>OY757947.1:6457079-7057079 GCA_963585895.1 Sepioteuthis lessoniana | reverse complement strand
TGGTGTTAGCATCCATTTTCATTGGTGTTGGCATTCGAGTCTATTCTGGTTCCACAGATAAGACCACATTAATTGTTGTACTATGTTTTATGTTTGGTAGAAAAAAATGAATTAAAATATAAAAGTGACAAGTGAAATAAAAGTATCAATTCACTCTTTTTTATCAAAGTATTTCTGAATAATTTTTCACATAATCTTTCCTTAACGTCTTCCATATAATTTTTACAATCATTTTTACAATCATTTTTTTTGTCAATGAATTCTAAATAATTTTACAATATTTTTTCATGAATGTATTTTTTGTCAAGCAATCATTTTATAATAATTTTTATGAATTTACTCTGTTTACATCAATATCTATATTTACCTGTATAACTAATGCGATCTTACTTGATTTAGTTTACTGTCCAAGTTAATATTAATACTATCATTTTATTCTATTTATTATCTCCCTTGCCCCAAACAAATTAAGAGACATATCTCGTGTTTTTATACTCAGTGCCAAGAGGCTGATGTATTTAAAAAATTGTCAGTCCTATATTAGAGTTTTAGTAAAGTAAGTAAGGTTGTCTCCCTTTAGTCGAGGGTGACCAGAAGGCTCCCTTTTCAATAGCTACTACACCAAGGTGTAGGGGAGGGTGCTACTCCTTTCCCTAGATTGCTCCACTACCCTTGATACATACCTTATATTGCTGAGTGTTAAGCAAGGTAGTATCAAGTACCATTTTTAAGGTCTTTGGTATGACGTGACCTGGGATTGAACCCAAGTCTCCCGGACCACTGGCGAACACTCTACCCTCTAGGCCAATGAGCCGGTCTTATTTTAGAGTTTTAACATACAAAAAAAAAGAAAAAGAAGGAAGAAAGTGTGGTTTTAGGGTGGATAATCCCCCTGTGTGTTGGACTCGGGATTGAACCAGCGACCTTTAGATTTCAGTCTAAAGCGCTTCCCTCTTTGCGTTCCTCCTCCACTTTCCTCCTCTCTCTCTCCTCTCTCTTTTCCACTCTCTCTGTTCTTCTTCCTTCGTTTCTCTTCCACCTGCTTCTGCTTCTCGCCGAGAAAAAGACGCCGAAAAGAAAAACGAGTCGGCTTTTATTTACGCCACCTTACCCATAATCCATTTCCTTAGCCTATAAAAATTCCGGTCGGGCGCCTCCTCTCTTTTTTCCTTTAATGGGCTGAAGGTGGATTATTGAAACAGCGGTGAGTATTTTTCTTTTCTTTTCTTTTTATCGAATCACTGACCTGCACGCCAGACACAAACGAACCCTCTTTTGTCGAGAGCTGCCGTTAGTCCCACTTTCATGTCCACAATTATTCTGTCTTTTACATTTTTTCATTCAGTTGTTAAACTGAA
Organism: Sepioteuthis lessoniana; assembly: GCA_963585895.1. Taxonomy (NCBI): domain Eukaryota; kingdom Metazoa; phylum Mollusca; class Cephalopoda; order Myopsida; family Loliginidae; genus Sepioteuthis; species Sepioteuthis lessoniana. Next base: position 7,055,721 of record OY757947.1, on the reverse strand, counting down.
ATTTGTTTTTCTTCTTGAATTTTTTGAACATTAAAAATTTTTCATTTATACTGTTGTTTATTATTTTATTCTTGAAAAAAAAAAAAAAAGGAAAAAAAATGGAGAGAGATTAAGTTATGATAAACTGAGCCATTACGATGACCATTATAGATTGGGCTATGTGTTGAGTCACATGTAGGAAAACAACAACAGAAAGCAGCAGTTCAACAAGTGCCATGGGTGACGTGCTATGATGTCCATTCTCCTTCATGAGAAGATAAACCGGGACTTTACTAAGACCATTACAGTTCAAATGAGTCTTTCCAGATTGGGCTATGTGTTGAGTCACATGTAGGAAAACAACAACAGAAACCAGCAGTTCAACAAGTGCCATGTGTGACGTGCTATGATGTCCATTCTCCTTCATGAGAAGATAAACCGGGACTTTACTAAGACCATTATGGTTCAAATGAGTCTTTCCAGATTGGGCTATGTGTTGAGTCACATGTAGGAAAACAACAACAGAAACCAGCAGTTCAACAAGTGCCATGTGTGACGTGCTATGATGTCCATTCTCCTTCATGAGAAGATAAACCGGGACTTTACTAAGACCATTACGGTTCAAATGAGTCTTTCCAGATTGGGCTATGTGTTGAGTCACATGTAGGAAAACAACAACAGAAAGCAGCAGTTCAACAAGTGCCATGTGTGACGTGCTATGATGTCCATTCTTCTTCATGAGAAGATAAACCGGGACTTTACTAAGACCATTATGGTTCAAATGAGTCTTTCCAGATTGGGCTATGTGTTGAGTCACATGTAGGAAAACAACAACAGAAAGCAGCAGTTCAACAAGTGCCATGTGTGACGTGCTATGATGTCCATTCTCCTTCATGAGAAGATAAACCGGGACTTTACTAAGACCATTACGGTTCAAATGAGTCTTTCCAGATTGGGCTATGTGTTGAGTCACATGTAGGAAAACAACAACAGAAACCAGCAGTTCAACAAGTGCCATGTGTGACGTGCTATGATGTCCATTCTCCTTCATAAGATAAACAGGGACTTTATTATGACCATTACAGTTCAAATGAGTCTTTCCAGACCGAGATCTGACCTAAGTCATATGTTGGAAAGCAACAACAGAAACCAGATTTATCCCTCCCTTCAGGTCCCCACTCAGTATAGTAGGATTTAAGAATTTGAATGAGCTTATAGATAATGGAATTAAGCTTATGTTTGACAAAAACTAACAGAGAAAGACTCATATTGAGGAATTGTCAGCAAGAAGTTACAAGGAGGATATTTGTCCTCTTCTCAAAAGTAACACAGTGAAATCAAATTCATATGGAAAAGTAGAGTGTAGCAGTCTTTTCTCTGTGGCAGGAAATCAACCAGAATTCAGCAGATACCACTGCTAGGATACATACAGTAGAATGGAATAATTTTATTTCAAAGGTGGCTTTGAAGTTAAATATTCCTAGTAGAGAGAGAAGTAGTCACTCAAATTCAAATCTTATGTCACAGATCAATTGCTGGCTCCTAGATTTAAAGAGAATAGCAGCTTGCCTCTAAATAATTCTCTAATCAGAACATTAGAAGTGGATTCAGAGTGTCAGGCTAGTGGAAAAGTTGGGTATTTTAAAACTTTGGATGATCAGAAGTATATGGTTTCTAAAGACCACTTTGATAAATTCTGCTTCCCCACTCGACACAACAAAAACATTGACAAAGAAATTATGGCTCCTTCTAGCAGAAAAATCCCTAGCAAGGTACGCACTATACATTCAATAGCTAATCATCAAACTCAGCTAACTTGTGGTTTAAAAAAAGTTGGATTCAAGCATAAGGCTTTTGCTTAGTCTGGTATATTATCATATTTACCAACCTCTCCGCTCGGGCAGGATATGACACAAGGTCATTTTTTTAAGTGGAGTTTAACAGGTTTGAATTCAGAGTTTTCCTTCTCCTAGACTAGTTGCCTCACCAAGGCTGAAGAACCTAGTCTGTCCTACTATTTACCCATAGCTGGAGGGAGAATAATCGGATTCATACCTTTCCCAAGAGTATTAGTGCTATGTGAAATGCAATCAGTCTTGTCCAGGATTTGGACTCGTGTCGCCGTGTACATTTCCCACGACGATAACCATTACACCACGGGTCTCTTATAGTTCTTTGATTTTCTCTTATTGGGATGCCTCAGGTTCAGTTCAGACAGTCAAGAGGCTTTTCAGGCTCTGTCACAGTTATTCTAATCTACAACAGATTTGACAGCCAGTGTCATTTTGGGTTCACTCTCCATATTACACATAATAGCTTAAGGTAAAATATTAAGGGAGTAGGAGGAAATATCTGCCCCTTGCGTGAAAGTAAGAGGAAGCCGCCCACTGAGGGTGGAACCGGTGCAAAGAAGTGGAACTAATTATTAGATTTCAAATTAGAAGGAAAAGCAGACATTTCGAATTACAAATGGCAGATGAACACAAAACTGTGTTGTTTTACACATAATAGCTTAAGATTCCTTAAAAGTTACCTTTCCCTGGTGGCCCTTTTTTTAGCTGTAGGACAAATCCTGAATTTGTCACCAGTTCAGGACACCTCCGGTTTTGTTCCTTTCCTCCGAGATCTGAATGAGATAACACATAAATGTCCCCTTCTCCAAGTTAACTTTATAATAAGGACCAAAACAGTAGGAGGTTTTATTTATTATACATTAGTGTCACCACAGTTTTGTCTCATAATTTATAACTTTGCCTTTTTTTATGGACCTTTAGATAAGTACCTTTTTCTCTGTAACCAACCAGTGACAATTCCCTGTGAAAATGTTTGTTCCTTTAAATATAGTATCTGTCTCAGGTCTGTAGTATTTCTCTTTTAATTCTGTTGTTATTGTAAAATACCTGTTAATTCAGTAACTATTACTTTATTTCTTCTTTAGTTATGTCTCTGTATTGACAGCCTTCACATGATACGGCTCATTGGTCTAGAGGGTGGAGTGTTCGCCAATGGTCCGGGAGACCGGGGTTCAATCCTAGGTCGAGCCATACCAAAGACTTAAAAAAAATGATGCTTGATATCACCTTGCTTAACACTCAGCATTAAAAGGTACGTATCGAGGGTAAAGTGGAGCCATCCAAGGAAAGGAGTAGCACCCTCCCCTAAACCTCAGTGTAGTAGCTACTGAAAAGGGAGGCTTTTGGTCAGCCTCGACTACAGCTGCCAACAACTTTTAGATTATATGATGTTAGACTATTCATGTTAGCGTTGGTAATTAAACTAAATCCACAAAGGGTCTATTTATTCACTGTATTGTTTCCTTTTCAATCTATGTATTTCTCCATTTTCAGTTTTCACACTTTTCTATGGTAAATAAAACCAGTTGAGAACAGTAATTGATCTTAAGAGCCTTTTCTGCGGGTAAGTGTTTAACTGAGCACCATAAAGATGATGCCAACATTTCAAGGGAACTAGGATTGTCTATATGAGATACAATTGCAACGCTGAGCACCATGCCTAAACTGAAAGCCCCAGACATGTGTGCATTGGTTGGGTGCGATGATAGAAAGAGAGATTCTCCCATGTACTCTCATTATATACTACTTTGACCTTGCTATTAGCAGAATTATTTGGCAGACAAGAGAGGTAATGACATTTTGTTCCACCTTCCACTAAGTAGGAGGACTCGTTGGCAGACGAGATTTAATTCCCAAACTAAAGTAAATGGAGTATCTTGTTAACAAAAATAATCCCATGGCAAATACCACAGATCTGTAGTAGAGATGATATTTTCAATTTTCATTTTTTGTCTAAAATATATCACCAAAAACATCCTAACAGCAATAATCAAAAACCAAGGACATAGATCAGGAGAATAAATCTAATTAAAAAAAAAAAATTACAATAAAGCCTTCCTAAAAAAATCTAGACAAAAAAGAATCCTGAGTGTCCTATAACAACAGAATTTAAATAAAAATAGCACAAGTGGAAAAACAGGAAAAAATGCCACAATTATGTTATAATCGTAAATTAGAAAAAAGATATATATATATATATATATATATATATATATATATATATATATCTCAGGTGGTTTTGCATTTGATTTTCACTCTACAATATTGCTTACAATTTGTCACTATACATTATTATTATTTTTTACTGAGAATCATATTATGAGTATATTTTCTTTTAAAATTTTCAAACTGAATCCAAGATTATTTCAGGGTTGTAATTTAGACTAATTTATAATAAAAAAAATGTTTGGTTGTCAGAAAATGGTACACATATGTTGTAAATGAGGGAGTTATCCCCCTTGTTTGGAACGGGCACCTTAGAGTTGGGTACACATTACCATTGTACACCGACTAGTCACACACGTGACACCGTTAGAAGGGTTGGCCCTTTTTTTTACTATTACTCTGAGCAGGGCATACGTGTTGTCTGACAGAGCTGTGATTTTAGACTTTGCGAAGGGGGCATTCTTTGAGGCAAACAGAGGTAAGAATCACGCACTGTATCTGTATTTGCTTGAGTTATTAATCTGTGTGAAAGGTATTACAGAAATTATTTTCTATTTTGTTTTTAGTTTCACAATCAAAGAAGGGTTTAAGAAGGAATGAAGACCTATTGCAAATAGACAACTTCTTTACCAGTTGAGCCTTTTACCTCACTTTTTGCTTCATGGTGCTACAGTTACATATGTGTATACATATTTTTTTTAAAGTCAGCAAACGACAGTCATGATTGAGATAATCTTTTTATTTTCCTAAATCTCCTTGCTTATAAAAAGACAAAATTTTTATTTCATCGTGTAATAACCTTTGTAGTTAACTTATAAAATTGTTGAGAAAATAATACTAACTTTCTAGGAATTTTCATTTTAAAACCTAATAAAAAAAATCGATATACAAAAGTCGCAATGCAGTTATGAAAATTAAAATTATCTAACAAAACGAACATATTATTTTGATTAATAATATTAATTCAACATAGTTTGTTCTGTTGGCAAGCAGGGTTTAAAAAAAAAACGTCCAAATTATTTGACTGCCAGAAACAAGGAAGAAAATATTAAATATTTTTTAGATCGATTTCTTAAAATTTATTTCTTAATTCAATTTTTGTTTTTCTTTTAGCAGCCAAATGTGCGTTTGGTTGTTGACTGTTTTTTTATGGTTTGAGTGGAGGGAATTCTGTGTTATCAGAAACAGAAAGTTCCTCAATTATTTGACTTGGGAAATAAATAATACCTAATAATAACTGTTTCAACTGTATAACATTCTACTAGAAATAATAAAATTGTGGTATTTTCAAAGGAAAACTAACGAATTCATAAAACAATTATTTTTTAACTTAGTCTTTATATATTAAAATTAGTTACAGAAACTTATGAAATTTTAAATAATTAACCTACTCTGTTGGCAGGACTGAGTGCCCAGCTATAGAATAAGACGACCCACCAAAAAAAGGTGGCCCGAGTATAACACTAGTTCTAGAGCTCCGGCAGGAGTGGAATACCCATTTATTGCCATTACTCCCAGGTTGACTCAGATCTGGACTGGTAAGCTTCTATTTATGGGTCATATCAATTTGTGATATCACTCTGACCCAGACTGGTAATGAAGGAATACACAACACTCCCAAGAGCTCCAGACAGAAGCCTCACCATCAGATGCAGTTTAGAATTATACCAAGGACACATATTTTTTTAAGTGGTGTCTTACTCCCCCCCAGGGGATACAGCCCCACTGACATTAAGTAACAAGTCTTAAGGTAAATAATTTAGTTATGTGATATCAAGTATTTTTATCTAATACAAATAATTTTCAAACAAATCTATTTGACTGATAGATGGGACCCGAAAAGGTACTATCACTCCGGCTGAGTGGACCTGGGAGTAATGGTAATAAAAAAGTACTCAACACTTTCCAGACCTTCAGAAATAGAGCCTCACCATCAGATGCAGTTTAGTATCATACCAAAGACACATTTTTTTGAAGTGGTGTCTTACTCCCCTCCAGGGGATACAGCCCCACTGACATTAAGTAACAAGTCTTAAGGTAAATAATTTAGTTATGTGATATCAAGTATTTTTATCTAATACAAATAATTTTCAAACAAATCTATTTGACTGATAGATGGGACCTGAAAAGGTACTATCACTCCAGCTGAGTGGACCTGGGAGTAATGGTAATAAAAAAGTACTCAACACATTCTAGACATTCAGAAATAGAGCCTCACCATCAGATGCAGTTTAGTGTCATACCTAGGACACAACTTTCTTTTGGGGGGAGTATCTCCCCCCCCCGCAGGAGATATTTTAAACCCCGTGGGGGGAAAACAGTATAAAGCAGGGAAAGATGGTTTGAGAAGTTTATTGTGAAGTTTTTAACATGTCAACCAATAAGAAAATGCCTTCATCTACGTTTAGACCAGCCAAGGAGAAAAGGGAGATAATGGATTATGATTTTAAAATAGAGGCGCTAAATCAGTATACTGGAAGAAATGATAAATAAAGGCGTCACAGGTGGTGTAATGGTTAGCAAGCTAGACTAGAAAAGCCACATGAAAGAGTGAGAGTTTTATTGGGTACCCGATTCATACGGCTTTGTGCTACATTTAAGCAAAAAGCTTAGTAAAAAACTATATATATATATATATATATATATATATATATATAGAGAGAGAGAGCCTGATTTAGGTGTTAAAAGAGCCCCCCCTGGTCTAAAAGAATTTAGAGCCCCGTTCATTAGATATGTTTTTAGATGGTGCTTATTTGGTGTAAAATTGAGCTAAAGCGATAAAATTTTGCACAAATAAAAAAAAAACCCAAAAATCAAAAACAGTAATGACGTATTATAATCTAAATAGGGTCCCTTCAAAGGGCCATAATCGAATTTAAAAGACCCACTCCAACTAGAGGGGCCAAAATACTCTAAATTGTTTCCTGTTAGTTCAAAGGATCCCCATTAAATCTGAAAATCAACAAATATCCTTTATTCTTACATCTTTATTTTTTTCAAAGTTTTATCAAGGGCTCCTAGACTGGAGCCAGTATGTCAATCTGGCATTACACATATATATATATATATATATATATATATATATATATATATATCACAGAGATTTACGACCCAAAAGTCGTGTCGACGAATAAAATGATAAACAATAAAATGGATATCGTTAACTTGAATCGAATATGAAAAAAAGAAATTAACTTGTTACAATTTTTTTCAAGTTAATTCGTAAAAATAATTTTTCAGATACTTACAAGATGATTGTATATGTAAACTTTGGTGGTTTTTGTATTTGAAAAAGTTAGGATGGATTAGGATTTACAGCGATAATTTGCTGGATATTTAAAACCATATCTTTTCCTCTGTGTTCTTTTCGTTGTGGAGGAATGGATTTTCGTATCTTACTTTTTGAAGATCACCATTATAAGATAAAAAAAAAAAATTAAAAATACCCCCAAAATATTACCATAAAATTGCAAGATTCTCGATATATATTTTCTCTTTATCTATAAAACAATCAAAACGGATATTTTCAAGGCTATAATGTTTGGCCATAACAAACATTTAATGAAAGTTAATTCTTTCTAAAAACTTCTGCCTTGAAAGTAAAAGTCTGAATATGTTGCCGTCCCCCAAAATAAGTACTGAAATAAAAGAGTTGGTTTTCTCGAGTTGCAATATTTTTGTAGCCTTGTGTCATCTCTAAGTTACGTACGGTAAAAAAAAAACAACCAACCTATTATGTCGATTGTACTTCAGGGTGGTTAATAATTGTGTTTATTTTTTCATTTGTTTAACATATATCAACACTTTCATGAGTTTTTTTTAAGGCCAACATTTGATATATCTATAAATCTTTTCTTATTTATAATAATGATAATAATGATGATGATGGTTTATTTGTTCAACAAATGAGAAAATTCAATGAAATAATTATTTTTAGCTCATCAAAATCTTGAAAAAATTATACATTTTAATAATACTTTATTTAATTATAAATATAATACGTTTTAATTGCTTTTTTTAATATTTGATATTTTACTTGGTAATAATTTACAAATCTTTCATTGCCCCTTAAAAAAAAACAAAAAAAACACTAATTCTTACTTTTTAAAAAATTTCCCATTTTTATAATAAAATTTTACCTTTTTTATCTAACATTTTTACTTTTAAGTAAGTAGTCAACTCGATTACAAGGGAGAAAACTGCGAATTGCTTAAATGATTGTCACTATAGGTTTCCATACTTTTTCGTCTAATTTGTTTTATATTGTAGCAGAAAGAACTTCGTATTTTTGTTTGGCGCGTTAATTAATTTGACCGTTAGGGTCGACTTTTATTTTCACCCAATCAGGATGACTTATCCTATTCTGCCCGGATTATTTTTCCGGGCAGCACCAAATTGGGGAAAGCCCGCCAAACACTTTTTTCTTTAGAAGCTTTCGAAAAGGACAAACGTAATACTGTCCGTTTTCCTTTCTTTAGCAGCAGCAACAAAATACCCATGAGGAAAGCCATCTAATTTATGGACCTCTTGAGTCTATATTTTTAGACCAAGGGTTCCCAGTTGACTATGAATTAGATGAATTCAATCCGCCTCATACAGGAACAACTTTATGTCACCTCCAAAATTGGCTATGTCGACTGCGACGCACAATTCGCCCAGACATCCAGCCACTTCATCCCTGGGTAACATTTTCTGGAGACATTTGTAGGGAACGAATAAATAAATAAATAAATTAAATTTTAAAAAATAAATAAATTGATAAAAACAAAACTATTAAATTTGAAGAAACTCCCAGAGGCCTTTAACGGAAAAGGAGATGACGAATGTCCGTCAAACCAACAACATCATTTTGCTGTCTGGTGTTTTGGGCACCACGCTGCGTCACAAGACGTAGCGTTGGTTAGTCCCTTCACCAAGTAAATAAAGGAAAGTATGGAAGAAATGTTTTCGTCTCTTATCTGTTTCTATTTTTTCTTTTTGTATAATTCTTTTGGGACTTTCTTTGGGCAAGGCATTGCGCCGGCCAGTCAACGTGGGGTAAAATAATATAACCAAAATATGGAGTCAGATATCTTACGGCAACACAGCCTTGCCCTTAGCCCCTGACGAACAAAAACCTTCAAACCCCACACATTCACGCTTCTCTCGCCAAACGACCAGGACCACACATTCATGGACGACGACAACATTCCTGTCCTCAACCAGCAAACACGACTTTTGCTACACTTATGGCGACCATATCTCACTCACACATTCAACAGTGCCTTAACCCAACGATGCACTTTTCGCTCAGGCATTTAGCTGCTAAAATTCTTTCTCAACTCCATAACTCTTTCTTTCCTTCCTTCCTTCCTTCCTTCCTACGAGACTTGCAGCATAAACCTAAACCCTTTATTCCACGCTGCCATTAAAACCTTCATATCAAAACCTTACGGCATGTTCATTCTTCACTCTCCTTTATTTTCCAACAACATTAGCGCGGAAATAACAACGTAACAACTTTTAACAATATTTCTCCGCTAAAATATCTTATAGGACTTACACTCCTATAATTTAAATTGGGCGGTATGCCACTTGTTGGAGCCGATTCCAAGACACGTATTTTCCATAAATACTTCATCTTCAAACACTCTTTCTCTTTTTCACTCGCAGGGCTAACACACTTTCTCCAGTGTGACTTCCAGAGAGAATACTATCACTCTCTCATATTCACCAACAGCCGTCAAACGCCACAAAATGTATAGGCCATGCAAACATTCCTTTCATCAGTATATCTTGTCTGTGAGACTTTTTCCAGCCTCGGAAATAGCAATTGCGTCGAACCACAGAATGAAACGAACATTTAGAAATACGTAGTCAACATGAATAGGACACTTTTATCATTTAAACCTTTCTGTAGTTTTAGTTGTGTTAGTCACACACACACATATACACACAGGACTATTTTACGAACAGTAATAGAACCATAGTAATGTTTTAAATGTTTTCATTGTATGTCTCGTAAGTGACGTACTCCTATGGACCCCCACATATGGCCGAGCAAAAGCAGGACGACCAGCCCGAACTTACATACAACAACTATGTGAGGACACAGGGTGTAACTTAGAAGACCTGCCGGAGGCGATGAATGATAGGGAGAAATGGCGAGAGACGGTCAGGGATATCCGTGCTGGCGGCACGACATGATGATGATGATTGTTAAGATACAAATTTGTTTTGTTTATGCCGCTTGTTTTGAATGTTCCTTTTGTCCACGCCGTTTCATATCGTTTACAAATCTTTCATGTTACATCTCTACTTCATTTGTCTCTATGTGTCTATTTTGCCTTTTTCCATATCAACCAAACATAACATACCACTAAGCAAAATATATACTAAACTACAATATAAATTTTGGGGGACCAAACATATCTACCAATTAACATCATCCTCCAACAAACTTGAACGTATCACTTGTCAGATTGACACCTAGATATGAAGCCTCATTTAGGGAATAAGCGCCTCCAATCTTCAGAGGGTAGTTATTTTCGTTGTTGATTGCTGGTGCGTCTTGAATACTTGCCAGTGGGGTATCCATACATATTTATTGATGTATTGAGGTAGAACTTCTATAATTTCTATGATCCCTTCTGTTTCTTGCTGGCGAAAGAGATCGAGGTAAGTTCCATCCAATTTTTTACTCTCCTGTGATTGCATAGTTCTGACCAGTACTTTCAACGCCACTCGATAATTGGAAGGTACTACTTTGATCTTGTCTTCGAGCCAGTGCAAGTCCACATAATAGGTTTAGCCATAATTTTTGTTATCATTTGGGCGAAGGATAATATTTGTTTGTGTTTTTTAGCGAAGAAAAGTTGTAACGTGCGTGTGTGTGTGTTTACGTTGAGTTGTTTCCTCGCTAAGTTTGTAAGGTCCCTCGCTAATAGTTGTTAGGTATATAAAGGAGAAGGTTCAAGATGTACGAAGTCGAAATGTTTTTAGGAATAGTTTTTATTTGCAGCATAGAAAATGTAGTTTGCGTTTGTGCTGCAAGTCTCGTAGGAAAGGTTGTGAGTATAGAGACGAAATGGAGTTATGAGAAAGTTGAGAAGGCAGCGCGTGTCGTCGGACGTGCGAGGGATTGTGTTCGCCGTATTTTAGCAAAAGTCTTGTTTGCCGTTGGAAGGAATAAACTTTGGAGTCACCTTGAGTTTTGTGTGTCTGGTGGATTTGGGGAGAGGCGTGCGTTGTCCCCATTAAAATGGCCCAGAGGTGAAATGAGAGCTATGTGCCGAGAGCAGAAATAGGCATCACATCGACATAGCCAATTTTGGGGGTGACATAAAGTTGTTCCTGTGGTGGCGTGTTGAATGCATCTAATTCATATTCAACTGGGATTCCTTGGTCTAAAATATATAGACGCAAGGAATCCATAAATTAAATAGGTTCCCTCATGGGTCCATGCTGCTGCTGCTGCTGCTATTGAAGAACGGCCAGTGGGACGTCTGCACTGGACGGCGTTGTTCAGCCAAAGAGACTGTTTTACTGCTTACCCAATTTCTGCTGCCTGGGAAAGAGATACGGGTTGAATAGGATAGGTCATCCTGATTGGGTGAAATTATGCGTCGAATTAAATTGCACGCCAAACCAAAATACCTTCTGCTACATAAGCATTGTTTCTGAACTTGATAGATTCCTCAAATGCCTTGACTTTATTTTTGTCATATTCGTTGATATGATCTTCCTCGCGGGAGGAAATTGCTGCATCAACAGCGAATATTCTCTCCAGATTCCTTTTCACGTTGGAGATGTCAAAGATATCAGGAAACATCTCCGAGTAGGTTGGCTTGGGATTTAATAAATCTTCTAACAGTTGTTTCGGATAAGCGGGGATTATAGTATGATAATTATTTGTTCCACTACCAGGTTTATTTTCAGATGACGAAACTTGATCTTCATACAGATGTGACACGATGGGTGTCATTCGTTTCTCTGTGTGTGGGTGTAGGTGCCAGTCAGAGGATCCCTTTGTTTTGGCGCAAAACCCACACAAAGGGTTTGTGCGCGAGATCTACCACGAGACCCGAAGAAGACTAGGGAAGGAAGGTCAATGAGCAGAAGAGAAGTGGACAGAACAAGGCAGTCGACAGGAGAGAGCAGTTGACAGAAGTTGGGAAAAGCTAACGGTCGAGAAAAGCGACTGCTAGTATGTGCGAACCCAGAGGCCGGGTTGGCCAACATGAGAAGATGAGTCAGCATTCCTGGTGACTTTGTGGGAATTTCGCTCGAATACACGCTCGCGATAGCTCACAGAATGCTCGGAAAGTGTCATAAACTTCTTCCTTCTTGCGCTTAGAGCTAACCCTAGTCCGTGTTTGCTTTTTCTCTTTTCTTCCACCTCCTGGTTGTGTATGTTGTGTTTTGTGTGTCCGTAAAGAAATGTGAAATACCCCTGGCCGGAGCTAAGAGAAACCACTAGACGATCTGATGGCCATGAGTGGTTTAGCAGGTTGAGATAGTGGGGGTCAGCCGGCGGTCTATTGTCACACAGAAAATTCTTCACATCTCCGAGGGGAGCGATTCCGCTCGAAGTCAGCCAAACAGAACTGTTCATACATTTGATGATTCTAGCTTTTTACACATACTGAAGAATATCTACTCTTAATATTCCCTGTATTTTTACTTGGTTGCCTTCTTTTTCTTCGCAGAACGCTATTTTGTGGTTTAATTTTGTTAAATTGCTAGTGATAGTACTAAGGTGGTCAAATTTAAATTGGATATCAAACTCATCGTCCGGAAGAATCGATTTATAGATGTAGTTCTTTCCCCCTACACCAACTTTCATTACGACTTCTTCCATTTATTTACAAAGGTGCATTTCCCATTTTGACAGCTCGGCCGGGAGCCAATATGTAACATCAGTATACCTAGAGTGTCTCAATTCTGTTCATAATTATCTTTAAACAAAACAAGGATTTTCTATCCCTATGTTCTCAGCCTAGAGAAAATATATGTACTGATATCAATCCTATGTTAGATCTTTCACAACTAGACGTAATTTTTTTTTTTTAACAAAACCATATTTTTTACATATTTTATATATCTATTTTCTCAGTTTTACCGATTCCAAGATATTTTTGGGAAAGTGATAATGTGTTTTTAGCCATAGTTTTTGTTGGATTAGCGAGAATAGGTGGTTGTAACGTATGTGTGTTTACGTTGAGTTGTTTCCTCGCTTAGTGTTGTTAGTCCCATCGCTAAGGTTTAAGGATAAATAAAGGTAGAATGATGAAGAAGTAAGATGGCGAAGGTCTAAAGGTATTTTTGGAATAAGGTTTTTATTTGCAGCATGGAATATTGGGTTTGCTTTTGGTGCTGCAAGACTCGTGAAGGGTTGTGAGTATTGAGACGAAATTGAGTTATGAGAAGTTGAGATGGCAGCGTGTGTCGTTGGACGTGTGAGGGATTGTGTTTTTTGCATTTTTGACGAAAGACATGTTGCAGTAGTAGGAATTGAACTTTGGATGTCACCGTGAGTTTCGTGTCTGGTATTTGGAGAGAGTAGGCGTTATCTCCATGCGTGTCGAGAGCGGGATTACGCTCAGATCGACATAGCCAATTTTGGGGTGACATAAAGTTGTGCCTGTGCGAGGCATGTTGAATGCATCTAATTTATATTCAACTGGGATTCCTCGTAAGGAATCCATAAATTAGATGGGTTCCCTCGTGTATCCATGTTGCTGCTGCTGCTATTTTAGAGCCGCAGTGAGATGTCTGCACTGGGCGGCATTATCCAGCTAAAAAGCATCGCTATTGAAGAACGGCCAGTGTGACGTCTGCACTGGTCGGTGTTCTCCAGCCAAAGAGACTGTGTTTGGCAGCTCACCCGATTTGTTGACCGGAAATGAAAGGTCCGGGCTGAATAGGATAGGTCATCCTGATTGGGTGAAATTAAGTGTCGAATTAAATTGCGCGTCAAACCAAAATACGAAATTTTCTCCTTCTCTACATGTTCTTCACATTATGAGATAAAGAGTGAGTACAGATTTTGGAACAGAGTTGATCGATGCATGGGAGTGAGTGAATTTCTATTGTACCAACTTTTACTCGATTATTTTCGGGTTCAATCCCACCTTGTGTATTTCACAACTTGAAATTGATTTCTTTTTTTTTTATTTTTTTTTTTTTGCATTGATTTGTTCTTGGTACTTTTAGCGAGGTATATTGTTGTATATTTCCTCGCTAAGTGTTAAAAGTAAATAAATGAGAGAAAGAAGTGCGAAGATCCCGTAAGGTTTATATAGGAAGGTTTTAATGGCAGCATTGAATAAATGGTTTACGTTTATGCTCCAAGTCTCGTAGGAAGGAAAGAAGTAAGGAAACGAAATGAAGTTGTTATAGAGTTGAGAAAGTATTTTAGCAGCTAAATGCCTGAGCGAAAAGTGCATCGTTAGGTTAAGGCATTGTTGAATGTGCGAAGGAGATATGTTCGCCATTGCGTAGCAAAAGTCGTGTTTTCTGTTTGAGGACATTGTAAAACAAATTTAAATAGAACAAAAAATATAAATAACATCAACTATCAAGTATTTTTTTTTCATATTTTATCTATTTTTAAAACCAGTCGTATGAATAAGCAACAAATTGCCAAGATGGCTGAACCAAATCAAAATAGCGAATCACCTTCAACTTCACAAGTTGTACTTGCTCCTCTAAAAAATAAAAAATGACCCCAGTATCTAAAATTTGTGCTAAAGCCAGAGTAGAGAAATTTCCTGGTGACTTTTAAGCAAAGAAAATATATTATTTTGCAAATTCTGTCACCATAGTGTTGATATTTTTCAGTTTGACACAAAGATCACATAAAATGAAAAACTCGTTTGACAAAAAAGCCGTCAAAAAAGTTAATTCAACTGAAACAGAAGACAATTACAACTTTATTGAATTGTAAAGAAGTGAAGCAGAAAGAAAGACTTTCAAATTATTATTTAGTGCGGTAATTATTTAGTGGAGTTTCGATTTTATATTTTCGTCCAATGAGGATGACTCAAGCCATTCTACTCGGATGACTTTCCCGGGTACTATAAAAGGCCGTGCAAACGCTCTCTCACTCTCTTCCTCACTCATTCTAGCAGCAGAACAGACCATCTTTAACGAGGAGAGCACATTCAACCATGGGCCTTTTGGAGACCATTCCTTTTTCATTTATTCATTCCTCCTAGACCAACTGGTTCTCGAAACTTCAAGTTGAATGCTGTTTTCTTCCATTTGTACGATTCACAGTCCAAGGGTTATCTTTCTGATTGTCATTAAAGTTTTTGAAATTCAGCAATATTCTCGTCGACATTCTTGTGTTTTCCTTTCTTCTTAATGTCACAGAGCAGACAATTTACCTTTCTGTTACTAAAGATGTACGGGATGATTTTGTTCTTGATTGAAAAAAATGTATACTTTGTTTGACATTCTCTTGCACAAAATTGACAAAATGAGGCCATTTCTATTAAAACACAGTAAAGAAGATGGAGATATTTTAAATATCAATTGATTTAGGATACTTCCTCAGCCCAAATTGTTAACTCTTTATTTTGCTGCCCTAAAAGTGAAGCTTGCTAATCAATCTATTAGCATCATAATGTTTACAGTAAAATACATCAAATCTCTTCTGATTCACCCACTTAACTCTTCACACACCGAACTACAAAAACTTACAAAACACAGACCCACAGACATCGACACTGCTGAAGAAAATAACATCTACCGGATGTAGATACAACAACAGCCAGTGTCAAACTGAGAAAATCATGGCTTTCGCGCATAGTCTATTCAAAATCCCCAGAAAATTCTCAATTATAAAAAAAAAAGTCTATTTTTCAACCAATCATATTTTTTCCACAAGTAGCATTTTCTGGAGCCGGTGTTTGAAATCGGGAACACATAAATAGGCCAAACAGAAGTCACACGCCAGTTGAATCGCCGGCCGTCCCGAGAGCGTCACCTGACAACACCATCCAACCAGATCAAAGCAACTGCTTGTCGCCGAATAGACCCCCCCGCCAGCCGGTCAGATATTTCATCCGCTTGTTTATTTTATTTATTCAATAAACAAAATAAAATAAATCTTCTCGTCAGTCTTATTTTTCTTACACTCACACGCTCGTATATAACAATAACAGATTGACTGTCGTGACTAGAGTATTTTGATTGCAAGCATTTGTTGGGAGTCATTTTTCATCGTTCATGTTGTAACCTTGAGAAAATGCAATCATCAAAGTTTAAGCTGTAACTCATGCGGATATTATATTTGAGGATATTGTTGTCTTTCTAACAGATTCTACGGCTTATTATCAAAAATCTCATAGGGAAGTGTTGTCAAATGTATTTATTAATAGTTACCATGTGTTGTGCTAAGCCCATATTTAAAATCTTGCTGATGCAGTATTTTTACACAGGCCAGCATTTACCCAGCTCATTACGTTAAGTCAGCCTTTTTTTTTTTAATCGTGTTGTCAAGAGCGGGCGTAAAACATGAAACGCAGTTTCTTCCAAGCAGCGGTCGTATCGATACTGCTGTATGGATGCACTACTCGGACGCTAACTAAACGGCTGGAGAAGAAGCTAGACGGCAATTACACAAGAATGTTGCGAGCAATATTGAACAAGTCCTGGAGGCAACACCCCACAAGGCACCAACTATACGGCCACCTGCCTCCCATCACGAAAACTATCCAAGTTAGACAAACCAGACATGCAGGACACTGCTGGAGAAGCAGGGACGAACTCATAAGTGATGTACTCCTATGGAACCCCACATATGGCCGGGCAAAAACAGGACGACTAGCACGAACATACATCCAGCAGCTATGTGAGGATACAGGTTGTGGCCCTGAAGACCTGCTGGAGGCGATGAACGATAGGGAGAAGTGGCGAGAGAGGGTCAGGGATATCCGTGTCTGTGCCGCGACATGATGATGATGAAATCTTTATTTGCATGTGTTGTTTATAACATGATGGAGGTGCCTGTGGTGTAATGGTTATTGTCGTAGGAAATGAACACGGCGACACGAGTTCAAATCCTGGATGAGACTGATTGCATTTCTCATAGCACTAATACCCTTGGGAAAGGTATGAATCCAATTATTCTCCCTCCAGCTATGGGTAAATAGTAGGGCAGACTGAGTTCTGCAGCCTTGGTGAGGCAACTAGTCTAGGAGAAGAAAAAACTCTGAATTCAAACCTGTTAAACTCCGCTTAAAAATTGACCTTGTGTCATATCCTGCCCAAGCGGAGAGGTTGGGTAAATAGGATAATATGATGAAGGATATAAAACAATATCTGCATTCTTGTACATCAAAATGAACATTTGGTATAGAAACTGACCATCTTCTGTCTGAACTAAAAAGCACAGTGAGGGTAAGACTTATCTCAAATTTTCAAGATTTGTTCAGCATATCTTTTTCAAAACTGTATGAATACCTGGATGTCCACCCCGTGTATAACTTTCACAAGGCATCTCGTCTGTTTGATCCAAGACAGGTAGCTTGTATAGGCCGTGACATTTATAGTTTTCCAGTCATTAAAGACTTGCAAGTTCTTTAGTGTTTTAGATGGTTAGTTTCCATAACACTATTTGACAACACAAATAAATAACAAAACTTCTTTTGAAACACAACAACGGAAAGTTTATTATTCTAGTGGAAGTAAAAGAGTCAGAGTGAGAAAGTGTTCTTTTTGGTGTCGCCGGTTAGTATGTTGGTCCCTGAGTTTATAGGAAGTATGTGTCACTGTAGCAAGGCTGGTTCTTGTGTGTGTGAAGCTATTAGCAGCATGTTCTTCAAGGATGGTGTTCCATGTGGAATGTCCTTAGTCGAGGATGCGAGAGAGGTCTGTCTTGGCTGCTAAATAGGTGCTCTCTGACCATCGGCCGACTACCAAAAAGGACTAGAAAAATAGTTCTAAAGAGGAAGAAGGAATCAATGCACTCTGTCCCTGATTGGTCAGTGCATAGCCGAATCGCTTGGCAGGAGCACTGATTCATGAAAGGAAATAGATCTGTGACTACAACAGATCATTCTACTGATCTTCTTGAAGAATTCCAAATTTACGTAAATTACCAAAATGACTTATTAAATCTGTTTAATATCCCAGCATTTTGGAATGCAAATTAGAGCAGATTTCTACTTTAGGAACAAATTGCCAATAAAGTCATATGGATGCATTGTAGCAGCGTAGATGGGGAATGTTCATTTTCTTAGTGTACCATAGGACCAACATTTTGTACAATAAAGAAAGAAGTCCGCAGAAAAAGAAATACTCAAACTCGAAGGTAAGGGAAGAAAATATAGCAGTCGTTTATTATTCAGCTATGATCGCTGCAACTCGAAAACTTCATTTTAGTTGTATCCTTCTTCTCCCTTCCTCTTGGTAGTGACAGTGTGTGGGTGAGAGCTGGCTGTTTGACACACGCCTGGCAGATAGGTCGTAGCAGACTGGGGTAGGATGGGTCGGGGCCTCCAGAACCTTTAACGCACCCGTTTTGACAACTGCCTTCAACTCTGCCAAAATCTTGTTACATGTTTTCTTATATAGAGATTTTGGAGAACAAATTGAAGATCCACGAATTTTCCAAGTCACCAGTGAAATACATGATAATACATCTGTAATAATTTAAAAATCATGTCTAACTTTGAAGGTCATTCTGCCCGCACGCGCTAGTCCCGTGACACCTTCACTGATTGACGACAGCGCCTGTCCGTAATATTACATCAGTATAAACACGAAATAAACAACTTTCAGTCTTACGTCTGAGAACACTAAACAACTTAAAATGTTCTATTACGATGGAGATTTTAAAATTGCTAATTTCTTAATTTGTGAAATATCCAATTCTAAATTTGAGCAGTATTTCAACTCGAGATAAGTAGTTTTAATTAAATTTTGAATTAATATATATAATTTGTTTTTTTTTATATTTAGTTATAAAAATTCAATGATCATGGTTTAATTAGTGTTTTGTAAAATCATTATCAAAATGTTTGACTCACTCAGATATTTATTATTGAAATTCAAGTTATTTGCGGGGATGTCCTCGTGGTGTAATGGTTAAAGCGATGGACTGCAGAATCGTAGTAAGCAAGTTCCACTCCAGTCATGCTATTACGTTCACTTTTGGGCAAATACCCTTGGGAAAGGTATGAACCCCCTTATCCCCCCAGCTATGGGTTAAATAGTACCACTACTGTTCTTCGAGGAGAATAGCTTTGGCACTAAATAACCTACAAAGGTTGATATGCCATTAAACAAAGAAACCAAACCAAGTTATTTGCTATTGATTCTTTGATTAGGATTTTTCTGTTGATTTTAATATTGTGAATCAATAATTATAAATCAATCTGGATCCCTTTACTTGAGAAAACACAAAAATAAGTTGAATGAGTTCTTTCTTAAAGAAGGAAGTCCTGATTAAAAGTTCGGCCTGAAAGATAATTATACACTGAAACATTTTATTGCTTTATTGTCAAGTCATATTACATTCTTATTTTTACAGATAATTTATTTTTCAACTTGGATTTTAACATTTAAAAAAAATTGAAGATATTCATTATTTCTTTATACTGGCTCATTGGCTTAGTGGGTAGAGTGTTCACCAATGGTCCAGGAGACCAGGGTTCAATCCCAGGTCGCATCATACCAAAGACTTTAAAAATGGTACTTGATACCTCCTAGCTTAACACTCGGCAATATAAGGTATGTATCGAAGGTAAAGTGGAGCAATCTAGGGAAAGGAGTAGCGCCCTCTCCTACACCTCGGTGTAGTAGCTATTCATAAGGGAGCCTTCTGGTCGCCCTTGACTACAGTTGCCAACTTACTAACATGTCAGATACTAAGTGTATTTAACTTAGGCTTAAAAGTTTTTGGATTTCAAGATAAAAAAACCCAACTCTTTCATAGTTCAACTGATAGATGCAGACCGAACGCATACAAAGAACATGTTACAAGTGTAGCATACATGTTTTGTTTGGTTTCTTTGTTTAATGGTATATCAACCTTCCTGGGTTATTTAAGACATCCTTGTAGAAGAATGGTGGAAGATACAGGCAGATGCCTACAAAGAACATGTTACAAGTGTAGCGTGAATTTTTTAGCAGATTATATGTACCAAGTTTGTAATGGAATCTAGCTCAATGTTGTAGCAGAGGAATTTTTCTAATGCCATGCTAAAAAAAGGTTTATGCTGAAATTAATTAGAAATAAAACAGGCAAACAGTGAAACAAACAATAAGAGTTTGAGTTGAAATAGACTTTGTCTTTTTATATATTATTTTTGGCAATGAGCAACAGCTTATTAAAGATATATTTTGTGAGTATCAATCTTTATATGTGTACAGTGTACGTAAAGGTTTTAATGTTTTTTTTTATGCTTACTTGTTTGTCCCTTCAGAAATTCCTTAAAGAATAAAACTTAGCTAATAGTCACATGATGATTTGTGGGTTGATGTTTTTGTTCATTCATTTTCTAAGACTTCTGCAATGCTAGTGAGTACTGTGTGAGATTTGGGTCAATTTATACTTGCTAGCTTTTTGGCTATAAAATAGGGAAAAGTTCTTTTTTGTAAACCATGACAAATGTGGATCTTTTTCTATTTTTAGATTCAGTAACATTACATAGGACCTACAAGATCACGAGAAAAAAACTTAATTTTTAGTCACATGACCTGCTTATCATTATATTAGGAGTTTGAATTGAAATAGACTTTGTCTTTTTATATATTATTTTTGGCAATGAGCAACATTAAAGAGCAATATTAAAGATATGTTTGGTGAGTATCAATCACTGTATGTGTTCAGTGTACGTAAAGGTTTTAATGTTTTTTTTTATGCTTACTTGATAGTCAGTTCTGAAATTCTTTAAAGAATAAAACTTATAGTCATGTGGTGGTTTGTGGGCTGATGTTTTTGGTTCATATTTCTTCTGAGACTTCTGGGATGCTACAGTCAAGTGTGTAAAATTTTGGCCAATTCATATTCATTAGCTTTTTGGCAGTATATTGAAATTTGGGTAGCCATCTTGTTTTCAGTTGTGCAATACAAAAAAGTGCAGCTTTTCAGTAACAAGACTGGAATATGTTTTGGCACTAGATTATAGCTTACCACTGCTAATATATGCTTTAGTCATCTCTGATTGGCCAATATTCTGCTGCTACTGATGGGCAAGTTATAAATATTTGCTAGCAATTTGTAGACAGCTAGTACTCATTTGACCTTTCCCCAAACAATCTAATATGTTCCCCTGTTTCGGGGTATAAGGTGGATTCTTCCACTTTTAAAAGAAATACATATTAAATCAAAAATTGTGAATAATTTTTTTTAATTATTAGTATTATTATTAATACAATTATTTTTTTTTTGTTTAATTGACACAAAACAGGATTAGTGATTTTTTTTTTTTTGGTTCGGGTAAATAGGTTAGTTTAATGTCATATCCAGGACATTCATTAGCAGGAGGTTTACCCATCTGCTGAGATGCAGCTGATGTATTCTTCTGCCCCAGCTGGCTTGGCTAATAAAGCCTAATTTACTAAGTTAAGATTCAATTGCCAACTATAATCTTTCGGAAAGTGTTTAATTTTATTCCTGTCATTGGTTTCATAAACACGTCGGCAACATTTTTCTCTCTTTCAATGTCTTCAAAAAGAATGGACCCTTTATTTATTACATCACATATAAACTGAAATTTTATATCAATATGTTTTGATCTTTCATGGACGACTGGGTTTTTTGCTAAAACAATACTGTACTGATTATTACAATGAATAGTTGTTGGGGGTTTAAGGGATTCTAGTTCTGTCAATGTTCTCAATAGCACTTTAAGATACAGGGCTTCTTGACTTGCTAATGAGATAGCGATAAATTCTGCTTCACAATTTGACAAAGAGACTGAATTTTGCTTTTTAGATTTCTATGAAATTATTGGGTTATTTTCTGCTAATCTAAAGCAATATCCACTCTCCCATTAAATATATCAGACTGCCAATAATTTTAAGGTAAGGTTTGCTATCAATTAAATCGACTTTGTCACTTGTTTTCTTAATATCAATTTCACATGGAGTTGAGCAGGGTTTGCAATCTACCATGTCGAACTTTGATAATATCTTCTAGATATATCTCGATTGATTCATTTTAAAAAACAAGAAAATTTCCCAAAATCAGTCATTTTGAATCTAGAGTTCAGTTTTGTCTTAATTTTCATTATGTCTGCCTCAGTTTTTGAAGCTATTAGTATATCTTCTACTCACAATAAAATGATGGATATTTGATTGTTAACATTTTGAACATACATGCAGGGGTCTACAGGTGACTGCATGAAATCTTGTGTAGTTAAATAAGTATGGAATGCTTTATTCCAAGTTTGACTGCATTGTTTTATCCCACATAAGGATTTTTTTAAGTTTCCAAACACAATTCCCATTCATACCTTCCAAGCCTCCTGGCGACTCAACATATATTTCATAGTCTAAGGGGGCATTTAAATAAGCACTCTTAACATCCATATGATGAATTAAAAAGTCATACTGAACTGCTATTTGCAATTGTATCCTTATGGAAGCCATATTTGTCGTCAAGGCAAAAGTTTATCTATAATCTTTGCCATATATTTGCGAGTAGCATTTGGCCACAAATCAAGCTTTATACTCATGACTTCTGTCACCTTTACTTTTTATAGTAAAAAAAACCACCTACTACCGACAATATTTTTATTTCTTAGAGCCTTCTGCCATTCAAAAGTATTATTTTCTACTAAGGAATCAAATTCCCTTTACATCGCGGAAATCCAGTTTTTTGAGTCAACCACGTGAATGACCACACTATGATTAGAGGGGAGAGTACTCATTGTACAACAATTATCAACTTCACCAAATTCAAAGTTTTTAACTACAAAAATATCTATTTTTTTTCTCTGTGGAATCGGATATCGTCTTATTTGCCCTTTTCCTTCGGTGTTGAGAGTATCTTTTAGTTGTTCATATGTGCAGCTTAGTCCAACAATTCTGTATATTCATATAGTTTTGTTAGAGGCCTATTATCATAAGAATTGGTAAAATCTAAAACACCTGACTCTTTTAATAGCCATTGATTATAGAAAATAAATCAAGTAAGCTGGACTCAGTTTATCATAGCCGACAAAGATGCCTTTTGTCCACAGCGAGGATCCAATTTCGTTTTATTTTGTACATAAAAGCAAGTCGTACCAAAAATATGTGGAGAATAAGGAGCTGACTGGTAGTGTTTGAGTCTGTTAAGTACAAGTAACTGTTGAAAAGGTTCAGAAGTGAACTCAGTTCCATTGTCTGTCTGTAACCATTTTACATGGCCATAAGGGGAGATGTCAGCTAGATAGTTTGTTGTAGTGAGCAAAGTGTCGCACTTGTGTTTTAAGATATATAACATTATACATATTTACCCAACCCCTCCACTCGGGCAAGATATGACACAAGGTCAATTTTTTAAGTGGAGTTTAACAGGTTTGAATTCAGAGTGTTCCTTCTCCTAGACTAGTTGCCTCACCAAGGCTGAAGAACCTACTATTTTACCCATAGCTGGAGGGAGAATAATTGGATTCATACCTTTCCCAAGGATATTAGTGCAATGAGAAATGCAATTAGTCTCGCCCAGGATTTGAACTTGTGTTGCCGTGTCCATTTCCTACGAAGATAACCACGGGCACCACCATATATAACATTATAAGGCCAGAATAGTCATCAATAAAACTAATTACATATTTATAACCATCTTTTACTAAGGGTTGAATAGGGCCTGCTAACTCACTGTGTTCAAGTGCAAGGATTTTTGTTGCCTTACGGTCCAAAGTCTTATTTCTATCATTAGACATCTTCCTTTGAATGCATATACCAGAGTTAAGAGCATAACTTGGTATAGATTTTATCTGCATTCCTTTTACTAAGTTGAATAACTTTTTAATATCAGATTCATTAGCGGATTAAGATTTTATGCCAAGTATGTAAGTAGTAAGTGGCATTTTTGGCAGAAACGATATTTTTCAGATAATACAAATGTCCTCTCTGTGTTGAAAAACTGTCCTATTGGGGTAAATCAATTGACTGCTACATGCTCAAAACTTATATGTGCACCATTTTTTGTAGCCACTTGTACGGAAAATACATTCTGTTTAAAAATTGGTATATATAAACCATTTTTTAAGATACAGCTACACATGTGTCATTTGCTATTGCATAGATAAATGTAGGCACAATCTCTTTTCAGCACTATATTATTTGCTTGGCTCCCATCAGCTAATTCAACAAAATGTTGCCCTGGTTCAAAATTTTGATCAAAATTTATAAATTTTGATTTATTGATTATTACATGTTCGGTAGCACTGCAGTCGACCAATAAATTACTTTTGTCTGAAACAATATCATATACTAAGGTAAGGAAATAGGTTTGGCCTTTAGAATCGGTTCGTATATTTTGACAAAAAATCTTTTTGCCTTCGGTTTTGACATTGAAAAGCTTTGTGGCTTTTCTCTTACAAATGTAACAAATAATTTTTGTCTTCCCAAGAAGGAGGGAAGTTTTGTAGTCTTCTCTACTATGCTGAGGTTTCTCATAATTATTATAATTTGTTGATTTATAATCATAGTGAGAATGGGTACTTACCCCAAGTTTATTCCTTGGGTTAATCTTTTTAAATGTGGTCTTCATTTGTAATAGATTGTTAGATTCATCTTGGGGGTAACACATATGCCCTATTTCTTCATCATTTCTTAAAAATACAATAAATTCAGAAAAAGTTAAGGTTTTTTACTTCAGGGTTATGACCGTTGTAAAAGGTTTAAAATTAAGAGGTAATCCTTTTAGAACCATGGCAATCAAAAGTCCATTGCTTATATCTTCCCCAGCTTCTTTCAGAGCATTAGAAATATTCTCTGCCCTTTTTATAGAGTCTGTAATAGACTCTGATTCCAATCTTCTCAAAGATGTTAGCTCTGTATAGAGGGAAATAATTTTGGCTTTCCTTTTGATAAAGAATGTGCCTTTAATATTGTTAAGGCCTTTCTTCTATTGTCTCTTGCATCTCTTATTACTAATGAAAAACTTTTTTCGTCCAAATACTGAATGAGCTCGGTGAAGATGGTAGTATTCTTTTCTACAAAATCCATATTATCACTTTGATCCATTGGCGACAGTATAATTTGGTGTAAATTTTGAATTCTAAGATATCCAAGGAACTTCACTTCCCATCACTCATACTTGGATTCATTGCCATCAAAGCAAAGTTTTGGTGCCATGGGCCGCCCATAACCTGATGAAATTTGGGTAGCCATCTTGTTTTCAGTTGTGCTATACAAAAAGGTACGCTCTAACAGTAAAAAAGCTGGAATATGTTTTGGCACTAGACTGTAGCTTGCCACTGCTAATATATGCTTTACTCATCTCTGAGTGGCCAATCTCCTGCAGCTACAAACAGGCAAACCTATAAATATTTGCTAGCAATTTGTAGACAGCTAGTACTCCTTTGATCCTCCCCCAAACAAACCAACACCGTAAAATAGGGAAAAGTTCTTTTTTGGAAACCATGATACACACGAGTCCTTTTTCTATTTTTAGATTCAGTGACACACATGGGTTAGAAATCATTTCAAACATTCGCTGTATAAATCCTCCTGACTCACCACACTCTTCAGTGTGTGTTTGCATGTTTATTTTTTAAGTAAAATTAGTTAAAAATGCTAATCCACACACTAAGAAAATGTGTTTGGACGTGACAATTTACACTGGACCTATGTGAATATGCTAATCCACACACTTCTCAGGAAAATGGTTTCACTCCACTGTGTGTAATTAGATGGGCTTTTAAAATGGAAATGCCTGAAAATGTTGATCCACAAAAGTCACAAGAATATGGTTTCTCTTCTGTGTGTATGCACATATGGCGTTTTAAATTAGAACTCTGTGAAAATGCTGATCCACATATTTTACAAGAATATGGTTTCTCTCCTGTGTGTGTACGCATGTGGCTTTTCAAATGTGAATTAAGTAAAAATGCTAATCCACACACTTCACAGGAAAATTGTTTCTCTCCACTGTGTATAAGTAGATGGGCTTTTAAAGTGGAATTG
Organism: Sepioteuthis lessoniana; assembly: GCA_963585895.1. Classification (NCBI taxonomy): domain Eukaryota; kingdom Metazoa; phylum Mollusca; class Cephalopoda; order Myopsida; family Loliginidae; genus Sepioteuthis; species Sepioteuthis lessoniana. Next base: position 7,029,607 of record OY757947.1, on the reverse strand, counting down.
TCCAAAAATGCTGATCCACAAATGTCACAAGAATATGGTTTCTCTCCTGTGTGTATGCGCACATGGCGTTTTAAACTAGAATTCTCTGAAAATGCTGATCCACATACATTACAAGAATATGGTTTCTCTCCAGTATGTGTTCGCATGTGGCTTTTCAAATGTGACCTCTGGGAAAATGCAGATCCACACATGTCGCAAGAAAATGGTTTCTCTCCAGTATGAGTTTGCATGTGCCGTTTCAAATAGGAATTACAAGAAAATGCTGATCTACATACTTCACAAGAAAATGGCTTTTCTCCAGTGTGTGATTGTATGTGAATTTTCAAATATGCCTTTTGTGCAAATGCTGATCCACACACTTTACAAGAAAATCGTATCTCTCCACTGTGTTTGAGTAGATGGGCTTTTAAAGTGGAATTGTCAGAAAATGCTGATCCACAAAGGTCACAAGAGTATGGTTTCTCTCCTGTGTGTATGCGCACATGGCGTTTTAAACTAGAATTCTCTGAAAATGCTGATCCACATACATTACAAGAATATGGTTTCTCTCCAGTGTGTGTTCGCATGTGGTTTTTCAAATGTGAATTCCGTGCAAATGCTGATCCACACACTTTACATGAAAATGGTTTCTCTCCAATGTGGGTTTGCTTATGACATTTTAAGGAACTCTTTGAAAAATCTGACTCACATACTGTGCCAAAAGAGATTTCCTCTTCTGTTTGCATTTTCATACTTTTTTTGTGAGTGTGTGTGTGTGTGGGGTGGGGTATTCCAATTTTGAAATCTGTGAAATAAATTATCAGATCATTTCAAAAGCATAGGGTTTTTTATACTCTGGTTGTATGCATACTTTGAAATTTGAATTTATCAAAAATGATAATGTACAGACTTGTCAAGGGTAAGGATTCTCTTCTTTCCTTTCTTGGATTTCACATCCTTAACATAAACTCTGATCCAATATGCCGATCCACAAACCATAAAAAAATAGGTTTTCTTTTCAGTATTTTCAAATCTCAAAATTCTAATTCCTCACTGCATTTGATATCTGTAAATAAAGAACAAGTATTAAAGAAATCAGGAGACTTGTGCTTTATTTGAAGTGAGAAAATTAGAATAAATCACTTTGTGTTTCAATTAACAGTGACATTTCAAATCATTTCTATTCAGACATAAAGAAAAAAATATTAGATAATCAAGCAAGAAATATAATTAAATATAATTTAAATAACGAAAGTTTTACTTTGTCATAATGTTATATATTGACCTTTGGCCTGGCCAAACATGCCATTCCAAAGTGATGCACCGGAAGGAAGCGACACATTCCAATGGCCAGTAATCGAAAGAAATTGCGTAGGCGGATTTGGCTGACGAAATGGGACAAGGTAAAAGCCCATGATACACTCATAGACTGATGCACCGGAAGAGAGTGACCTCTGAACTGCATGACAGTTATTTCCGCTTGATGACGATCAAACATACCATTCCAAAGATTGAGTGGGCGATTGAGTGGGCATTGAACTATTATATGACTCGGTCAAGACAGGAAGTCAGACAGTTGGAGATCAGATGGAGTTATAGACGTGATGTGGTAGGGAAAGCCACACCTGGCTGAAGGTGCCCTCGGGAACCCCGATGGAGTTTGGGGACCAGACCAGTTGGTGATAAGATGCAGAAGAGAAAGCCAGCAGAGTGGATCCCCAGGCCTCCTGTTGAGCATCTAGAGAAAGACACAACGCTGATGGCCATAAAAGTGGGGATCAATATATTGCAGTTCTGTTCGGTCTCCAACTCCCTCTCACACGCAAACCTTGCAATAAAGTGAGAGGTATATTTTTTAAAGAAGTCTTCACTCATCATTATTCATTGTGTCAGTAAGTATCCAGCATATATATGTATATGTAGATGAATCTGTATATGTGTATGCTTATGAGAATACAACAATAAAATTTACTCTTCTGAAATAAAAGAGTTGTATGTTAAGAAATGTCTGAATGGGGTTGATAAAGTCTTTAGCGCAAGTACATTAGAGAGAAAATAAAAGATCCATGTGAAGATTTACATGTTTAAGAAATGTATTGATCATTGCTGTCATGTTCAATGCAACAGGAAATTGAAGAGGTTGAAAGGGTAACACTAAGTACTATATCTGAACAGGGAGGTCCAGACACATGTGTACAGGCTGGGTACCAGGATAAAAAAGCAAAGTTATTCTCCTATACACTCACATTATATACTACTTTGACCATGCTTTTAGTAGAATTATTTGGCAGACAAGGGAGGTAACAACCTTAGATATGACACACAGGCCTCAGGTTGCTGACAGTACCTGCCCTGTTTCTTAAGTGGTCACCCATCTAAGTACTGAATAGGCTCATCTCTGCTTAACCTTTACATTTCTTGTTATTTACTAAGATAACCTTAGATATGACACACAGGCCTCAGGTTACTGATAGTACCTGCCCTGTTTCTTAAGTGGTCACCCATCTAAGTACTGAATAGTCTAATCTCTGCTTAACCTTTACATTTCTTGTTATTTACTAAGATAACCTTAGATATTGCACACAGGCCTCAGATTGCTGACAGTACCTGTCCTGTTTCTTAAGTGGTCACCCATCTAAGTACTGAATAGGCTAATCTCTGCTTAACTTTTTCATTTCCTGTTATTTACTAAGATAACCTTAGATATGACACACAGGCCTCAGGTTGCTGACAGTACCTGCCCTGTTTCTTAAGTGGTCACCCATCTAAGTACTGAATAGGCTAATCTCTGCTTAACTTTTTCATTTCCTGTTATTTACTAAGATAACCTTAGATATGACACACAGGCCTCAGGTTACTGACAGTACCTGCCCTGTTTCTTAAGTGGTCACCCATCTAAGTACTGAATAGGCTAATCTCTGCTTAACTTTTTCATTTCTTGTTATTTACTAAGATAACCTTAGATATGTCACACAGGCCTCAGATTGCTGACAGTACCTGTCCTGTTTCTTAAGTGGTCACCCATCTAAGTACTGAATAGGCTCATCTTTGCTTAATTTTAGTGATCTTGAAATGTCGTACGCCTTAATATTTCTTTGTACAGAATAAATGTGAAAACAGATAAACAACATTTTTATTTGACCTAGCTATTAGTAGAATTATTAGGCAGACAAGGGAGGTAATGACTTTTTGTGCCACCTTGCACTAAGTAGCAGAACTCTTTGGCAGACAAGCGATGTAATTCCCAAACTAAAGTAAATGGAGTATCTTGTTAACAAAAATAACAGTAGACAACGCCATGGTAAATACCATAGATGTGTAGAAGAGGTGATATTTTCAATTGGCACCAGTTGCTGTGCATCGTACAAGACATGGCGAATTAATCCCCTCGTCATAAGTTCCCCATGTTGATAATTTGTTCTCCCAATACTGCAGTAGTACATTTTCGGCCTCTCTCTTAAATGATCTGTGAGGACAGCACAGGCCAACGGGGAGGGGTCGGATCCTTGTTTTATCCTAAAATAATTGTTTCATAATTTCTTTAATGTTTGATGGGATCCTATCAAAAGAAAGTAAATGAATTGATAATTCTATTTGACCTCATGGAACATTAGCATACTATGTTAGAGTGGACCTGGGAATAATGGTAATGAAGGTGTACTCCATATTCCGCAGCATTTTAAAAATGAAGCCTTACCAGCAGGTGACCATTATTTACTGCTTAATCGATAGTAATCAAAAGAAAGTAAATGAATAGATTATTCTATTTGACCTCATGGAACATTAACATACTATGTTAGAGTGGACCTGGGAATAATGGTAATGAAGATGTACTCCATATTCCCTAATGTTGCACAATTGGGTCCTGACCATCAGATGATCTGGGCATAATGGCAATGAAGGTGTACTCCATATTCCCTCATGTTGCACAATTGGGTCCTGACCATCAGATGATCTGAGCGTAATGGCAATGAAGGTGTACTCCATATTCCCTAATGTTGCAGAGCTAGAGCCTTACCATTACTTCTTTTTTAGCCAAGAGAAGTCTTACCCAGTGGGGATTTAGGAATTAACAATAAAACTCCCAACTCGAGGAGGTACCCGTGGTGTAATGGTTATCGTCGTAGGAACTGGACACGGAGACTCGAGTTCAAATCCTGGACGAGACTGATAGCATTTTCACATAGCATTAATACCCTTGGGAAAGGTATGAATCCAATTATTCTTCCTCCAGTTATGGGCAAATAGTAGGGCAGACTGGGTTCTTCAGCCTTGGTGAGGCAACTAGTCTAGGAGAAGGAAAACTCTGACTTCAAACCTGTTAAACTTCACTTAAAAATTGACCTTGTGTCATATCCTGCCCGAGCGGAGGGGTTTGGTAAATAGGGATAAAACTCCCAACTGGATGTTGACACGACGGCTGCCACATACAAAATATATAAACACGTCGCCACGCATAGGCTCCATGCATCCATCCGGTTAAAAATAAAAAAAAAAGAAAAATAATGAAAAGTAAAGTAGCCAACGGGAAGCAGTCGCGCCAAAATGAGAAGGATTTTGCAGTGACGAATTTGGAGCCGGTGGGAAGAGATAAATACTTGGGTTTTCTGTGAACTGAGTCAGTGAGGAGAAAAGAGACCCAAGGAAGCACATAGATACGGTGATCAGCCGAGAAGTAACGTCCGCCCTCGAGTTAAGATCTGAAACTACTTTTCTGCCAGTTTCACTACCTGACCTTAAAAGAAAGAGAAGAAAAGAAAAGAAAAAGGAATAAGTACTCTTTAAAAACATTCTCCTCCTTTCCCCTTTTTTCCAAATATCTGACTTTCCACCACTTCGAAAATTTACTATTAGTAAAAGGGAACTTCTGAACAAATGATTGGAAAAGAGAATTGGGGAATTAGAGATCGGAGAAAAAAATTGCAATCATCCAGACCACAGCACAATCAATATCAGCAAGAATACTTAGGAGAGTCCTGGAGACCTGAGAAGATTTGCTATCACTCAGATTGCAGTGAAAAATCACCTGTTAAAACTGCTGAGAAAAAACTTTGGTTTGGTTTAGTTTGGTTTAAACGACTGTGAAAAACTTTGGTTTGATTTGGGTTTTTTTTTTCTTTAATGGCATATTAAACTTTGTAGGATATTTAATGCCAAATCCTCTTTGATTGAAATATGTGGAAGGCTGGATAAATCAAACACTTAAAGCAGGTTTAGAAGACGTGATATTTCATTCTTTTATTTTATTTTAAGAACTTTTTCTTAAAATAAAAAAGAACAAAATATTGTGCCTTCTAAACCTGTTTTAAGTATTTGATTTATCCAACCTTACACATATATCTATCATGTCAGATATACCACAATCTATCATTTCAATAAATCCTCTTTAGACATATATATATTAAATATCAAAAGCTCACTTTTTTGCACACAGTTAAAGGCTTTCAAGTATTTTTTTATCTCACATAAATAATTTTACTTACTATTAATCACGTGTAGTGAAATTGAAAGGCAGAACCCGCGGATTGCCGCCTCCGATGAGCTAATTGGGCTTCGTCATTCAAAGAGACAACGAGTGGTATGTTGTATATGCAGGCAGAACAGCTGACGTTTATGTAAATCTAGCAATCGTCCCCGGCTAGATAAAAAAACAGGTGGTGAGCTAGATGAACAAGAGAAATGAAATGTGACAACAAAGCTGTGTGGAATGAATTCTTTTCATAGTAACACCAAAAGGAAGGAAGAAAGAAGCAAGAAGTGACGAGTGAATGACCTACCTCAAAGTTTAAAATGAGCGCGAATGTGTCTTGCGTGTGGAGTGCCAGAAGTATAGAAAAAAAAATGGAAGCATGAGCGCCCTTGTGGTGCAATTTGTAGGTCATGCCTCTTGTCTCTGGTGGGATGGGATGGGGTTTGTGACATATGCAATTTTCGGCCAGCCAGAACTGGTATAAAAGGAGTAATCTAAGCATTGTTGTTGTTGTTGCATTTGTTGTTTCACAGTAGGTCTGAGCGAACCAGTGTATTGACATGGCAAGGGAGAAAGACAGGACCGGACACAAGCAGTTAAAAGATTTCATCATATTTGCAGACAGTTAAAAGGTTTCAATTATTGCTACTTAATCCTATTTACCCACCCCTCCGCTCGGGAAGGATATGACACAAGGTCAATTTTTAAGGGCATTAGTGCTATGTGAAATGCAATCAGTCTCATCCAGGATTTGAACTCGTGTCGCCATGTCCATTTCCTACGAAGATAACCATTATTGCTTTGTTTTGAATGTTCTTTTGTCTGCACCACGGGCACCTCCGTAATTATTGCTACTTAATACTAATAATTCTATTCAACATTCATCATATGTTTTTAGACAGTGAAATTCTTACAAATATTGCTATTTAACACTAATTCTACTCAACACTATTTATTCAATCAATCATAGTCACGTGGTTCCAAGTATTGTTATATAATACCAATAATTTAATTTAGGCAATCAAAGATTTTCAAGTACGATTATGCATCAGTAACAATTCAATTAGAAAGTCATATGTTTACACACAATTAAATGATCAAACAGTTCAATTTTTTACAGTTCAATTTAACATAAGTCATTTCTTAGAATATTGTGTGGGGTTGTTTGTTGAATAATATTGCTCCCACAATTTATGGTGGCTCATTATTGAAAAGCAAACGATGTAAACAACACAGACAAAAGAACATTCAAAACAAAGCAATACAAACAAAAATGCCCGTGATGTAATGGTTATCGACGTAGGAAATGGACACGTCGACACGAGTTCAAATCCTGGACGACACTGATTGCATTTTCACATATATTTTCACTAATACCCTTGGGAAAGGTATGAATCCAATTATTCTCCCTCCAGCTATGGGCAAATAGGAGGGTAGACTAGGTTCTTCAGCCTTGGTGAGGCAACTAGTCTAGGAGAAAGAAAACTCTGAATTCAAACCTGTTAAACTTCACTTAAAAATTGACCTTGTGTCATATCCTACCCGAGCGGAGGGGTTGGGTAAATATGAATACAAACAAAAATAAATTTATATAGCAACAAGTACATAAAAAGGAAACATTAGGAATATTCTAATATAGCTCATTAAATATTCCTGTGTGTGTGTGTGTGTGTGTGTGTGTGTGTCTATGTAACTAACACGAATATTATGGTGAAAGACTAAATATTAAAAGTGTCCGGTAGACTATAAATGAATGTTGACTAAGTATTTCACGCGAGGTATCAATACACAGAAATATAGCAATGTATTCTAGAAAGACGTGTTTTCTCCCATGTTGGTCGTTTGTCTCTTTCGGGATTTGACGAAATATCTGAGGTTGTGCGCAAGACTAGAACAAGTCCAGCTGAAAAGGCAGAACAGGAAAGAAAAAGGTCGCAGAGTATATACGCACCCATGTTACGTGTATTGAGCCGTGTGTCACTAGCTGGCAAAGACAAGCTGCCTCTGGAAGTCAAAATGTAAGAGAGTGGGTTATTGGAAGACGAGAGTATATATATATATATATATATAAATAATCCTTGTCATGTGGTAGGCTCCAAACACACCGTTTATTTTGTGCGAGACAAAATCAAACGTGGGGACGTTGTTGTGAGCATAAATCATGTGACTTTCCTGACCAATAGGTTCCCGAAAGTAATTAGTTTAGTGACGTCTACTATCTTTGTTTTGGGAACAAATGAATCAGTATCCTATTTTCTAGAATTTTCTTGTATCACGGCCATTTAAAAAATATAGGAGTGTAAATCCTATAATAGTTTAAGTGTCAGACAGTTCTATTTGACCCATAGATAAGACCAGGTTACCACCCCGGATTAGAGTGGACCTGAGAGTATTGACAAAGAAGGGGTACTCCGCTTCTCACAATGCTCCAGGAATCAGATGATTTAGTGTCATATCTAGGACACTCATTGGAGTGGGACGTCTTATCCCTCTGCAGAGATGCAGTCGGTGCATTCTACAACTGCACTCAAAAACTCATAACGATAATTTAATATCATCATTATTTAGAGTGATAAATGTCCATGAAATTGATTTATCTAGCCGATTCATAATCATTTTCTAGTCAGTATTGACTAAACACATCCTCAACGAGCAGAATGTGGCACAAGGTCAGTTTTTAAGAGGAGTAAATGCTTGTCAGAATTCAAAGTTTTCCTTTTTCTAGACTAGTTAAATAAACAAAGCTAAAGAACCCCGTCTGCACTACTATTTAACCAGAGCTGGGAAGGATGGGGAAACATGTCAATTCATGTCTTTTGTGAGAAGTGAAACATAAACAGATTCGTCCAGGATTTGATCTCAAACCATCGATTCCATTTCCTACGACGATAACCATTACGCTAATCAATTTCAAGTAATACCATAAAAAAATACTTTATACCTACCTTGTCATTTTTTTTTCTTTGTCGACGAATGTAAACATAACGTAACTTCGGCAGATTTCATCAAATTATCGACTGTAATATATATATATATATATATATATATATGTGTGTGTGTGTGTGAGTGCGTGTGCGTGTGTATGTGTTTGGGTGTGTTTGTAGTCTTTTAAAGATTAAATTAAATACTGTCAATTATTGGCAAAAGCACTCAGCTCGATTGAAAAGAAAACAACGGAAGTAACCGGTGTTCATTGAATGTTAGTTCCGCAAGATAAACTCTTCACAGTTTATAAATATGTGAAAAATAGTTTTTCTATACATAATTGGCTGTCCCAATTGGAATGAAGTTTTTTAATATTGACTTTTTTCTCTCTCAACAGATTAGAAATGGACCGTCCCATTAAATAATGGGAGGTTCCATAGGCAAGCACCGAACTACAGAAGCTACCTCCTCTGATAATATAAAAAAGGCCCAGTCTTTCGAGGCAGAACTTTTTTCTACGATTTATACTGAATAAAATAATTGAGTGCTAATACTACAACGACTTTGTTTAGGCTACTTTACTCTTTCCAGCCAAGTAGGTTCGTGTCATTTAGACATTTGGCGTACTCAGCTGAATAAATATTCAAAAAACTGATAAAAATATTTTGAATTGAGCTCATCTTAATTTTTTTTACATTTGATCTTTATATGACTGACTGCTTGTTTGATTATAGCCGTATGTCAACATGTCTCCAGTTTTCTTATGCCTTGAGGTTAGGGAATCGCGTTCTTTGTTAATATTTATGTTTTGTAGTGTTTTTGCTCACAGTTATATGGTATTTTAGTCCAATAGAAATAATTTTCAAACAATTATTTGGTTTCAAGTTTTCCTATCTCATGCTGTTCGAGCCTTTCAATTTCTCATCCTTTTTCCATTGCGGAATATCAACTTTAAAAATCTTGTAGAGAAGAGGAAAATTTCGTATTTTGGTTTGGCGCGCAAATTTATTTCAACACTTGATTTCACCCAATCAGGGTGACTTATCCTATTCAGCCCTGACCTTCATTTCCCGCTGGCAAAACGGGTGAGCGGCCAAACCCAGTCTCTTTGGCTTGGGAACGCAGACCAGAACAGAAGTTCCTCTAGCTGTTCCTACTTAGCGATGTTTTTTAGCTAGACAAGCCGCCTAGTGTGGACATCTCACTGCTGCTTTAACATAGCAGCACCAGCAGCAGCATAGACAAACGAGGGAACCATCTAATTTATGGATTCTTTACGAGGAATCCCTGTTGAACATAAATTAGAAACATACAACATGCCTCGCACAGGCCCAACTTTGTGTCACCCCAAAAATTGGCTATGTCGACCTGAGCGTAACTCCGCTCTCGACCACATGGAGATAGCGCCTACTCTCCTACCCCAAAATACCAGACTTACATAACTACACGGTGACTCTAAACACAATCCCTCACACGTCCAGCAACACACGCTGCTATCTCAACATCTCGCTACGCCATTTCGTCTCCAACACAAACAAGCCTAAATTCCACGATTCTTGCAGCACCAAAAGCAAACCATAACCCACGCTGCAATAAAAACACCTTTTGACTCTCGTCCATCTTACAACTTCATCATTCTACATTCTATTTCTCACAAACTTAGCGAGGGGACTAACAACTCTAAGCGAGGAAACAACACAGTGTAAACGCACATACGTTACAACCATTCCTCGCTAAACCAAACAACAAACTTTCCCTCGCTACATACCAAAAACTAAACCTCTCCAGCTAAAAGCATACAGGCCAAAAACCCCGTACAAAAATTCCTGTACAAAATGGATCATCACTATTGAAGAACGGCCACCTTTCAACTCTCGTCCATCTTACTACTCTTTCATTCTACCTTTTATCCCTACAAAATTAGCGAGGGGACTAACAACTCTAAGCGAGGAAACACTAAAACGTAAACATACATACGTTACAACCATTCCTCGCTACCAACAAGAAAAACTCCGGCTACAAAAAGGTTCCCCCTCGCTAAACAATAACAACCACTTCATTCACTCGCTAAAATGTTACACTGTGACCACTCTCTGCTGCTGACCCTGACCTGTTGCTCGCCAACTGTACGGTTCAAATGTCACTATGTATATCGTCTAACATGTAGCACCACGCTGCCGAGTGTGGTCCTTGTAAAGTCTTTATATCTGAGGTAATGGATACTTGCAAGGTATGGACTATTACCAAGATGAATCGATACGATGAATGATGATTAAAGACAGAGGGAGAACGAACATCTGCTGCTATACCTGGTACATTCCTTTATTGACCAAATCCCCCGGATGTAGTAGGGACCGTAACCCCTGTGGCATCAGAGGTTATTTCCCTTTTGTTAGTTAGGATATTACAGTCCTCAACTATAAAAAATTTTTTCGAAGAAAAAAATCAAGCCGACCATGGGCGGCACTTGATTTGGCCAGAGTGGAAAAAGGAGAAGTCATCCCAGACAATACAGCACCAAAAAGCTACTTCCTCTTTTTGTTGAGGACTACTACTGAACCCTCAGTATGAATTCGGGGACCGAACTGTAAAAGCACGAAAAACTTAAGCTAACAGATGGGTTTCGTCACTCGCTTCTTGAATGGAGCTTTCCCAGAAATAAAAGTAAAATTAAACGAAAGTCGACTTCTCAAATTCTATCAAGTTAAACATCTCAAAAAAAAATTCGACTAACAATTCTACAGAAAAGAACTTTAAAGAAAACTCGAAATTTAATAAACTCTGAAACATTTCGACAAAACAAAAAGAGAAAAGAAAAATACTCAAATTCAAAGAACTTTGTTTCTCGGACACTCTCTCAGAAAACTTCCTACAAATCGCACAAAAATTTGCAACACTTTATCTTTTCTATCCCTTTTTTTTTCTTGTTTCCTTTGAATAAAGTTCCTTTTAAAAAAACTTTATTATCCGAACTAGAAAGCTGTAGAACTTACTGTTTAAACTTACTGCTTGATATTGCACACTAAATCCCCTTAAAAACAATTTAGCGATAGGAATGTTTGTTACCATTTTTAGCGAAGGAATGTGTTCTTGCGCGTGTGTGTGTTATTCCCTCGCTAAGTGTTGTTGTAAAATAAGGGAGGGTGAAGAAGTAAGCAGACGAAGATGCCGTTAGCTTTTATATGAAGGTTGGTTTTTGATGGCAGCATAGTAAAAATGGTTTACGTTTGTGCTGCAAGTCTCGTAGTAAGTAAAGAAGTAAGGAAACGAAATGAAGTTGTTATAGAGTGGAGAAAGCATTTTAGCAGTTAAATGCCCGAGCGAAAAGTGCATTGCTAGGTTAAGGCATTGTTGGATGTTCGCCATAGTGTAGCAAAAGTCGTGTTTACTGTTTGAGGAGAGAAACGTTGAAGTCACCGTGAGTTTGTGGTTCTGGTTGTTTCGGGGAGAAGTGTGAATGTCTCCAGAAAATGTTACCCTGTGAAGAAGTCGCTAGGTGTCGGAGCGGAATATTGCATCAAAGTCGACATAGCCAATTTTTGGGGTGGCGTAAAGTTGTTCCTGTGTGTGGCGTATTGAATTTATCTAATTCATATTCAACTGGGAACCCTTGGTCTAAGAGAATAGACGCAAGGGGTCCATAAATTAGACTGCTTCCCTCATTGTGTCGATGCTGCTGCTGCTATTGAGGAGCAGACATTAAGACATCTGCAGTGAACGAAGTTGTTCAGCCCAAAAGAAAGTGTTTTGGCGGCTTTCCCCAACTACTGCTGCCCAGAAAGGTTGTTCGGATGTTATAGGATAAGTCATCCTGATTGGGTGAAATTATGCGTCGACCCTAACGGTCGAATTAAATTACGCGCCAAACAAAAATGCGAAATTCTTTCAGCTACAATATCAACGAGTCTCCATATATGAACGGGATGTGGCCTAGCATAAGGTTTGATTCTTCTACTTGACCCCAGAATATATAACGTTTCTTTTAAATGATTAGCGTTGAGTTCTTACTGACAAAATCTTGCGATGTCAATCAGCAAGCTGTAGTTTTCCGATATTTGAGTGAGTAGAGCATTTATTTCCAAGGCTAACAGCAACAAATAATTGAATTGAAATTTAGTTCAATTCTAACTCTTTATTAAAGAATTAAACAATGACTAACAATATAAAGTCCTTCCTGTGTATAGAGTCAAGTTTGAGAGACTTACCGGTGTGATGGTGAGGATATCAGGTATCTTCTAATTTATTGATTTCTTTGAGAGAATTTCTGCTCTACGTGCAGCCGGCAACTGGTCCGCAATTTCTTTCCTTGGGCAGATGTAGTTCTGTCGACAAAGAGGATAGACCCAGAGCTACGATTCTTCTATATGAGTATCGAATTTAACGACGATTCCTAGGTTCAATCCCAGGTTGAGTCATACCAAAGACTCAAAAAATGGTACTTGATACCTCCTTGCTTAACACTCAGCATTATAAGGTACGGATCAAGGGTAAAGTAGAGCAATCCAGGGAAAGGAGTAGCGCCCTCCTCTACACCTTCGTGTAGTAGCTATCGAGAAGGGAGTCTTCGAGACGCCTTCAACTACGGTTGCCAACTTTACTTTACCAAGTTTTATCTTGAAAGGAATTGAAGAATTTTAAGAAACAACTATACAAAAAAAGGTCTATGATGAACATGAATCCCTGAGCTCAAGACATGGTGTCACATTGGAGTTAATATAGCATTTATTTCCAAGTCTAACAGCAACAAATAATTGAATTGAAATTTAGTTCAATACTAACTCTTTATTTAAGAATAAAACAATGACTGACAATATAAAGTCCTTCCTGTAATATCTTAACTAACAAAAGGGAAATAACCTCTGATGCCACAGGGGTTACGGCCCCTACTACATCCGGAAATGTGGTCAATAAAGGGATACCAGGCATAGCAGATGTTCGTCTTCACTCTGTCTTTAATCATCATCCATCCTATTGAGTCACCTTGGTAATAATCGATACCTAGCAAGTATCGATTACCTCAGATATAAAAACATTTTAGAACCCAGCATTATTTTTTGCACAATTGAAATCGGATTATGAGATTAGAGGCATAAGTAACCAAAAACAAAAATACCATTTGGCAGTCACTAAGTTCACCCACGAGCCACGAGTTTTAATTTCATTTAATTCTGTGAAAAATATTATTACCTGATTTTTGTTAGTTCTGTAAAATGAATAATCCAACATAGGTAAGGGCATCAGATGGTGAGGCTCCAGTTCTGAAAATCTGAGGAGAGTGGAGTGTCCCATTCATTGCCATTACCTATTGGTCCATTCTGAATCGGAGAGGCAATACTTTTTAGGGTCCCACAAATTAGTAAAATAGATCTGTGTAAAATGATTAAAAAAAACAAAAAACAAACAAAAAGAAAACAAGAAAAAAAAGAAGAAGCAAAAAGCAAAAACTAATTAGTAAAATAGATCTGTGTAAAATTATTAAAAAACAAACAAACAAAAAAAAAACAAAAAAAAAACAAAAAAAAAGCTGAAAGCAAAAACTAATTAGTAAAATAGATCTGGGTAAAATGATTAAAAAAAAACCCAAAAAAACAAGAAAAAAAAAGCAAAAGCAAAAAACAAAAACTAATTAGTAAAATAGATCTGTGTAAAATGATTTACCCCCCCCCCCAAAAAAAAGAAAAAAAAAACTAATTAGTAAAATAGATCTGTGTAAAATGATTAAAAAAACAACAACAAAAAAACAAGAAAAAACAAAACAAAAGCAAAAAACAAAAACTAATTAGTAAAATAGATCTGTGTAAAATGATTCCTATTCGATAAGACCTCGTGCAAAAAAACAAAAAACAATTACAAAAAAAACAAAACAAGAAAAAAAACAAGAAAAAACAAAACAAAAGCAAAAAACAAAAACAAAACTTCACAAAAATATAAATATGAATGCACAATGAACGCAATTCCCTAACCACTGCGCATAAAAGGATCATGATAAGGGTTTTCGTTTGTTTATCTAATGGCATATCAAACCTTTGCGGGTTATACAATGCCAAAGCCATCCTTGTAGAAGAACAGTGATGATACTATTTTTGCTGGAAGTGAGAGAAATTATATTCTCACCACCTAAGGAAAAACCTTACACCAGACTGAGAGAGGAGCTTATTAAGAGAACGTCGACATCACAACAACAACAACAAAGAAAAAAGACATTATCTCAGCTTCTCTATGAGTGTTATATAATTGCGGAAGGATTTTTTTTTATATTATCATTTTTCGTTGGTTATATCTTATCTTTCGGTTTAGTTAGGCTTAGAACTATTCAGCTTAGTGCACGGGTAGGGGTACACATGGAGCGCAGGTGTCCACGCTCGGGCGGGGAGGATGTGACAATCACAGATGTCATAATAAAAACCCCGGAAGTCAAAATGTAAGAGAGTGAGTTATTGGAAGTCGTGAGTATATATGGCTAATCCTTATCATGTGATCGGCTTCAAATGTGAGGGATAAAATCAAAGGTGCGGACGTAGTTGTGAGCATAAATTACGTGACTTTCCTGGCCAATAGGTTCTGGAAACTAATTAGTTTACCGACGTCTACCATCTTTGTTTCGGGAACAAGTGAATCAGTATCCTATTTTCTAGAATTTTCTTGTATCACGGCCATTTTTTAAATATAGGAGTGTAAATCCTATGAAGGATCGGATGGGCTGTCACGCAAAGTTTTGAAAGAATTTTGATGGCAAGCAGTTTTTATTCGTCTTCTACTCTTGGATATTGTGTTGTATCTGTCGGTGATGCTGTGAGATGTGTTGGGTGTATGCGAACTTATAAAACAAAATTTTGGGGTCGTGCGTGTTCCCCGCAAATAATTTCCCTAACAAATAATAAACTTGGAAAAACAAAACTTGAATTACTTTAAAATAAAGATTTATTATTCAGATTGAATAATATAACAAGGAAACTTACAATGTTGAAGAAAGTTTGGTCAGTGTAATTATAACCCATAAGTGGATCAAAACGGGTATGAATTTTTTTACGGGAGTTGGGGATACTTGATTGGTGAGCAAGAATTTTGTGTATGAGATTTTGATCCTTTTTTCTAGAATGTTCTGAGTTGTTTCTTTTGCTGATTGGTTTTAAAATATGTGAGCGCGAATTCTATGTGTATGTAAGTAAAATTTATGCAACATATCTCTTAGCTTAGGTGGTAAAGAATCCAGTAATATCAAGCTATCAGTTATGGCTCATCTATGCTGCGACATTATTTTTGGGCAAACATTCTTCTGTAGGAATACCTTTTGAAGGATTGTAGGAAGTGATATTGTGTTTTGATATTTAATTTCCATCTTGTTGTGGTATATTTAATTTGTTTTTATATGTGGTTGCGTGTTCTCACAAGTCGGAAGGTCGCCATTTATAGCGATGGGGATAACGTTATTATTATTATTATTATTGTTGGGTTTTTGGTTTAAGGTTTAAGTTGGTTTTTACGTTGGTTATGTTGGTATTTCGTTGGTAGCGTTGGTATTTCGTTGGTTGTTATCCCCTCGCTAAATGTTGATGGAAAATAAAGGTAGTGGAGAAGAACGAAGACGTCGTTAGGTATTAAGGTTTTAATGGCAGCATGAAGAAAAGGGGTTTACACTGGTATGCTGCGAGGTCTCGTAGTAAGGAAAGAAGGTAGGAAGTTGTTAGAGTGTATCATCTAATTTGTTTTTAACTAGGATCCCTTGGTCTAGAAGAATAGACCCAAGGGGTCCATAGACTAGATGGCTCTCCTCATAATGGTTGATGCTGTTCTGCTATTCAGGAACAGACGTTAAGACGCCCGTTCCCGTTGAGGATTTCAGAGGGAGAGAGAGATTCATGGGCTTTCTTCAATTTTTGGTGCTACTAGGAAATATGGTTCGGGATGAATAGGACAGGTCATCCTGATTGGGTGAAAATGTTCGGCGATTCTAACGGTCAAATTAAATTAAGCGCCAAACAAAAATATAAGTTTCTTTCTGCTAAAGGATCACTTCCTCCTCTCTCTGTTTGGAGACTGACCGCAATTAAAAATGTTCCTTGCCTCTTTCTGTTCACGAATATAACTTCAGACTGTCTGTTGCGGAGCCGTACAAGCGCGTCGACTCCGCAAATAAATTAAGTGTAAAATGCGTGCGAGTGAGCATGGCCAAAGACAATGGAGGGAGACAAAAAGGCAAGTCAATAGATACAACAAAGGTGACGATTTTTTTGCCGGAATTACAAACGTGTATGTAAATGTCCGTGGCGGTTGTATGTGGTCTTCAGCTAGGATGGGTTACGTCGTTAGCTGGTATAGTCGCGTTGTAGATGTTCGCAGCTGGACGTTCGACGAGGGTAGCTGGCGTAGGTCGAGTCGTGGAGATACAGCTAGATGTTTGATGCTGGTAAGCTGAGATCGGTCGAGGCGTTGGATGCAGTTGGACAGTCGTCGCGGGCAGCTGAGGTCGGTCGAGTCGTTGCGGAAAGCCGAAGTTGGTCGCTGGTAAATCGATGTCCCGGTTTTGACATTTCGTTGGTATGGTCGAGTCGTGGTTGCTAGCTCGTAACAGCGAGTCGTTACGTGAGCTAGTTGTTGCAATGCTAGTGTAGTCCGTAACAGCGAGTCGTTACGTTGACTGCATTGCAGGAGCGTCGTGGTCGTTAGATCGATATTCCGGTTTTGACGGTACGTTGGGTTAACCGGGGGTGTGTCGATCTGTTTGCTAGCCCGTAACAGCGAGTCGTTACGTGGGCCAGATGCTGCAATGCCAGCGTAGTCCGTAACAGCGAGTCGTTACGTGGACTAGATGCTGCATTGCTGAGGTAGTCCGTAACAGCGAGTCGTTACGTGGACTAGATGCTGCGTTGCTGGGGCAGTCTGTAACAGCGAGTCGTTACGTTGACTAGATGTTGCGTTGCTGGGGCAGTCTGTAACAGCGAGTCGTTACGTGGACTGTATCACCGAGGCGTCGTGGTCGGTGGCTATGGCTTTGTCGTGCCAGGCAGCTGTCCGGGCGTATCGTTTACAGTAGCTATGGCTTTGTTGCGCCAAAGCTGTGCGGGCTTATCGAGGCGATAGCTAAGGCTGTTTCGCGCCAAAGCTGTGCAGACGTATCGAGACAATAGCTAAGGCTTGCACGCCAAAGCTCTGCACTGTCGAGCGAACAGGCCAGGAGGCCGAGGCTAAGATTGGCGTTATCTTAGCGCTGCGCGGATGGTGGAGCGGTAGCTAAAGGCCAACCCCTGCCTTTAGCGCTGCGCAGCCAAACGGACGAGCGGAACCGAGCGATGGTTAAGACCGGCTGGTCTTAGTGAGTCCTCTTCGTGTTTGCCTCTAGGCCGTCTATTTCGACTGATCAATAATGACCGCCAGAGATGCACCGACCCGCAGAAGGTGACCTCTCATAGCCCTTAAAAAGGACCGTAAAAAAAGGTTGTTGAATCCACCACTAGAAGTGGCGGTGAGGTGGGTGCGACCACGATAACGTAGGACCCGAGCCTCGGGGAGCCGATTGTCCCCTGAGAGCGTCCGCGTAGACCCCTGAATTTTCGCCGCCTGAAGCCTTTTTATATGGAAGAAAGGGAACTCCACTTCTGTCGCGCCACGTGGATAGAAAGTTCTCAAAAAAATGGACGCAGAAAATAAGTTTCGCGCCTCGACACGTCCGCGAAAAATAAGTAGGCTAGCGAAAAGTATTACTTCCATCTTTATAGAATTATTTCTGGCAGAAGTGTTTTGCAAATGTTGATAAATATTAATTCATCCCTTTCTTAGCTGTAACGGCCGGTTAAAAATCGAAAAAGGGCTTCATCATTTCTGGCCGCGCCCGGATGTTATTTCTCTAGGGCGAAATGTAATCCGATCTGTTGACGTTCGTAGGCCGGTCGCGGCATGTCTTTCAAAAGCTGTTAGATCCAGGAGATATAGCATAACTGACGGTAAATTCATTCAGTCAGAAATCTTCCGTATGTTAAATGAAGGTATCATAGAGCCTTCTCAATCTCCATGGCGAACCCAAACAATTGTAGTATCTTCAGAAAATTACAAGAGACTTGCTGTAGCAAAGAAATTAAGGTGATAAAAATAAAATTTGCAATATAAAAAGAATTTGAGAGTATTGTAGGGGTGACTGTTTAATTGTTTTAGTGTTTAGTTCCGCCATCATTTAATGTTGGTATATATTTGAAAAGGTAAAGGAAGTAAAATTGTGAAACGACGCGTAGAAAAGAACATTCAAAACAAAGCAGTACAAACAAAATTAAATTTATATATCAACAAGTACATTAAATGAAATATTTCAAAACATTACGAGTGTTCTATTACTGTCTGTTAAATATTCCTCTGTGTGTGTGTGTGTGTGTGTGTGTGTGTGTGTGACTAACACGAATACTATAAAAAAAAAACTAAATAATAAAAGTATCCTGTAGATTATAAAATGTATGTTGACTGAGTATTTCTGTAGAATTTTAATTATGAATGTTGGGAGGAATGTGTCTTCTCCAACGTTGATTGTTTGTTTCTTTCGGTGCTTTGACGAAATTTCTGTGGTTGTTTTCGAGGCTGGAGCAAGTCTAACCTTAAAGGTAGAACAAGGAAGAAAATAGTGGCAGAGAGTATACATTTCATGGAGTTGACAACTGGAAGTCAAATGTAAGAGAGAGAGTGTGTTGTCTCTGGAAAGGAGTGAGTTGTCTCTGTAAGTCACCGTGTAAGTGAACATGTTGTCTCTGTGAGTCGAAATGAAAAGGATGAGGTCTTGAAAGTCGAGAGTATATATAGGCAATCCTTGTCATGGAGTTGGTCCCAAATGCGCGGGAGAAAATCAAAGTTGCGGACGTAGTCGTGAACACTAACCACGTGGTTTTCCTGGTCAATAGGTTCCCGTGACTGATTATTTTACCGACGTCAACCATCTTTATTTCGGGAACAAGTGGCATCACGGCCATTTTAAATATAGGAGTGTAAATCCAATAGTATATGATAAAATTTGCAATATAAAAGAATTTGGGGGGATAAAAATTTCAATATAAGTAAAGTTTAAAGGGGAATAAAATTTGATATGAAGTGAGTGACACTAAAGCCAGGTTTAGTGTTTAACTGGGTAATGTTTTAGGGGGTTTTAGTGTTCCATTAACGGTAATTCAAAAAGTAAATTTAAACAGTAAGTTCCGCGGCTTTCTAGTTCGGACATTGGTTCGAAAAGATAACACTAACTATAAAGTTTTTTTAAGGGAATTTTATACAAAAGAAACAAGAAAGAAAGGGATAGAAAAGATAAAGTGTTGCAAATTTTTGTGCAATTTGTGGGAAACTTATCTGAGAGAGTATCCGGGAAACAAAGTTCTTTGAATTTGAGTTTTTAAAAAATTCTTTTTTTTTTATCGTAAAGTATAAAGTTCATTAAATTTCGAGTCTTCTTTAAGGTTATTTTCCGCAGAATTCTCGGTTAAATTTTCTTTCAGTTGAATTTTCTTGGTAGAATTTCAGTAGTTGACTTTAATTCATTCTTATTTCTTGGGAAGCTTCATTCAAGAAGGGAATGACGAAGCCAATCTGCTGGCTAATTTTTCTTGCCTTTACAGTTCAGTCCCCGAATTCGTACTTTCCCGGATTTATCGAATTCAGTGAAAGCCTCCCCCCTAACTATCTCTTCCTCAGCAATCTTCAAACAGGACGGACGTATTTCTGTCTGCTCCTTAATCAGCAGCAACTTACCACCATGAGGATAGAGCCGTCTGGTTCATGGACCCTTTGGGTGTACACTTCGAGACCTAGGGTTCCCCGTTGAATACGAATTAGACGTATTAATTCTGACAATTCAGCGACTTCATTCCTGGACAACATTAAGGGGACAGCGATCACTTTTCTCCCACAACAACCAGGACCACACATCTACGGCAGAACATTCACTCCTGTTCTACAATCAACAACTCAATATTTGCCATGTCTACAGCGACGTATATAAATCGCTCCGACATTTAGCTGCTGTGATTCTTTCTCAACTCGATAACTATTTCTTCCTTCCTACGATACTTGCAGCATAAAGGTACCCTTTATTCTGGCTGCCATTACACCTTCTTGAAAACCTCTCGATATCTCGTTCCGATTCATTTATTTTCCTTTAATTATAACGTGAAGGTAACTTGTTCCGTTTTCCGTTATTATCTTCTCTCTACACCTTCCCGGCTCTAGTTTCACCAACAGCATTCCCTGCACCTTCCATCAACCAGCACCTGCAGACTAGCCCCAGCTTCATTCAGCAGCAGTTCCTGCACCTTCCAGCACCAGCAGTTCCTGCATCTTCTAACAACCAACACTTGCAGACCGACTCTAGCTTACTTAACCCAACAGCATGTCCTGCACCAACAAGCAAAAGTACCAACTGCAGACCAGCTCCAGCTTTACCAAGCAGCGGACTTTTGCATCATCATAGTTTACAAGCAACCACTGCTCTGACTAACACAACACACCGAGGCCACATCGACACATCCCCAGTTAATCAAAGTACTGCACAACCGGGTCTCCGATCATCCAGCCTCTGTAACCAGTAACTGAATTTTCGGATCCGCGACAGGGCACTTGCGCTCACTAATTCAGACTACATCCTCGGACCAATTGTTATCATTATCGATTCGTCGAATAAATCTTGGCCTTCCGAATTAACCCTCTCGTCTTTGTCATTTTGCCTTGTTGGTCGTCAATCACTTATTTTTCAAAAGTTTGTGGGATCGACGTATTTATCGGTTCTGCAATAGGCTCTTTTACACTTTGACAAACATGCTGCTCACGGTGGACTTCACCAATTAGGACCTCCCAACAAGAGTTCAACATTTTTTCCTTACGAGAAGAACAGAACCTTTTCCTTCGCGGCACTATTCCACAAACTTCCGTATTGTTGCCAACAATGTAGTCTGTGAAGACAGTTGAGTGATTTCGAATCAGTTTGTAACACAATTTTCTTGTAGCAGAAAGAACTTCGTATTTTTGTTTGGCGCTTAAATTAATTTGACCAATATGGTCGTCACATATTTTCACCCAATGAGGATGACTAATTCCTATTCAGTCCGGACCATTTTTTCGGACAACATAAAAATGGTGAAAACCCGTCAAACTATCTCTTCCTCAGATCCTTTTGTGAAGGACGGACGTAGTTTCTGTCCGATCCCTGCATAGTAGCAGAAGCACAACACTATGAGGAAAGCCATCTAATTTATGGACCTCTTGAGTCTACTCTCTTTGACCAAGGGTTCCCAGTTGAACATGAATTAGATGCATGGAATCTGCCACACACAGGAACACCTCAATGTCACCTCCAACTTTTGCTGTGTCGACAGCTACGCGCAATATCGCACAGACATCTGTAGGGGGACATGTTATTTGGTAGTTATACTTAGTCCTCCAAAATTTAATGTTAAAGTTTTATATAGTGTTTAGTTTATGTTTAGAAAAAGGTAGAATAGGCACATGGAGACAAATGAAGGAAGATATGAAACAAATGAGTGAAGGATATGAAACGGCGCGGACAAAAGGAACATTCAAAACAAGGCGACAAACAAAACAAATTTATATCTATAACAAAATATGCATTGATACAAAAATATTGCTAATTCTACATTGTTAGTAAAATAGTCATGTGTGCATGTGTGTATGTGTGTGTGTGTGTGTGTGACTAACACAACTAAACTACAAAAAAGGTCAATGACGAAAACGTCCTATTAAGTTGGATTACATATTTAAAATGTCTATTTCTTCCTGTTACAAGACGAGATCTTGCCTTGATTTGAAAAAACAAAAAGAAAGAAAAGAAGAAAAGAAAAAAAAAACGGAAGTTACCACTTCGAGTTCTCAACTCAAAATGAAAAGTTAGTCGCTCACGCATCGGCTCCGCGCAGAACTTCCGTTTGCGATAAATTAACAAAAAAAAAAAAAATACATTAATAAATATCCAATCGGAACGCTTCCCGCGGGGCACAAAGATTGCCGTTTCTGAGCCTACAGAAAATATATAAATAGACGGACCAAATAATTATCACCAGACTTGTTCTTTCACACGACTCGTGTTAAAGATTCTTCGCCACCGATCGGCGCCTGTCATCCGATACATCAAACGATCGCCACCGCTAGGAACGCTGCCCTAATTCCGAGAAAACCATCCCTTCACCACGAGACAAGGGCAGTACATGAACTTTGTAACTACTACCACTGAATTCATTCTTTAACTGTGAACATATTTCTCCATTCTATTCTCTGTACTTAATCTATTTATAAAAAATTTCTATAACATCATTACTGTGTTATTGTGAGTATCTATACGTTCTTTGTTTTACAACCATACGCATTTCTCGCCCACAACATTCATATCACAGATATCAACAACTCAGAATATAACATTCCTGTGGCTCGAAACAATCGGTTTCTCCGAGGCTGGAAAAAGTCTCCTTGTCAAAGTATATTGAAGCAATGAATGTCTGCGAGGCTTATCCATTTTTTTGCTTTTTACTTCTGTTGGTGAATAAGAAGAATGTCACACTGAAGAGAGAGTGTGTCAGCACTGCAATGGAAATTGGGAGAAAAAGAAAGAATGTTTGAAGACGACGTATTCATAGAAAATACGTGTCTTGGAACGGCTCCAAAAAAACGCAGGACGAAATTTACGCGGACGTAGGTTTAAGAAGGTCACGTGGTTCTCCTGGCCAATGGTTTCCTGAGACTGAATATGTGTGCGTCCGCCATCTTTGTTGTGGGAACAAGTGGCATACCGCCCAAATTAAATTATAGGAGTGTAAAGTCCTATACATCCAATAACATTATTCCTGTCCTTAAACAGCAAACCCGAAATTTGCTACTCCTATAGCGATACATAATTCCGCTCTGGCATTTAGCTGCTAAAATTCCTTCTCAACTCCATGACTATTTCCTTCCTTCCAACGAGACTTCCGACATAAAGGCACCCTTTATTCTCGCTGTCATTAAACTACTAGAGTGAAAACCATCAATATCTACGCCTTCGTTATTTTATTTTCTTTCTTTAAATATAACATTCTGTCATTTGTTACTCCTTCCCCCCGACCAAATCATCGATACTGCTCTAGGATCTATCTAGCCTTGGTCAAGCTATCTAAGATAAATTAGCAACAAGTTGTTGTATTGATACTCAATTGCACAGTATAAATCGTAGAAAAAAGTTCTGCCTCTAAAGATAAGACTCTTTTACATTCTCGGAGGAGGTAGCTTCTGTAGTTCAGTGCTTGCCTATGAAAGTTCCCGTTATTTAATGGGGCAGTCCATTTCTACTCTGCAGAGAGATAAAAATTAATATTAAAAAACTACATTCCAATTGGGACTATCAATTACGTATAGAAAAAACAGTATTATTCACGTATATATAAACTGTGAAGACTTAATGTTGCGGAACTAATATTCCATTAACACCGGTTACTTCCGTCGTTTTCTTTACAAGCGGATCGAGTGCTCTCATCTTTGCCAATAATTGACAGTATTTAATTTAATCTTAGAAAAACCATACGCGCACACACATTATATATCATTATATATATATATATATATATATATATATATATATATATATATATATATATATATATATATATATTACAGTTGATATTTCCATGCTTAGATTACGTAATGTTTACATTCATCGACAAAGAAGAAAGACAAGGTAGGTATTGAATATTTTTTAATGGTATTACTTGATATTGATGAGTGTAACGGTTATCGCTGTAGGAAATGGAATTGGCGTCGTGAATTAAAAAGTAAGAAGTCAAGTCACGCATTGCTTAGTAAAGGAATGAGTTAAAACCTGAGTTCAAATCCTTGACGAAACTGTTAATGTTTCCCTTTTTGCTAATACCCTGGGCGAAAGACATGAATCGACATGTTTTCCCACCCTTCCCAGCTATGGTTAGATAGTAGGCCAGTCTGAGTTTCTTTAGCCTTGATTATGTAACTAGTCTAGGAAAAGGAAATCTCTCAATTCTAACCAGCTTTCAGTCCTCTTAAAAACTGACCTTGTGTCACGTTCTGCTTGTGGCGGATGTGTTTTGTCAATACATACGAGAAAATGATAATGAATTGGCTATATGTTATATACAAGCATGTGGTTGCAAGAAAAACAATGACAAGAAGATTTAGTTTATTTTGTTTATTGAATAAATAAAATAAACAAGCGGAGGAAATATCTGGCCGGCTGGCGTGGGGTGGTCTATTTGGCGACGAGTGGTTGCTTTTGATCTGGTCGGAGGGTGTTGTTGGTTGAGGCTCTCGGGACAGCTGGTGATTCAACTCGCATGTAACCTCTGCTTGGCCTATTTATATCTTCCCAACTTCAAACACCATCTCCTGAAAATACTACTTGTGGAAAAAATGATTGGTTGAAAAATAAACTTTTTTTATATCTGAGAATTTTCTGGGGATTTTGGATAGACTATGCGCAGAGCCTATGTGCAGAAGCCATTATTTTCTCAGTTTGACACTGGCCGTTGTTGGGTCAACATCCAGTAGCTGTTATTTTCTTCTACAGTGTCAATGTCTGTAGGTCTGTGTTTTGTGTGTTTTAGTAGTTCGGTGTGTCAAGAGTTAAGAGGATGAATCAGAAGAGATTTAATGTATTTTACTATAACATATGCAAATCAGTACCATAATTATTAATCATCCCCTAAATAATAACAATAATGATAGTACAATATTATTATAATTATCCTAATGAGTATTTGAGTCCAGTTGGCTGGGGCTTGAGAATACACCGTCTACATCTCTGCATAGGGGTAAGACCTCCCACTTTAGATATGACACTAAACCATCTGAGTCCTGGAACTCTGGGGAATGTGGAGTACTCCTTCATTTCTATTACAAATAAATGAGTACCATTGAATAGTATTATCAGTGCTAACGAGTAACACTTGAAACCCTTTGACAGTCTGCCTAAATTGAATTATTGTTATTATATAGCAATACTTGAAACCCTTTGACAGTCTGCCTAAATTGAATTATTGTTATTATATAGCAATACTTGTAACCATTTGTCTGTGGGTCAATGAATAGTGTTAAATAGAATTTGTGTTAAATTGCAATACTTGTAGCCACTTCACTGTCTACAAACATATGATTAATGTTAAGTAGAATTATTTATGTTTGGTGGGAACAGCTGAAACAATTTAAATTTGTGCAAACAAATGATTAACAATAAGCAGAATTATTCATTTAAGATAAAAATGCCCGAAACGATTTGACTGTGTGCAAAAGAATGAGTGTAGGCTCGTTTAAATATGTAATCAACAAAATGTGTTTACAAATCATATATATATATATATATATATATATATATATATATACAAACATGGTGCATTCAATAAGTTTCCAGACTTTTTTAGTACAGTCATTTAAAATTGTTGTAGACTCTTGAAAATTCAGTATGTTATTACTATGCATCTTATTAGATGACTGACCAATTTTTATGATTTCAGCTTCAAATGAACTGCTGCAGAAGGAATTAGAATACACCCTACTAAAGCCTGATTGTCACAGCTGGTAAATTTCAAAAATGCAATCTGACACTTTAGAAGAATGATATGCAATAAAATTCTGTTTTAAAGTTGCAAAAAATGCCACAGAAACAAATGGAATGCTTCAGACTGCTTTTGGAGCATCTTGCATGAATCAAGCATCAGTTTTTGAGTGGCATAAGAGATTCAAGGAAGGCAGGGAGTCTCTGAGGGATGATAAGAGGTGTAGGAGAAGTAAGGAAGTCAATACATCACAGTTGATTGGCCAAAGGGTTATGGTTAGGGTTACTGTGTTGAGGTTTTAAGGGAGTTCAGGAAGAGATTCGGTCGGAAGAGGCCAGCACTTTACAAATCGAGTCAGTGGCATTCCCAGCCGGACAATGCACCAGTCAACAACTCCATCCTTGTGTTACGACCCTCCCCCACCTGAATCTCTAGTGTTTGATTTTTTTTTTTTTTTTCTATCTCACACCTGCACATACTCTTCTCACTCGGGGAAGGAGAAGACGGAGAGAGCCTGAGTGTCCCGAGTAGAAACGAAGATGGAGAGAACCGGAAGTTGGGCACCAGCATAAAAAACAAAGTGCAACAAGGTTTGGGGTCCACAAATCAGTCAAGATTGGACTATCTTCTGCATTCGGCTCCCACTTAAAGAGAAAGATTTGTAACCTCTGAAAAGGGAAAATAGTGGTTGGTACTTACTTTTTGCCTTATCTGTCTTTTAGTTGGTTTCCACGAGTGTTTGGCGATTTTTGCCCCTCCTCCGTTGATGTTGAATCATTACTTTTCTGATTTTCTATGGAATTATTGTGTCCTGTGTGGAGGGTTTGTCAGTGCTGAAGTGGATTAATTCGTTTTGTTGCGGTGTATTGGGTCTGTTGTTCCTTCCACTGGTGTTTGCGGCGGGGTGATGACCCATAAAATCTTTTTGTTCGTCCGAGCTGATACCACCATGGTGGTTGTTTTTCCCCAGCAAGGACTAGGTATGTCACCCTCTCCATCAAGAATGGGAAAGCTGTAACACTTGTCACAGACTATTTGACCAAGATGGGTCCTCACCCTCCCTACAGTCCAGACGTTGCTCCCTGTGACTTTTGGTTATTCCCTAAGCACAGAGGCTGTCATTATGAGACAATTGAGGAGATGAAAGAGGCTGTGATAAAGGCCATTGACAGGCTCACACAACCAAATCATATATCTTTAACATATATGTATAAAGAGGATTTGGCATTAAATAACCTACAATGGTTGATATGCCATAAAACCCAACCAAGCGTTTCAAGTTTTTTTCTTGTCCACATTTGGACTAGTTTTCTGTTTGGGAATCGATGATCACTGTGTATCTTTTGAATCTCATTTTCTTGTACGATATCAAAAATACCAAATGAAAATTTGATTATTTGACATTCACAGTGTTTTTACCACATCAAAAATAAATATCAAATTTTGGATATAATTACATAATTAAATGACATCAAATTTAGGATGTAATTGTTCTGTCAGCTTGGACTACAGAATACTCTAACTGGTTCTCTTGGCATACAAGTGTCCTCTATGACTCAAACAATCTGATGGTTAGGCTCCAGTTTTGAAACATTGGGGAATATGGAGTACACCTTCATTGCCATTTCTTCCAGGTCATGTGATGCTCAAGCCCCCAGTTAGAAATATAGATTGATGGCATATCAACCATTATAGGTTATTTAATGCCAAATCCATTACATGAATATATATATTAGAAATATATATATATATATATATATTAGAAATACATGATTTGGTTGGGTTGGATTTTGTGGCATATCAACCATTGTAGGTTATTTAATGCCAAATCCTCTTTATACATATATATTAAATATATATGATTTGGTTTGGTTGGGTTTTAAGGTATATCAACCATTGTAGGTTATTTAATGCCAAATCCTCTTTATACATATATATTAAATATATAGGATTTGGTTTGGTTGAGTTTTATGGCATATCAACCATTGTAGATTATTTAATGCCAAATCCAGTTCATACATATATAGTAGATATATGTGGTTCGTAAACATAAGCCAACTCACTTAGATGTTTCTATGCATTGCGATGTATTACTAACAATTCAATTAGATATCTGTCATTTTGGTGTTAAAGATGAGAATTTACATAAAAATGCCGATCCATACAATCCACTGGAAAACTGTTTCATTCCCCTGTCTGCAAATAGATGAAAAAGTTGTATTTCAAACAATTCAATATAGAATAAGTCATTTGTTTGCGCACAGTTTAAATGTCAAACAGTTCTATTTGACTCGTAGATAGGACCCTTTCAGGTGCTACCACTCCGGGCCAGAGTGGAGCAGGGAGCAGTAGCAATTAAGGGGTACTCCGCATTCCCCAAAGCTCCAGCAGTACTAGAGCTTCACCATCAGGTTGTTTGATGTCATATCCAAGACACTCATTGGGGAAGGAGCATCTTACCCTCTGTAGAGATGCAGTCAGTTTATTCTTGTCCGAGTTTAGCTAATATCTACCGTTGGGGGGGGGAATTCTCTTAATTTTACGGTGTGGCAGAAATACCTTCCACATTTTAAACTGTCATCTGTGTAATGTGAGCAACCTAAGGCCCGTGTGCCATATCTAAGGTTATCTTAGTAAATAACAAGAAAGGAAAAAGTTAAGCAGAGATGAGACTATTCAGTACTTAGATGGGTGACCACTTAAGAAACAGGGCAGGTACTATCAGTAACCTGAGGCCTATGTGCCATATCTAAGGTTATCTTAGTAAATAACAAGAAAGGAAAAACATTACTGTGAAAAATTTTTCAGATATGTATTCATAAGAAAATTATAGTAAAAATATTTGATTTGTTGAAAATTGTTAAAAATTATTTAGAAATACATTCATAACAGAAATTTTTAGTAATAATAAAATGACTGAATTTTTATTTTACTTGTCACATTTATTTTAAAAATTGTTTGTCCTCTCATCAGACATAAAATATTGCACAGCTCTTAATGGTATATTTTCATACAATTCATTTTGTTGACTTGTGTGCTTGTTACCAATGAACTTGTAGGCTAAGGGACCAATCTTGATGAAACTGACATGTCAACTCTCTTTACCTCAGTGTTTTTAAGGTACCTGCAGGATGTGCAATGAAGGGGGAGAGGCATAAAATGTAAAAATGAAAAGTTCTCTTTTCTATGTTTCATTTTATTTAATGATTATAAAACATTTGACTAAAGTGACCCTTTTTTGTTGGTTGCGTATTTGAGTGTGAAAAATTTTTCTCGTATATTTATCAATCATGGAGGGTCCTTTAATTTTAGATGAGTAAATCCTAGGATAAAGTCAAAATGCTTTTATTTAGATTATATCTAATTTCATTTCTTGCCTAATTACCTATTCTTTTATTCCTGTCTGAATATAGATGACATGATACGTCACTGTTAATTGAAACACAAGTGATTTATTCTAATTTTTTCACATAGCTCCTTTCACCTCAGTATTTTTAAGGTACCTGCAGGATATGCAATGATGGGGAAGAGGCATAAAATGTGACAATGAAAAGTTCTCTTTTCTATCTTTCATTTTGTTTAATGATTATTGAACATTTGACTGAAGTGACCTTGTTTTGTTGCTGCGTATTTGAGTGTGAACAATTTTCTTATATGTTTATGAATCTTATTATTTTAGATGAGTAAATCTTAAGACAAAGTATAACTTCCTTTATTTGGATTATATTTAATTATATTTTTTGCTTGATTATCTAATATTCTTTATTCATGTCTGAATATAAGTGACCTTTTTTTGTTGGCTGCATATTTGAGTGTGAAAACAATTTTCTCATGTTAATGATAAAGTGTCCTTTTATTTCAATTGAGTAAATCCTAAGACAAAGTAAAAGTTCATTTATTTAGGTTATATTTAATTATATTTTTTGCCTAATTAGCTAATTTTTTTATTATGTCCTAATAGAAATGACATGATATTTCACTGTTAATTGAAACACAAAGTGATTTATTCTAATCTTCTCACTTCAATAAAAGCACAAGTTTCCTGTTTTTTTTAAAATAATACCTGTTCTTTATTTACAGATATCAAATGCAGTGAAGAATGAGAATTTTGAGATTTGAAAATACTGAAAAGAAAATCTATTTTTTCATGGCTTGTGGAACTGCCTATTGGATTAGAGTTTATGTTAAAGATTAGAAATCCAAGAAAGCAAAGAAGTGAATCCTTACCGTTGACAAGTCTGTACAGCATCATTTTTGAGAAACTCAAATTTCAAAGTATGCATGTAATTGCTACAGTGTAAAAAAAATCCAACCCTTTTGAAATAAGCAGAGAAATTATTTCACAGAGTTCAAAATTGGAAACCCCACCACAAAAAGTATGGAAATGCAAATTGCAGATGAAATTTCTTTGGACACTGTGCACGAGTCAAAATTTACAAAGAGTTTTTTAAAATTCCTGTAACTGCACATTAAAGAGAAACCGTTTTCTTGTAAAGTGTGTGGATCAGCATTTGCACATGCAGGAAAGAAACCATTTTCTTGTAAAGTATGTAGATCGTCATTTTTATGTAAATTATATTTGAAAGAACATATGCTAACTCATACTCTAGAGAAACCATTTTCTTCTGAAGTTTTTGGATCAGCTTTCATGTGATTCACATTTGAAAAGCCACTGGCAAGCCCACACTAGAGAGAAACCATTTACTTGTCAAGTGTTTGAATCAACATTTTCACTTTGTTCACATTTAAAAACCAACATGCAAACACACACTGCACAGAAACCATTTTCTTGTGGAGTGTGTGGGAGAGTATTTTCATGTAATTCCCATTTAAAAACGCATATGCGGACACATACTGGAGAGAAACCATTTTCCTGTGAAGTTTGTGGATCAGCATTTTCACTTAATTCAATTTTGAAACGTCACGTGCGAACACACACTGGAGAGAAACCATATTCTTGTACAGTATGTGGATCAGCATTTTCACAGAGTTCTCATTTAAAAAACCATATGAGCATACACACAAGAGAGAAACTATATTCTTGTGAACTTTGTGGATCAACATTTTCAGACAATTCCAGGTTAAAAGCTCATCTACTTACACACACTGGAGAGAAACCATTTTCCTGTGAAGTTTGTGGATCAGCATTTACACTTAATTCAAATTTGAAAAGCCACATGCGAACACACACTGGAGAGAAACCATATTCTTGTAAAGTGTGTGGATCAGCATTTTCACACAGTTCTCATTTAAAACTTCATGTTCGCGTACACACAGGAGAGAAACCGTATTCTTGTAACATTTGTGGATCAATATTTTCAGTCAATTCCACTTTAAAAGCCCATCTGCTTACACACACTGGAGAGAAACCATTTTCCTGTGAAGTTTGTGGATCAGCATTTTCATGTAATTCAAATTTGAAAAGTCACATGCAAACACACACTGGAGAGAAACCATATTCTTGTAAAATATGTGGATCAGCATTTTCACACAGTTCTAATTTAAAACGTCATATGCGCATACACACAGGAGAGAAACCATATTCTTGTGACATTTGTGGATCAACATTTTCGGACAATTCCAATTTAAAAGCCCATCTAGTTACACACAGTGGAAGAAAACCATTTTCCTGTGAAGTGTGTGGATCAGCATTTTTATGTAATTCATATTTGAAAAGTCACATGCGAACACACACTGGGGAGAAACCATATTCTTGTGAAGTGTGTGGATCAGCATTTTCACAGTATTCTCATTTAAAACGTCATATGCACATACACACAGGATAGAAATAATATTTTGTAACCTTTGTTGATCAGTATTCTCAGACCATTCTTGTTTGAAAGCCCATCTATTTACAGACAGGGGAATGAAACAGTTTTCCAGTGGATTGTATGGATCGGCATTTTTATGTGAATTCTCATCTTTAACAGCAAATGCCAACCCATGTTGAAGAGAATCCATTTTTTTGAGAAATATATGGATCAGCATTTTCTTGTAATTCAGATTTGGAAACCCACATGCAAACTCACACTGGAAAGAAACCATTTCCAAGTAAATTGCATGGATCAGCATTCTCATGTGGAAATGTACATGGATGAACAGGTAGGAAACCATTTACCTGTGAATTGTGTAGATCAGCTTTTTATCACAATTCCAGTTTACATTGTCATGTGCTAACACACAAGGTCAGCATTTTCAATGAGCTCTACGTTTAAAAACCTCCTGCAAACACCACGTTCCAACCCACACTGGAGAGAAACCATTTTCCTGTGAAGTTTGTGGATCAGCATTTACATGTAATTCAAATTTGAAAAGCCACATACAAACACTCACTGGAGAGAAACCATATTCTTGTAAAGTTTGTGGATCAGCATTTTTATACAGTTCTCATTTAAAACTTCATGTTCACATACACACAGGAGAGAAACCATATTCTTCTGAAATTTTTGGATCAATATTTTCTGTCAATTCCACTTTAAAAGCCAATCAACTTACATACACTGGAGAGAAACCATTTTCCAGTGAAGTTTGTGGATCAGCATTTACATGTAATTCAAATTTGAAAAGCCACGTACACACACTGGAGAGAAACCA
This sequence comes from Sepioteuthis lessoniana, assembly GCA_963585895.1. Lineage (NCBI taxonomy): Eukaryota > Metazoa > Mollusca > Cephalopoda > Myopsida > Loliginidae > Sepioteuthis > Sepioteuthis lessoniana. Next base: position 6,997,111 of record OY757947.1, on the reverse strand, counting down.
TCTTCTTGCAAAATAAGTGGATCAGCATTTTCACATAATTTAGATTTGCAGACCCTTATGCGAACACACATATGAGAGAAAGCATTTTCTTGTAAACTGTGTGGATTAGCATTTTCACATTATTCACATGTGAAAATTCTCATGCAAACACACAAATCAAAGAAACCATATTCTTGTTAAGTGTGTGGATCAGCGTTTTCACAGAGTTCTAATGTAAAATATCATATGTGGGTACACACCAGAGAGAAACCATATTCTTGTGAACTTTGTGGATCAGTATCTTCAGACAATTCTGTTGTAAAAGCCCATCTACTTACACACAGGAGAAAGTATTTTCCTGTGAATTCTGTATATGAACATTTTCTTATAGTTCTTGGTTATATTGTCACAGGTAAACACACATAGGTGAGAGATCATTTTCTTGAAAGTATATAAGTCAGCATTTTTGTAAATGAGTGAAAATATTTTGTTGGGAATCATTAGAATAAATATTTTCTCTTAATTCACGCTGAGAAAGAGGTTTGCTTTGGTTTGATTTCTTTAATGGCATATCAACCTTTGTAGGTTATTTAATGCCAAAGCCACCCTTCTAGAAGAACAGTAGTGACATTATTTAACACATAACTGGGAGGAAAGGAGATTTGTCCAAAAGTGAACGTAATAGCGCCACTGGAGTTGCGCTATAAGTAAATTGTATATGAAGAGTATTATGTATCATTTTTTACCAAAATCAACATTATTAAAACTACAGAATGTTTGGTTTGGTTTAATGGCATATCAATCATTCTAGGTTATTTAATGCCAAATCCATTTTTATACATATAAATAGTTCTATTTCAAACAATTTAGTTTAGCATAAGAACACAGTTTAGTTCTATTTGACCCTTAGATAGGACCCTATCAGGTGTTGAACCTCATCATCAGATTATGTGTCGGATTGCTGCAATGGATTTGGCATGTCAGTTTCCCAAGGCTTGTCTGTCCTTTTCCTTCCTTCCTTCCTTCCTTCCTTCCTTCCATCTCTCCTTCCTTCTGTCCATCCAGTTGTAATAAAACTTTCAAGCGTGCTCATCAGTTGATTTACTCAGAAAGAATCACCCGTTCCAGCCGTCACCCTGAGTTTTTATGCTCGCCCGATCTCGAAAGAATTTGCATACGCGCAAATTGACTCTCGCTGGTTCGAGATCTCCCAACGTTACATATAGTACTTGAAGCAGCCATACCTGTTTCTTGCTTCCACTCTACAGGCCAGACATGTCCGTGTGCACTTTGAATGTCCAAGTACGTTGCGTCAATTACATTCACAGATTATTTATGTTAAATCCAGGACACTTGTTGTGGGGGCGGGTCTTACCTCTCTGCATAGTAGCAGTCGGTGTATTCTAAAGCCCTTGCCAGTTGGTCAATTACAGTATGTTATCAAGTATATAATACAATATAGTATATAAGCAGCATAACACAAGGATATTTGTCAAAAAGTGAACTTAATAGTGTGACGGAGTTCGAACGCACTTTCTACATCCCCACAGTCCATCGCTTTAGCCATTACACCATAAGGAAACCCCCACTGAGAGAGAGAGAGAGAGAGAGAAAAGTAAAATAAAAGTAAAGTTGGTGACCGTAGTCGAGGGTGACCAGAAGGCTCCCTTTTCGATAGTTACTGCACCAAGGTGTAGGGGAGGGCACTATCCCTTTCCCTGGATAGCTTCACTTTACCTTTAATCCCAACCTTATAATTGTTATATTACCTGCCTTACGGACTATAATGAACTCTTCCTATTACTATGAATACCGGGAGAATATTCATCTCAGTGTTAAGTGTTGTAGTACCTGCTTTACGGACTATAATGAACTCTTCCTATTACTATGAATAACGGGAAAATATTCATCTCAGTGTTAAGTGTTGTAGTACCTACCTTACGGACTATAATGAACTCTTCCTATTACTATGAATAACGGGAAAATATTCATCTCAGTGTTAAGTGTTGTAGTACCTGCTTTACGGACTATAATGAACTCTTCCTATTACTATGAATAACGGGAAAATATTCATCTCAGTGTTAAGTGTTGTAGTACCTGCTTTACGGACTATAATGAACTCTTCCTATTACTATGAATACCGGGAGAATATTCATCTTGGTGTTAAGTGTTGTGGTACCTACCTTATGGACTATAATGAACTCTTGCTATTACTATGAATAACGGGAAAATATTCATCTCAGTGTTAAGTGTTGTAGTACCTGCTTTACGGACTATAATGAACTCTTCCTATTACTATGAATAACGGGAAAATATTCATCTCAGTGTTAAGTGTTGTAGTACCTACCTTATGGACTATAATGAACTCTTGCTATTACTATGAATACCGGGAGAATATTCATCTCGGTGTTAAGTTAACTCCAGCCTAACACTTTGGCAGTCAGATTGGCGTTCAACACTCTTTTACCTATGCTGTATTTATACTTTCATTTAATATACTTGTTTCACGTAATACTGAGTCCGTGTCTTTCTTCCAGACCTTTTAGCATCAAGTACTATTTTTTGAGTCTTTGGTATGACTCGACCTGGGATTGAACCCAGGTCTCCGGGCCCATTGACAAGGTCCTATCTATGAGTCAAGCTAAACAGTTTAATCTTTTTGTAGAGATTTTTTTTTTCATTATTTGAAACTTTGCAGCTTTATCCAAATTATTTTAATTGAATTGGAATACTTGATAATTAGAATTATTTATGCTGAATTTCAATGCTTGAAACCATTTAACTATGCGCAAACATAGACTGCTGTATGTTTGGTGGTAGTAGGAGCGGACATTAGCAGCTGCTGGAGAAGGTCTAACCCAAAATTTTGAGCCAAAAGTCTTGAGATTATCTTATAAGCCAGATTGATTTGTACATCACAGTTTATGGTAGTTTCAATAACCTAAAATTTAAATCACCTTCAGATGGATTAGTTAGATTAACTCAGGTGGACATCACGCTTCAAAGCAACTGGTAATAGGGGTCTAGACTAGACTTAGTTCAAAACTGAGTATCAAACATTCTTAAATACATTCCATATTTTTATTTTGTATTCAAACTCAAAAGTCAGTTTCCCAGTCGGCTGGGGGGGGGGCTGTAGAATACACAGACTGCATCTCTGCTGAGGGGTAAGACCTCCCCCCAATGAGTGTCCTAAACAGTCTGATGGTGAGGTTCCAGTAATGCTGGGGCCTTGGGGAATACGGAGCACCCCTTCATTGCCATTGCTCCCAGGTTCACTCTGGCCCAGCGTGGTAGCACCTGATATGGCTCTATCTATGGGTTAAATAGAATTAACAGCATACTTATGTAAAACTGAATTGTTTGACTAAAGTAAATTGCTCAAAATAGAAATGTTTTTCACAATTAAACTGTACTTACATTTAAACTGTGTTTATGCTAAACTGAAACCGTACTTACATTTAAACTGTGTGCTTATGCTAAACTGAATTATTTGAAATAACTGTTTTTGACATTGAAACTGTACTTACACTAAACTGAATTGTTATATATAACTGCTTGAATAGTTTGAAATAGAAATGTTTTTGTCAATTAAACTGTGTACTCATGCTAAACTGAATTGTTTTAAATAGAACTGATTATTTGTATAAAAATGGATTTGGCATTAAATAATCTACAAAGGTTGATATGCCATAAAACCCAACAAACCAACCAATCAAAAGTCAAGGAAAATTTAGTAGTCTATAAATAAATACAAATTTGACGTGTTAGTAGGATAAAAAAATGGAATGACTATATTAATTTCTTTAACTCCCTAAGTCAACTTAATCTAGCACACAGAGGTGGTTGCTTACTCTATTTGATGTTACTGTGTGGTCACTCAAAACTAAACTCACTCATTGCTGCTTAACTTGGTTTGGTTTGGTTTCTTTGTTTAATGGCATATCAACCTTTGCAGATTATTTAATGCCAAAGCCATCCTTCCAGAAGAACAGTAGTGATGCTATTTCACCCATAGCTGGGACGTTAAGGGGCTTCATACCTTTCCCAAGGGTATTTGCCTGAACGTAATAGCGTGACTGGAGTTCGAACTCGCGTACTACGATTCTGCAGTCCATTGCTTTAACCATTACACCATGAGGACACCCCCTGCTTAACTTTCAGGATTTGAGAGTAACCACCTCTTTCAGCATATGACCTAAAAACCTAAGTTACTTACTGTTGGGTATCCCCCACCTTTTTCCACACAATGAACTAGTCCATCTGCCATATATAGCAGTAGCTACTAATACCAGGGCAGACTAGAAGGTGAAGAGCAGCTTCTTATAGGAATAGTATTAGAGCGTTGGAGACTGGAGATTGCACGAGATTACCTTACTTGCTACTGTAATAACGGAAGCCAATACTATCGTCGGAATATATCTTTATTCTGTATTCACTAATCCTATGTTCTTGTCTACTAATAGTCTCTCTATTGTATATACTTTTTCCTGAGAATATATCTCTATTTCCTCTCATATCATGGTTTGTCCTTTATTTAATATTACAAGTGTTCACTAACCAGAATGCAACACTTATAACATTTTATTTACTAAGCTTTGATAAGAGAGGGACTCCTCATGGCGTATTGGCTAATATGCTGGACCACAACATATTAAGCAAGTTTGCATTCCATTCATACTAATTATGCTCACATTTAGTCTAATGCCCTTTAAAAAAAGAATCTACTCTCTGATTCCCCAAGGTGGATTAAATACTACCACAACTGTTCTTCTACAAGGATATCTTAAGCATTAAATAACCCATGAAGGTTGATGTACCATTAAACCCAGAAACCAAACAAAACATTCACCTTACACTTGTAATATGTTCTTTGTAGGCATCTGCCTGCGTCTCTCACCATTCTTCTTCAAGGATGTCGTCAACATTAAATTACCCGTGAAGATGGATGTACCATTAAACAAAGAAACCAAGCAAAACAACATTCACCTTACACTTGTAACATGTTCTTTGTAAGCATCGGCTTGCATCTTTCACTTTATGTATGAAACGGTTTAAAATCCTAAGAATTTTTTGCTGTAGTCAATAAAGTTAGTAATTGACATGTTAGTAGAATGAGAAAAATGGAATGATGACAATAGTTTCTTTAAATTACTAAGTTTGCTTTGTCTGGTACACAGAGCTGGTTACTTACACTGTCTGATGTGACTAAGTGGTCACCTATTTCAAAAAATTGGCTCATTACTGCTTAACTTTCTGGAATTGAGAGTAACCACCGCTTTCAGCATATGACCTAAAAACTTAAGTTTCTAATAAGATTTTATCTACTAAGATTTGATAAGAGAGGGACTCCCCGTGGCGTATTGGTTAACATGCTATACTATAACATGATGTTAAGCAAATTTGTACTCCATTTATGCTAATTACACTCACTTTTGGGCTAATTCCCTTTAGAAAAGGATGTACACTCTTATCCTCCTGTAATATTTAATGGGTTCACAAGATCGACCAAGATACGGATCCGTTAAATGTACATGGGGAATCCCGAAATACATGAAATTGGTTCAGGTACGAAACTTTTATTTACCTTTTTGAGTTTAAGGTTTTTAACATGAGGAGGGAGAGACACAATTTCTTTCTATGCTGACTTTTCCATCTGACCCCACCACGTGCGGCACATTTCGTAGACCCCAACTGGTCTCACCTCGGCAAGCTCCAAAAATCGTCTACCTTCTTCTAGCGTCGGATCTCAACTAACTGCCTTTTTTCAAATTCCAAAATCTTCAGCGCTTCCGGGCATGACATCATTCATGTCCCCAGTCCCATTTCATATCTGGGGTTTTTATTGTGACATCTCTGATTATCACATCCACCCCACATGCACGTGAACACCTGCACTCAATGTGTGCACTTAACTAACCCATGCATGGGTTAAACCGAAAGGCAAGATATATAAAACAAAAAATGATAATATAAAAAAAATCCCTCCGCAATTATATTACACTCCTAACTTTGGATTATATAGTCCCACTACTGTCTTAAGCTTTAAATAACCCATGAAGGTTCATATACCATTAAACAAAGAAACCAAACTAAACAAGTTTTGTTTTATCTGGCACAAAAGGCTAGTTGCTTACAGTAACTGATGTTACTGAGTGGTCACCCATTTCAAAACTAAACTCACTCTTTGTTGCTTAACTTTGTTCATCTATCAGGAATGGTCAAAGATATCTAATAAGTTTGTTATTAATTACTAGTTACTATGATTATTTATGTGTAGCATGCATTTGTTTTCCACATTTTTACGTCTAAAAGTTAGGGATATGTGTTATACACAAGAACTAAAATTCCGTTTTATGCCTAATAGCTAGAGGTCAGTATTATACACAGGAAATAAGTATTAACTTTTTATCCGGCTATGTGCATCTTCATATTCAAGCCTTTATGACAGTAAGAAATATCTATGATCAAAACTAATTAACATCTAACTAAACTTTCTGTTTTATACTTAAAAGTTGGGGGTGAGTATTATACACAGGAAATAAATATTAACTTTTTATCCAGCTATATACATCATATTTAGGCTTCTATGACCGAATGGAAGTTATATCTATGATTCACACTAAATAATGTCTAACACCCTCTCATGTTTTATACCTAAATGAGGGAATTGCATATTATACACAGGAAATAAATATTAACTTTTTATCCAGCTATATACATCATATTCAGGCTTCTATAACCAAATGGAAGTTATATCTATGATCCAAACTAACTAATGTCTACAAAGAAATGGTCACTGGAATCTGTGTTTGTTTATAAATTTTATTTCTCTTCACATAAACTTACTCTTGTCACATATTTTGTATTTATATGTTCCTGTGTAATTTTTTTTCAAAACTCTGTATCACATTTAGTTTAGGGGAACAAGATAAAAGGTTAAACAAATTTTAAATATTGCTGATAAAAATTCTAAAAATTCAGTCTATTATATACAAGATATATTTTTCATGCTTTTTTTTTCAGAATTTTGCAGTTGAAATTTAAGGGTGAATGTTATACATGAATAATTATGGTAATTGGTCTTATCAACATGATGTCAGGAATTTCTTGGCTGCCTCGTTAACATGTTATGGCTGAAAGACTGTTCCTTAATATCTTTTAACAGAGCGAAGATGTAGTCTGTCCATCTTGTGCGAGGTCCATATGCAAAAAGAACGTTTTTCAAACTGTCTGTGAGTTCCTAGAAGAAAAGGGCTAAATTCCTGTGCCCTTGAACCAGGACTAGCTAAACATTCTAACATTTATTTCCTAAGACTTTGTTGGATACGTTGCCCAGTCAGCTGGGGCTGTAGAATACACTGACTGCACCTCTGCAGAGGGGTAAGACCCCCCCAAACGAGTGTCCTGGATATGACACTAAACAATCTGATGGTGAGGTTCCAGCAGTGCTAGAGCTTTGGGGAATGCGGAGTACCCCTTCATTGCCATTGCTCCCAGGTCCACTCTGGCCCGAAGTGGTAGCACCTGATAAGGGTCCTATCTATGGGTTAAATAGAACTAACAGCATACTTATGCTAAAATGAATTTTTTGAGTAAAACTGAATAGTTTGAAATAGAAATGATTTTTACAATTAAACCGTACTTACATTTAAACTGCGTGCTTATGCTTAACTGAATTATTTGAAATAGAACTGTTTTTCGACATTAAAACTGTATTTACACTTAACCGAATTGTTACATACAACTGCTTGAATAGTTTGAAATGGAAATGTTTTTGACCATTAAACTGTGTACTTATGCTAAACTGAATTGTTTTAAATAGAACAGATTATTTACATAAAAATGGATTTGGCGTTAAATAACCTACAAAGGTTGATATGCCATAAAACCCAACAAACCAAACCAAACCAAACCAAGACAATTAAACTGTGTACTTATGCTAAACTGAATTGTTTTAAATAGAACAGATTATTTACATAAAAATATATTTGGCGTTAAATAATCTACGAAGGTTGGTATGCCATAAAACCCAACAAACAAACAAACATTTGTTGGATACTAACTGCGTCATTTTATATTATCTAATTACCTTTATTTCGCCAAAATAAGATTTTCTCGGTTTATTTTAGGCCATTTTTTAGCTATTTAAGCTATCAGCAACTAGGGGACTATTTTGTTTCCTGAGTAATTTGACTGAAAGTGACCAGGTTACTCATGGCCTTAGACATGGGGGTGGAGTTGGCAAAGCAAACCTGCTGATTTTACCAATATCCACCCTGGCAGCAGCCACACTCCTCTGCCCCACCCCTAAAATCGCCTTTGTGATTTTATATTTGGGAATCCCTGAATCAGTGGATTGTGGATGGGTCTGTCTAAGTACCTCGGCTTCCCAATGCGTTTTCCATTTTTGTCTTGATTGTTCACGCACCAAACTTCTTCAATCACATTGCCCTTCCTAATGGAAGAATGCTTCAATACATTTTGTCGTTTCCTTTCCTTTCGATTTAACTCTCTTCCCACATCACCATTGTCATTATTCATTTCTTGGGGTGTGGTCAACTCTGCTGTTGGTTGCCTGGGCACAGTTTCAGAAGATGCGTGCCAAACTTTTCAATGATCAAATTATTCTTTTTTCTTGCCTCCCCCAACAAAATTACAGTCACCGGCAGGAGAAGCCATAAACATCTGATGCTCTTTGATTTCATTTTGACCAACATCTGAGACTTGGTTATTATCAGAATTAACAGAATTTAATATTAAACCTCTTTTAGTCTGAGACCTGTTATTCTTCAGAGCTAATGTCTCCTGAGATTCCTTTTCTTGGAGCCATTCTGACCATTTGTTTGTTCTCATCTTGTAAATCTTGAATTTGTTGCCTTAAACGATTTGTATTGGAATTCCATCTTGCTTCTGTTGGGTCAGTAAAATGGTAATTCCTGTGTATGGAGTGAGTGAGGGAGAGGCTCGCTATGATTGGATATACTAATCATGTCTTAGTGCAAAGATCCAAAATCCAGCCAGACAGATTCCACCAGACGTTCCATGAGGCGAGGACGTGAAAGGCTCTCATAAAGACAACCCTAAGAGACCAGATATCTCCTTCAGTGTGGCAGTAAGTCCCTCAAACTGAACTTTATACACAGGGAGGACTGTATATTGTTATTAATTGTTTTATGTGTGGAATAATAAATTGTTATAATTAAATGAAGTATTGATTCATTTATTTGTTGCTGTTAGCCTTAGAACAAATGTTATACTGACACTATTCTTTTTGTATCATCTCTTGAAATTATAGGAGGTTATATTGTGTTTTTGATAGATGATTTCCATTTTGTACTAGTATATTTAATTTGTTTTTATATGTGGTTGCGTGTTCTCATTAGTCAGAAGGTCGTCATTTATAGCGATGGGGATAACATTATTATTATTATTGGGTTTTGAAAGTGGCTAATTTCTTTTTCAAGTTGAGCTAGTTTTTCTGAAGCAGTTTAGATTGTACTCCATCTCCAACAGTGTTTTACTCCCTACATAATGGATTCACCCCCTCCATAAATATACGTCTGTAATATATTAATGTGACCTGTGGGTGTGAATACGGCGGATGTTGTTGACAGATTGATAAGACCGGTGTGATCACCAAAATGTCATCATGTCCACAGATGCTGTGTATCAGAGGATGTTGACACAGCTACATCCGCTCAAGGATAATATCAACAAGGTGATTGGCAAAATGTCACCATGCCCACAGTTGTTGTGAATACAGTGGATGTTGAAAAAAGGTGCATCCGGTCAAAGATATCGGAAAATCACTTGAACAGTGGGCGTGGTTGAATTTGGTGATAGTGGCAGATGTGTACGCCCACAGAACCAGGCTTGGGCAAGTAGCCAATGGGAAGCAGACAACATAACCAATGGAAAGCAAAGAAGTGAGATGTGGGCATAACCATGGTTAACGAAAAAGAGGAATTGCTCCAGGACACGTGAGAATTGTAGACTATGTAAGTTCCCGACTGGCTCTTCCGTCTCCCAACAGCTCCTCCGTGTGCGCGAACTCTCTGCGATTGCTTTTCTGCTCCACACAAGTATCATCGCCGAAAATAAAAATATAATCTTATATTTTTATATACATATGTGTTCCTCATTGATAACGGCACAGAATACTATACAACACGTGTACGAGAGCGTCAGACAGGAGTGCACCAATCAGCGTGACACAGTCACGTGTGATACCATTTGTGTAATGGACAGTTAGTCGCTACCCCCTGGACTTTCAGCTTTCTACCAACTAACTACTGTTTAACCAGGTTGAATTGTATCTCGTTTCTGTTACTTGAATATATATGTTTTCCTATAAAACCTTTGTGTTCTCCGTGTCTTTCTTTGGTCAGCATCACAACAAACAGGAACCTGTATAACTGCCTGCAGCTGACATCTTTGAACAATTAATACTATGGCATAAAGATGCTATATTTCACTAATGGAAGCTACCTTTCGATATAATATATCATCAAGACACGAAAAGAAGAAGAATCAGTGACATAAAGATTGATGTTCCAATACAAATCACGGCATCTACAATGTACATTTTTGACCAATGCAAAGTAAAAACAAGCTTCTCTGCTAATAATAAACTATCATGCACACCTTAAAATACAAACAAAAAGCTATAGTAACAAATATAGGACCCTTGTCAAGTCCCTTAAAAATGATTTAAAAGTTCACAAATTCCCTGAGTAGAAGACTGTAGCAGAGTTTTAAAGTATTGACAACTTGAAGAGTTGTCTTTGTATATAATGAGAACCAAAATTGACCTGCACAATTATTTAAGTGCAAGGAACACAATTCAAGCACTTGTAGCAGAGGAAATATTGTAATATAATGAGTGAGGGATATTGTTTCATATGTCTTGCCTTTCGGTTTAGTTAGTGCATGGGTTAGTTAGGTGCAACATGAGTGCAGGTGTTCACGTGCGCACGGGGAGGATGCGTCATTCACAGATGTCAAAATAAAGCCCCAGATGGGAAATGGGACCAGGAGGTGTGAATGATGTCATGCACCAGAAGCGTGGGCTGAGATTTGAGAAAAAGCAGTTAGTTGAGTTTTGCCTCCGAAGAAGAAGGTTGACTTTTGGAGCTCGCCGAGGCCTTGCACCGTGTGCCGCGTGTGGTGGAGAGCAGATGGAAAAGTCAGCATAGAAAGACTGTGCCTCTCTCTCCTTATGTCGAAAAATCTTTTTACTCAAAGGTAATAAAAAGTTTCGTACCTGAACTAAGAAGTCGTTAGTGTTTTTTGTGTTTCGGGATTCCTATATTATCTATATATGAGTTATGAACATTCAATGTACATTTCACATATTCATGTATGGCTATGTAACAATATGGTTTAATATTTCCTTGAGCTAAGCAATGTTGAACGTTTTTTTAAAGTTTTTAAAAGTTCTAAGGGACATGTGTCCATCTTTTATCATTCTGAAAAAGAGTGTAGCAGAAAGAATAACAAATAATTATTTAGTGCTGGAATTGCTTTGGCCGTTGGAGTTTGAAATTATACATTTCATCTAATGAGAATGACCGATGCTATTCTGCCCGGGCACACCTCCCGGGCAACTTAAAAGGCAGCGCTAACCATGCTCGACCTCTCTTTTCCTTTCCTCCTTCCTGGCAGCAAGGTGAGACCAGCTGACACGAGAAAGAACATTTCTCTCTCTATCCCGGGACGATTCCAAACAGCAGACAAAGGGATTTGTCATCTCGAGAGATCACATTTCAACATTTGTTCCTCTGCTTCCTTCAGGAGACCATTCCTTGTCAATTATTTCTCCCTCCTAAATCAAATGGCATCAGCTTCTGGCTGAGTACTAAATTTCTTCATCACTATCTACAACTGTCTTTCTTCCTCCTACGACTTCACAACACAAAGGAAAACTTCATCTCAAGCTGTCATTAAACTTCTAAATTGAAAATCCTCAATATCAACGCCTTTTCTTTCTTTTAGCATACAAGGCGACAGAACTTTACGTCAACTGCCATTTATGTTTAAATGGTGATATCATTTGATCTCATGTTATAAGAGAAACCATTCTTACTTATTGTCTAAAAGAGTAGCTAATAAAAAAACTCAAACAAAAGCAATGTAACATATTGACCCTCGACCAAGCCGTCAATCAAAAGATGCACCTGTGTAAATAAGCAGAAGGACAGCGAAACAGGTGCATCCTGTCGAATATATCAGAATATCACCTTGACCTGTGGACGTGATTGAATTCGGTGCAGATGCGTACGCCCACAGGAAGCAGGTGGGTGTCAAACAATTATATAACCAGGTGCCACAGACGGCTTGAGTCAGTTGGTGTTTGTTCCAGTCGCAGTTGGAGATAGGATGCCCGCGGAGTGAGAACCAGCTCCAGACTGAGGGCTTGGGCCCTCAGTGACCGACGGTTGAGCAGCCCAGCCAGAATGAGGAAGGAGTGCTGCTATGGTCAGAAGAACTTTGGGTCAATATGTAGCAGTTTGTCCCCGTCTTTAACTTACCTCTCACACACAACTAACATCAACCCTTTCGAGAATAAAGTGTGAGAGGTATATTTTTATAAAGAAGTGTATTTGTTCGTTCATTGAAGTTCGTCATTAGTGTTGACTATGTTTCCGCTTATATTTGTATATGTAATATGTATATGTATACATATAGTTGTATCACAGCTATACAACAGCAAGAGACAAATACAGCTTCAAAAAAATTTATTTACAGTAAATGAAAATGAAAGCTGGCTTAATGAATATAAATCCATATGGGAGTTATTAACAATGGTCAAAAAGGCGAAAGAAAAAAAAAACATTTACTCTCAAATTAAAAATAATTTTTTTTCCATATATAAAATGGTACACGTTGTAAATGAGGGAGCTATCCTCCTTGTTTGGTACGGGCACCTTAGAGTTGGGTACACATTACTACTTTACACTGACCAGTCACACACGTGACACCGTTAGAAGGGTTGGTCCTTTTTTACCATTACTCCCAACAGGGCACGCGTGTTGACTGACAGAGCTGTGACTTTGGACTTTGCGAAGGGGGCATTCTTTGGGGTGAACAGAGGTAAGAATCAAGCACTATATCTGTATTTGCCTGAGTTATTAATCTGTGTGAAAGGGATTACAGAAATTATTTTCTGTTTTGTTTTTAGTTTCACAATCAAAGAAGGGTTTAAGAAGGAACGAAGACCTATTGCGAATAAACAACTTCTTTACCAGTTGAGCCTTTTACCTCATTTTTTGCCTCATGGTGCTACTGTTACACATACAGTAAGGCTTCATTGCTTCCTCCTCTTCTCCTAGGCGAGGTCCTATCTCTTTCTTCTTCATGGCTTCTTACCGGCTACGTCTGCTTTCGGGCTTCACATTGCTATCTTCCATAATTTCTTCTTCGAAGAACTTGAAGCAGCTTGTTATCAATCCACTTCTGCATCGACAATGCTGGTGGCTTCACAAATAAACGTTGACAACTTACAAAATTTCTTTCTTTTTTCTTTCATTCAATTATTTAAATATTTCCTTTGGTTTTCTTAGAAAATAAAGTTGCATATCTTGTTCAGGAACAGGTATGAAATTAAAATAAATATATGTTGTTCAGAACATATATTAAACCTGCTAATAGGCTGGTACAAATTTCACCTTTGTAGCTCCTTTTAATATCATTTTTTTTTTCATATTCTCCTTCAGAGAAAATAACCACTCTCCCATGGTGAAAATTATAAAAAATTACTCTCGCAATAATAAAGGAAAAAATAAGGGAATGGTCTTACTAATGAACTTCTCTACTTCCAAGCATCGTAAAAAACAAGATCATTTCCCTTTTGCCAAAATTTTATGCCATTTACCATTCAGCGGAGAGAGAAAATTTCCTAAACTGTTTCAAACAAAAACCTTCTCTCTTCTGATGGAAAATTACGAAATCTTCAAAAATTATAAAACAGCCTCATTTTCAAAAAATAGGGGGTGTCCTCGTGGTGTAATGGTTAAAGCGATGGACTGCACAATCGTAGTATGCGAGTTCATACTCCAGTCACTTAGATACTTAGATATTAGATATATATGATTTGGTTTGGTTGGGCTTTATGGCATATCAACCATTGTAGGTTATTTAATGCCAAATCCTCTTTATACATATATATTAAATATATATGATTTAGTTTGGTTGGGTTTTATGGCATATCAACCATTGTAGGTTATTTAATGCCAAATCCTCTTTATACATATATATTAAATATATATGATTTGGTTTGGTTGGGCTTTATGGCATATCAACCATTGTAGGTTATTTAATGCCAAATCCTCTTTCTACATATATATTAAATGTATATGATTTGGTTTGGTTTGGTTTTATGGCATATCAACCATTGTAGGTTATTTAATGCCAAATCCTCTTTATACATATATGTGAAATATATATGATTTGGTTTGGTTTGGTTTTATGGCATATCAACCATTGTAGGTTATTTAATGCCAAATCCTCTTTATACATATATATTAAATATATATGATTTGGTTTGGTTGGGCTTTATGGCATATCAACCATTGTAGGTTATTTAATGCCAAATCCTCTTTCTACATATATATTAAATGTATATGATTTGGTTTGGTTTGGTTTTATGGCATATCAACCATTGTAGGTTATTTAATGCCAAATCCTCTTTATACATATATGTGAAATATATATGATTTGGTTTGGTTTGGTTTTATGGCATATCAACCATTGTAGGTTATTTAATGCCAAACCCTCTTTATACATATATATTAAATATATATGATTTGGTTTGGTTGGGCTTTATGGCATATCAACCATTGTAGGTTATTTAATGCCAAATCCTCTTTATACATATATATTAAATATATATGATTTGGTTTGGTTGGGCTTTATGGCATATCAACCATTGTAGGTTATTTAATGCCAAATCCTCTTTATACATATATATTAAATATATATGATTTGGTTTAGTTGGGTTTTATGACATATCAACCATTGTAGGTTATTTAATGCCAAATCCTCTTTATACATATATGTGAAATATATATGATTTGGTTTGGTTTGGTTTTATGGCATATCAACCATTGTAGGTTATTTAATGCCAAATCCTCTTTATACATATATATTAAATGTATATGATTTGGTTTGGTTGGGTTTTATGCCATATCAACCATTGTAGGTTATTTATTGCCAAATCCTCTTTTTACATATCTATTAAATATATATGTTTTGGTTTGGTTGGGTTTTATGGCATATCAACCATTGTTGGTTATTTAATGCCAAATCCACTTTATACATATATATTAAATATATATGATTTAGGTTTTATGGCATATCAACCCTTCTAAGTTATTAAATGCCAAATCCTTTTTATATAAGTATATTAAATATATATGTTCTATACACAAATACTTTGTAGGTAACATTTTATATATTTCATGTTATAAAATTTTCAAAATATAAACAAATTCACAACAAATTAAGAACAACATATTTATTGTCTGACCTAATGAGAAATGATATAAAATACTAAAAGAAGGAATAAAGAAGATATGTGGAGAAACTGTCTTATTGTAGTTGAACGAGTCTTTAGTATAAGTATTGAGTCCTTAATAACCTAGAGAATAGAAGTGTTGAATGAAGGGTTTCGAGATATGAAAGTAAATATGGATCAAATATGGAAGTGACCGTGGTGTAATGGTTATCGTTGCAGGAATTGGACACGGCGACACGAGTTCAAGTCCTGGACGAGACTGATTGCATTTCACATAGCACTAATACCCTTGGGAAAGGTATGAATCCAATTATTCTCCCTCCAGCTATGGGTAAATAGTAGGGCAGACTAGGTTCTTCAGCCTTGGTGAGGCAACTAGTCTAGGAGAAGGAAAACTCTGAATTCAAACTTGTTAAACTCCGCTTAAAAATTGACCTTGTGTCATATCCTGCCTGAGTGGAGGGTTTGGTAAAAACGGAGGTGCCCATGGTGTAATGGTTATCGTCGTAGGAAATGAACAGGGTGACACGAGTTCAAATCCTGGACTAGACTGATTGCATTTCACATAGGAAAGTTATGAATCCAATTATTCTCCCTCCAGCTATGGGTAAATAGTAGGGCAGACTAGGTTCTTCAGCCTTGCTGAGGCAACTAGTCTAGGAGAAGGAAAACTCTGAATTCAAACCTTTTAAACTCCGCTTAAAAATTGACCTTGTGTCATATCCTGCCCGAGCGGAGGGGTTGGTAAAAACGGAGGTGCCCATGGTGTAATGGTTATCGTCGTAGGAATTGGACACGGCGACACAAGTTCAAATCCTGGACGAGACTGATTGCATTTCACATAGCACTAATACCCTTGGGAAAGGTATGAATCCAATTATTCTCCCTCCAGCTATGGGAAAATAGTAGGGCAGACTAGGTTCTTCAGCCTTGGTGAGGCAACTAGTCTAGGAGAAGGAAAACTCTGAATTCAAACCTGTTAAACTCTGTTGAAAAAAAATTGACCTTGTGTCATATCCTGCCCAAGCGAAGGGGTCGGTAAATATGATAAATTGTTAAGGGTCTTCTTGGATCTCTTCTCCCGACTGGTTGGAAGTGGGTATGGTGGTAGGTTGCAACAAATTGCCTTCTAAATCGTTGCTTCCAAGCAGCGTATTTCTGGTCTTGTAAAGTTAACATATAAACTCGAGTATAAACTAGCGAAATAGACACCCGTCCGTCTAGTCGACTACCCAAAAAACCACACCGCTGACTAGGGTAGACTAGGTTTTTCAGCCTTGGTGAGGCAACTTGTCTAGGAGAAGGAAAATTCTGAATTCAAACCTGTTAAACTCTGCTTAAAAAATTGACCTCGTGTCATATCCTGCCCGAGCGGAGGGGTTGGGTAAATATGGTAAATATGGATCAAAATCCGACAGTATGAAGATACCAGAAAAACATAATCCAAATAGGTGAATTTACTATGATGTAAAGTCGAGGTTAAATGTTTCGGTTTCAGTAACCATCATCAGGACTTGGATATCAGTATAGTTCACATAGCAATGGATGCTTGCTGAGATAACTGAAACATTTAACGTCGACTTTGCATCATAATAAATTCACCTATTTGGATTATTATGTTTTTCTGCTATCTTCATACTGTCGGATTTTGATCCCTATTTACTTTCGTGCTGTCCTTTCGGAAAAACAAATACCAAATACAATCTCACACGACATCTAACATGGATGACTTCAAAACGATCTGTATATATGAAAACTTACTTGTCTTTGCGTATTTCTTAATGAACGGAAGGATTTGTCTCGTTTCTTTGGGAAATCCAACATTTTCAAATATATTTCCACGTGCCAGACATGTTCAAAAGATATTTGAATTATGAACACTATGAGCATATTTGTATCTTTTCGTTGTATACATTTCATTTGCTCTTGTTATCTCAGCAAGCATCCATCGCTATGTGAACTATTCTGATATCCTCGTCCCGATGATGGTTACTAAAACTGATACGTTTAACGTTGACTTTACATCATAATAAATTCACCTATTTGGATTATGTTTTTCTGCTATCTTCATGTTTGAGATATGTAATACTGTGGATCCTTGGCATGGTAGTACAGAGAAGTGTGCGTGTCATGATAGATGTATGAGCATGTGTGGGTACGTATATACGTGTATATATGCGTGAGATGTATCCATCCCGTATGTATAAAAATGAGGAAGGAGAAGGGTTCACCCACCTACCTATCACCAGTCTAACTTACCAGTAGATCGACCATGGGTTTGAATGGTGTGACCTCACAACCCTGAATAAGTGTGGGGCTTAGCAATGTGTGAGAAAAGGGAACCAAGAAAGAGGAAATGGATCAGAACTTCCTATTTCTCAAAGTCCTGGGAGTCCAGAGTGAAAAAAATAATCCTTCAGAGCGAGTTGGTTGGAGAAAGCGTTAGAGATGTACTCAGAATCTGTTGGAACCCCTAGAGCTAGGGTGATCTGCCAGGATCTAGCAAGGTAGAATACATGCTTGTGGTTGCAAAGTCAACTTAATATCTGAAATGACACACACACACCACCATTTGTGAGCGAGTTTAGTCCTTCAGTTTTCTTTTTTTCTTGGTCTTTTATGAAATCACTTCGGGATCTGTGAAATAAATACAGAAACAGATCAAACAAACTAGTGATCAGATACACTGTTGAGCCGAGGCGTGGCATCACAGAAATGCTATCATGCACCATGTGACAAGAACTTGTTGGGGATGCCAGTTACCTGTTCGTGTGGACAGGAGCTGATGTTATGAGAAATGTGCTCAATTCAATCAGTATGTTAGGTTTTAGGTTTTACATTACAACAACCATCACACACAAAGTTAACAAAATTATCCAAATGTTAGTTGATACAATGCTACCCAAATTACTCAGCAGACCTTATCTCTGCCTAGCCCAAGAATATCTAGCAGTAACCCTCAGGCTTGGTGAAGGGGGAGAGAAATGTATAAAAATAAAGGAGATAAAAAAAGGGAATGGGAATTCTAACTTTTGTATTTAAAAGAGAAGTGTGGCTATATTTCTTAAAAACAAAAACAACCAGTTCCCACAAAGTAATTTATTTCAAGAGAAAGAAACTTAACAAAATCTGGCTTTGCATATTTTCCCCTATTTTTCTCACTGGTTGTAAGTTCTCCCATTGAATTTAAAGTAACAAAAACAACATACATTCATGTAACGACAATATTATAACCAAAAAAAGAACGGTATAAAGAAATATAACGACTGACCTGCATGAAGCAATGTCGTCAACCACCTACTGTCAGTTTAACTTTTGTTAATGATAAAATACCATTCTTTGGTATTTTATGTCAAAGTTCTTTTTGAAGCCAATTTTTAGGGTTTATTCTTATTCTCGGCGTTTCCTTCTTATATAAAATCAACCTGGAGAAATGTGTTCTTCTAGTTTCCAGTGTAGACTTGTTGAAAATGAAGTTTATTATTTCTTTAAGTGAACATCAAGTAGTCCACCGCTTCCTCATCTCAGATGAAAAACTTTCTTTTTCAACTTCGATTTTCTTCTGCTGAAACCACGGAGGCTTTTACCACACCTTCTGACTCAGCCTACAGCTTCTTTTGTAAGCAAAAATTTCAATAATACTGCCTCCAGACCTTAGACTCAACTTTCTTTTGAAGGGGATAACATATCAAAACCACAAATAGCCTGTAGTTGGCTTATTGTTTCAACAATCAACAGTAAAAACTCTGTAAGGAAAAGAGACTTAGCCTATAGCGACTAAATAGGTCTATTTTGCTCACGCTACCTTGCTTAAGAAAAAACTGCCTAAAGTTAAAGGTGAATTAACAAGAGCTTGCATAAGGAGCGAGCCAGACCGAGCCTTCAGCTCGTGCTGAAATAAAAAAAATAA
The DNA here is from genome assembly GCA_963585895.1 of Sepioteuthis lessoniana. NCBI lineage: Eukaryota > Metazoa > Mollusca > Cephalopoda > Myopsida > Loliginidae > Sepioteuthis > Sepioteuthis lessoniana. The sequence goes on along the minus strand of OY757947.1, from coordinate 6,977,705 downwards.
AAAAAAGAAGAGGTAGAACCTTTGTGGGTCTCACTAAGATAACAGTAAAGCGGGAGGCTAACGGCACAATCCCAAAACAGCCAATCAAATTCAAGCAAACATTAACTGCCGAATTTACTATTTTCAACGGTATAAACAGCATTTGGTATTAAATAACCATCCAAAGTTGATGTGCCATTGAACAAATTAACCTAACTCTAAGAAAGTAAGTTTAGCGAATGACTCATGCATGGGTTATTTAATGTTGAATATTTTTTGTTGAATAACAATGGTAGTAATATTTAATCCTTAGCTGGATAAAATAAATAGGTTCATTCTTCTTCCTAGGTTACTCGTACGAAAGTTGAAACTTATAGAGCGACTGTATTTCGAAAATTTTTAATAGGATTTCATAGTCCAGCACGTTAATCACAATGTTTCGGGTACTACACACACACACACACACACACATATATATATATATATATATATATATATATATATATATATATTTCGGTTAAATATCTAAAAAATGTTTTTGCTCAGCATGTAAGTTTCAATATATTTTTAATCTGAAATTGATTAAACGAGGATCATTAAGTAAGTTTTTGGACTTTTTTCGTATGGGCACTTTTATTGATAGTACACACATGAAACTCTTGTCCCCTTCAAAGTAATCTCCTCCGGCTGCAATGCACTTGTGCTGTTCTAACAACTTCTGGAAGGCCCCATATAAGTCCTCTTGTGTGAGCGTGTCAATGACCTTCGTCACAGCCTCTTTCATCTCCTCAATTGTCTCATAACGACAGCCTCTGAGCTTAAGAAATAACCAAAAGTCACAGGGAGCAAGGTCTGGACTATATGGGGGGGGGGGGGTAAGTAACTGTCTTGCTGCCCATCTTGGTCAAATAGTCTGTGACAAGGATGGAGTTTTTAACCAGAGTTTTTGTTGTTTAATAGCGAGGAGGGAAAGTTTGTTAACGAGGATAGGTTGTAACGTATGTGTGTTTACGTTGAGTTGTTTCCTCGCTGAGTTGTTGTTAGTCCCCTCGCTGGGTTTTAAGAGTAAATAAAAGTAGAATGAAGAAGATAAGCTGCCGAAGGTCGAAATATATTTTTATGAATAGGTTTTTATTTGCAGCATGGGATATTGGGTTTGCTTTTGGTGCGGCAAGACTCGTGCAGAGTTAGATTGTGAGTATTGAGACGAAATTGAGTTATGAGAAGTTGAGAAGGTGGAGATGGCAGCGTGTGTCGTCGGACGTGTGAGGGATTGTGTTCGTTGGTTTTTGACGAAAGACATGTTGCAGTTGTATGAATTGAACTTTGGATGTCACCGTGAGTTTCGTGTCTGGTATTTGGGGAGAGTAGGCGTTATCTCCATTAAAGTGGCCCAGAGGTGAATTGAGAGCTAGCGTGTCGAGAGCGGGATTACGCGTCGGGTTGACATAGCCAATTTTGGGGTGACATAAAGTTGTGCCTGTGCGAGGCATGTTGAATGTATCTAATTTATATTCAACTGGGATTCCTTGTAAGGAATCCATAAATTAGATGGGTTCCCTCGTGTGTCCATGTTGCTGCTGCTGCTATTTTAGAGCCGCAGTGAGACGTCTGCACTGGGTGGCATTGTCCAGTTAAAAAGCATCGCTATTGAAGAACGGCCAGTATAACGTCTGCACTGGTCGGCGTTTTCCAGCCAAAGAGAGTGTGTTTGGTAGCTTACCCGATTTGCAGGCCGGAAATGAAAGGTTCAGGATGAATAGGATAGGTCATCCTGATTGGGTGAAATCAAGTGTCGAATTAAATTGCGCGCCAAACCAAAATACGAAATTTTCCCTTCCTCTACATAAGTATATGATTATATGACATCAAATTTACATAGAAATATTCTTGAATGTTTTTTTTCCTTTATTTTATAATATAAAAATATTATATTGCATCTATTTCCCCTTTTTAATTGTAGATTTCAAAATAAACTAAAATTCTAATTAAAAAAATTGTTTAAAGTAAAAACAAATTATAAATTGAATTACCATGGCCAGAAAGCCCGGAGAACACTTGCGCTCTACATACAGAAACACTGGACAGCTGCTTCGACCTTATTAGGTCTCATCAGCAGTGTATATCGTGATCTCCCCTACTGGAGATCGAACTAGCAATCATAGAATGAAGAGCCGAAACTCTAACACTGGGCTACCAGTTCACAGGGTACACAAGTGACGCCAAATCAACTAGTCATGGTAACTGCACGGCCAATCAACCTGAATATGTCTGGCATGTTACATCCGCACTCTTTTCAGTGAACACGTTCATCTACATGGCCACGTCTTTCCAAGAATTTTGGAAATACGCATCTGCGTAATTATTATAACTTCAAGGGCAATGATAAAGATCCACATTTTCTTTTTTAAGTAGAGGAATTATATTGTGAATTGAATTAGCAAGACCAGAAAGTCCGGCAAAAATGTACATATACACATATGTATATATACACATATTCTATTTAACTGACCATATTCGTCTTTCACAGACACACACACACACACAGGAACATCTTTTGTATGATCATTGCCATGATCTTTGAAATGACGAAGCCTTTTTTCGACCGTGCCCCGCCGTTACAGCTAAGAAAAGGGAATAAATTACATCTAACAACATTTACAGAACACATCTGCCAAAAATAACTCTATAAAAATGGAATGAATTATCTTCGGTAGCCTATATCAGGCTAAACGAAGGACTTTATTTCTACTCCCATTTTTTATAAAAGAATTTTTTATTTACTTGGCCTGCAGAGTGGCGTTGCGTTCCCGTAATATCAACAAGCATTTTTTTCCACCTTCGACGGCACGCTTTTTACGGCCTTGTGTCACATTCGTACGCTGGTGGGGCGTAGGATAAATAACGGCACGCTTTTTACAGCACCGCAGTGCCTGTTCTGGACTTCGGTTCAGAGCATGGCTCCGAAAAGGAACAATGGCAGACTTGAGGCCGTAAGGCTCCCAGTTTCGGCTGGGCTACCTCCGGGTGGACGAGCTGCATTACTGACTCCTTTTGTAACCTATGAATGGCGCTAAACCTTGCTGTCTAGTTCAAGCCATAACCCGGCATCCATGCCGGGATGTACTTTTGGGTTCGTGAAACTAGTTGGCTCATCAGGCTCACATTGCACTAAGTGAGCCGATGAGTAACATAGACCAGCAGGGTTCGAGTCTCGGCTCGTTCCCGACCTTCCCCTCCCCTTTATCCCTACTTTAATCGGCCTTCGGGCTTTTGATCTTGTGTCAAGTCTTGTCTGGTGGGAGACATTAGCAAATAATGGCACGCTTTTTTTTACGGCGAAGCTCATTCACGGCTGAGTCCCACTTCTCGTGGTAGCATTCGCTTTTCCACCACTTAAGTATGCAAAAAGGTCCTTTTATGGACATACCCACGACTCGACCAACATCAGCTACCCACAACGTTTGTCCAGCCACACACGTCTACGACTCGACCAACATCAGATACCCGCAACGATCGTCTAGCTACTTCTCTTCGACCTCAACCATACCAGCTACCGACACCAACCAAATAATCAAAGACACGACCACCACGAACTTTACCACGAACTTTACCACGAACTTTACGCTCCTGAAAAAAAAAAACGACAATGAATTGTCACTGTTATAATTGTTTCCTTCATTGTCTTGTGGCAGTCATTACTCACACGCTTAACCTTATAAATCATTTGCAGAGTCGACATGCTTATCGGTTCCTCAACACCAGCATGTTTATCTCATTAAAAACGGGTGGTTGTGATTGCCAATGGTGATGTCACATGCTGCCATTGATCCCTTTCACGTGGATGTCGGAATGGTTTTTTTTTCTGGTTTCTTTGGGCAGCTGGAGAGATCGGCACAATGCAGGTGGAGCATCCTGAGTCCAGCATTGCTATGCCAGAAAAGGTGATTCCCTAGACGAAAAAGGTAGAATTGACGAGTGGTGACAGTGATATGTGGAAGGTCTCTGGTGGTTGACCATGCCATGGCGATTGTGAGTGAACGGGAACGAGTCATCACATCTCGTCCTGTTCAAACATAGAGTCCCGACAGGGATGTCAGATTATAGCTTAAACTTGTGGGGGTTGTATGTAATTTGGTTGGATCAGTGGATATGCATTTGTACTTTACGGATATTGTTCTCTATATTATTCCCAAAACACAAATACAACACAAAACTTTACAATCGCGTAAAAGAAATGGAACAGAACACAACGAACATTAAACAACAAACAATTTAATATGCATGAAACAGAATATGAAAACAAATAAAATACATGATGTGTAAATGGCCTTTTGGAAAATAAAGTTTGGCTAGAAGAAAATAAATTTGTTTAAAGATGTGTGTATGTTCATGTTAACGGAGTCCGTAAATAAGTCGTTCTTACTTACATTAAGTTCATAGCGGGTTTTATGATTGTGGCGACAACGCGTCGCGTTGATGAAGAAAGTTGTCGGGTTTTTCTTTTGGGTGTGATTCGCGGCCATCTGTAGCTAGGTCATGAACTTTGGCTGTAGAAGAAAAGGAATTTGCCGGACAGAGTATCGGCTACTGCTTCACTGACTTAATGACTAGGCTTGGTGTGTCTTAGTGAATAGCTCCCTAACTGGGTGTTATTTATACCGTAATAGTGGATCAAAGAATTGTCCTAAAATTTTGGCGCGTAGACATCTATTGACCAATCAGATTTGTATTTTACTATTTTATTTTAGAGCCTAAATATTTTCTGTTAATATACTTCAGATCCTATTTTTCTAGAACGTTCTATTCTATGTTTTTATTGCTTATTTTAAGACAAGAAAAAATGTGTATCCTATAAACTGGACAGCGAGGTCCAGTGCTATACAAAGGAGTCAATAATGCAGCTTGCCCACTCGAAGGTGGCCCAGCTAGAGCCAAGGACCTTTCAGCTTCAATTCTACCATTGAGTATTAAGCGTCCGGGACGGCCGTCAGACAGTACGCAGAAAAGCCTCTGCATGGAACTGCATAACGAGTGCACTAGCCAGAAAGAAAAAAAAACTTCGCTGAGGGGTGATTCGTTTTATCCCACCCACATCTCATGCAAATGTGGTCCACAAAATAGTGGTGTCGAGGAAAAATTAAATTGATTACACGACCGCCTCATGGATTTCACAAGTGTATGTCGTGGAACGAACATTCCATGAACACCGGTTACTTCCGTTGTTTTCTTTACAAGCTGAGTGAGTGCTATTATCTTTGTTATTAATCGACAGTATTTAATTTAATCTTAAAAAAAGATCACACACACAAACACACACACACACATATATAACACTGCATGATTTCATCAGTAGAAATCTGCTGAAGTTTTCTTTACATTTATCGACAAAGTAAAAAGAAAAAAAAGAAGACAAGGTTTGTATTTAATATATTTTAAAGGTATTACTTGAAATTGATTAAATCAAATAAACTAACCCTTAAAATCTAATTATATAATTATATGAGACTAAATTTACATTGAAATATTCTTAAATGTTTTTTTCTTTCATTAATATAAAAATATTACATTTGCTTCTATTTAAAATTCTTAATTGGAGATTTTAAACGAAACTGAAATTCTATTCAAAATTGTTAAATGCTTAAAATTAAAACAAATTATTCGTAAAAGAACTAGAATTTATCAATGAATAATTCTTCTAAATCATTTTATAAAAAAAATATCGTAATAACTTTGTGACCATTTTATCAATAATGGCGTTTTAATATGATTTTAAATAATTTTTTGCATTAAAAACAGAACCATGAAAAAAAGTCTTCTGCGAATCTAAACCTAACGACAGTCTAATTAAGAAAATACATTCATTGATTTTATTTAATTATTATTCATGTCATTTTTCTTTAATTTAGATAGAAGTGAACAAAAAATTAATCATTTAATAAACAGATATTATAAATAATTCTTCATTATTTGATTTTTATTTTGAAAAGAACATTAAGTGAAAAATGTTAAATAAACTTTTACGGGAAAATGTTAAATTAACTTTAATTTAAAAATCTTAAACAAGAAGATTAAACTTTCAAGTTGGAAGGACCAAGATTTCTTAAGAAATCTTTTTTTTGCGGAATGAATTACAAACCCAAAAGTTTTATAACAAAAAGGTGGAACAGGTTACCTTCCTGTTATATTTAAAGGAAAATAAATGAATCAGAACGGGATATTGAGAGGTTTTCAAGGTTTAATGGCAGCTAGAATAAAGGGTACCTTTATGCTGCAAGTCTCGCAGGAAGGAAGAAATAGTTACCGTGTTGAGAAAGAATCACAGCAGCTAAATGTCAGAGCAGAATATACATCGCTGTAGACATGGCAAATATTGAGTTGTTGATTTTAGAACAGGAGTGAATGTTCAGCTGGAGATGTGTGGTCCTGGTTGCTGTGGGAGAGTAATCGCTGTCTCCTTAATGTTGTCCAAGAATGAAGTAGCTCAATTGTCAGAGGCGGAATTAATTCGTCTAATTCGTATTCTATGATGGAACCCTGGGTTTAGAAGTGTAGACCCAAAGGTCCATGAATTAGACTGTAGATCAGGAATGAAATATTCAGCTATGATGTGTGGTCCTGTTTGCTGTAGGTGAGAAATATGAAGGTCTCCAGAAAAGGTTGTCTGGGAATGAAGTAGCTGAATTGTCAGAGGCAGAATAATTACGTCTAGTTCATTTGCAACTGGGAACCCTTGGGTCTAATGAAGTAGACCCAAAGGGTCCATAACCAGATGGCTCTATCCTCATGGTGGTGAGTTGCTGCTGATAAAGGAGCGAACAGAAATACGTCCGTCCTGTCTGAAGGATTTTGAGGAAGAGTTAGTTTGGCGGGCTTTTACCGAATTTGATTTACTTGGGAAAGTCATCCGGACCAAATGGAATTCGTCATCCCCATTTGGTGAAATCATATAACGAAACCAACAGTCAAAATAATTTATGCGCCAAACATACAAAGTTCTTTCTGCTACAGTTTCTTTTTACAATCGACATAAAACTAAAATAAATTGTGTGCAAATCTTTTCTATTAGATAGAAATAGCTTACTACTTGGCTGCCCCTGAAGTGGGTGCATCCGACATGCACTCTGTGGCCATTGTAAGTTGATTACCTGGTCTCAGAGGCTTTCTCCCAACCAGGCAGTACCTGTGTAGCCAAGCTAAGTTTATCACTTGGTACCTGAGGTACCTCAAAAGAGAAATGCCAAGAGGATCAAGCTTTTTTTATGACAATCACTCAGGAGTCTCGATTTTTGGTGCCCCTCCCCCAACTATAACATAATTTCATGTCAAATTTAATTTGGTGGGAAGTCAGATGAATCAGTACTATTATTTGTGGCAATATTGGGGTATAGTGGTTAATGTGCAGGACCTCAAAATCATGTTAAGTCAGTTCAAACACAGTGCTCAGCATTACCCTTTCAACCTCTACAATCTCATGTTGCATTGAACATGACTGCAATGAACAATACATTTCTTAAACATGGAAATCTTCACATGGATCTTTTATTTTCTCTCTAATGTACCTGCGCTAAAGACTTTATCAACCCCATTAGGACATTTAAGAGTAAATTTTATGACAAAGTAAAACTTTCTTTATTTAAATTATATTTAATTATGTTTCTTGCATAATAATCTGATTTTTTTATTCCTGTCATCCGTGGGGTGCGTTCAAGAGGCATAGAATGTAAAAATGGAATGTTTTTTTCTGTTTCATTTTGTTTAATGATTATAAAACAATTCATTGAAATAAACTTTTGTTGGCTTCGTATTTTCAAATATGTTTATCAATGATGAATTGTCTGTGTGCCATATCTTAGGTTATCTTAGTAAATAACAAGAAATGAAAAAGTTAAGCAGAGATTAGCCTATTCAGTACTTAGGTATCTCCCTTGTCTGCCAAATAATTCTACTAATAGCATAGTCAAAGTAGTATATAATGTGCGTGTATAGGAGAATAACTTTGCTTTTTTATCCTGGGACCCAACCTGTACACATGTGTCTGGGCCTCCCTGTTCAGATATAGTACTTAGTGTTACCCTTTCAACCTCTACAATCTCATTTTGCATTGAACATGACAGCAATGAACAATACATTTCTTAAACATGGAAATCTTCACATGGATCTTTTATTTTCTCTCTAATGTACCTGCGCTAAAGACTTTATCGGCCCCATTAGGACATTTCTTAACATGGACTCTTTATGCATAACGTTGCTTCTCGTTGTCAGACAAATAAAAATGATGTTAATTTGTTCTTGCATTTATTCTGTACAAAGAAATATTAAGGCATACTATATTTCAAGATGACGAAAGTTAAGCAGAGATGACTCTATTCAGTACTTAGATGGGTGAGCACTTAAGAAACAGGGCAGGTACTGTCAATAATCTGAGGCCTGTTTGCCATATCTAAGTAAATAACAAGAAAGGAAAAAGATAAGCAGTCTTATATAATTAAGGTATGATTTTTTTTTTATATTAATTATTTTTCGTTAATTATATTTTATCATTCAATTTGGTTGGTAGTCCGAGGATATGACAATCACCATTTGTCATAATAAACCCCCAGACTGGAAATGGGGCTGGAGTGTGGATGACATCATGCCCAGAAGAGATGGTGCTGAGAATTTGAGGAATTTGAAAAGACGTCAGTTGAGAATTTGTGAATTTTAAAAAGACGTCAGTTGGGTTTTCTACCACTAAGGCATGCGGTTGAGTTTTTCAGATCTTGACCGTCAGAGATGAATTGAGATCTTAAACATCACATGATGCGCTGCATATTGAGGTGGGGTCAGCGTAGTATGGTTAGCAAAGACTTTTAAGAATTGTCTCTCTCCCCGTGTTGCCATGGACCGAAGCCAGGAATTGATAAACCCATTTGTATCCAAAACAAAAAAGTTGGCTGGTATTTGCATATGTATATGTATTGTATACAACAAGTTAAGCAGTGATGTGCCTATTCAGTACTTAGATGGGTGACCATTTAAGACAAAGTATAACTTCCTTTATTTAGATTATATTTGAATATGTTTCTTGCATAATAATCTATTTTTTTAAATTCATGTCTGAATATAAATGATTTGAAAAGTCACTGTTAATTGAAACACAAAGTGATTTATTCTAATTTTCTCACTTCAAATAAAGCACAAATGTCCTGTTTTTTTTAATAATACCTGTTCTTTATTTACAGATATCAAATGGAGTGAGGAACAAGAATTTTGAGATTTGAAAATACTGAAACGAAAACCTATTTTTCATGGTTTGAGGATCTGCATATTGGATCAGAGTTTATGTTAAAGTTATGAAATCCAAGAAAGCAAAGAAGAGAATCCTTACCCTTGACAAGTCTGTACAGCATCATTTTTGATAAATTCAAATTTCAAAGTATACATGCAACGACAGTGTAGAAAAACCCTAAGGGAGTAGATAAATTATTTCAAATACTACACACACAAAACAATATGGAAATGCAAATTGCAGAGGAAATTTCTAAGAGTTCTTTAAAATGTCACATGCGTGTACACACTGAGAAACCATTTTCTTGTAAAGTCTGTGGATCTACATTTGCAAAAAGGGCATATTTAAAAAAGCACATACAAACACACGCAGGAAAGAAACCCTTTTCTTGTAAAGTGTGTGGATCATTATTCTCACAGAGTTCAATTTTAAAACGCCACATGCGCATACACACGGGAGAGAAACTATATTCTTGTAAATTTTGTGGATTAGCATTTTCAGACAGTTCCAGGTTAAAGTCACATCTAATTACACACATTGGAGAGAAACCATTTTCTTGTGAAGTGTGTGGATCAGCATTTTCAAGTAAATCAGATTTGAAACGACACATACAAACTCACACTGGAGAGAAACCATTTTCTTGTGAGGTGTGTGGATCTGCATTTTCACTTAATTCACATTTGAAACGCCACATCCGATTACACACTGGTGAGAAACCATATTCTTGTAAAGTATGTGGATCTGCATTTTCACAGAGCTCTACTTTAAAACGCCACATGTGCATACACACAAGAGAGAAACCATTTTCTTGTGAAGTGTGTGGATCAACATTTTCACGTTATTCACATTTGAAAGGCCACATGCAAACCCACACAGGAGAGAAACCATTTTCTTGTGAAGTGTGTGGGTCAGCATTTTCACGTAATTTCAGTTTGAAAATTCACATGCAAATACACACTGGAGAGAAACCATATTCTTGTAAAGTATGTGGATCAGCATTTTCACACAGTTCTAATTTAAAACGTCATATGCGCAAACACACTGGAGAGAAACCATATTTTTGCGATCTCTGTGGATCAGCATTTTCAGATAATTCTGGTTTAAAATCCCATTTAATTACACACACTGGAGAGAAACCATTTTCTTGTGAGGTATGTGGATCAGCATTTTCACGGAATAGTTATTTGAAAAGTCACATGCGCACACACACTGGAGAGAAACCATATTCTTGTAAAGTATGTGGATCAGCATTTTCAGGCAATTCCAATTTAAAAGCCCATCTACTTACACATAGCGGAGAGAAACCATTTTCCTGTGAAGTGTGTGGATCAGCATTTTCACGAAATTCTCTTTTGAAACGCCACATGCAAATCCACTCAAAAAGCTCATCTACTTAAACGCATTGGAGTGAAACCATTTTCTTAGATGTTGCTCAGCATTTTTAACCACTCTCTCTGTAAAAAAAACCCACATATTCAGACACATAAATGGGCAAAAATATTTTGTTGGGAATAATTAGGATCTGTATTTTGACATAATTCAAACCAAGATTGAAAGAAAGAGGGCAGAGTGGGAGTGAGAGTAAGCAAGAGTAAAATGACTTAAAAAGGATAAGACTAGGACAGTAACTTAAAGAAAAAGCAAGAAGAATAGTACTACAGAGTATCTTGGTCCAATGTGGCTGCCCTATTATTTCTGCTCATTCCGTATATGTATGTATACAGGGTGTCTAAATATGCATAGGACCCATGGGACTGCCCTATTATTTCTGCTTATTCAGTAAATGTATATATATAGGGTGTCTCAACATACATTCGACCCATGTGACTGCCCTATTATTTCTGCTCATTCAATAAATGTATATATATTGGGTATCTCAATATACACAGGATCTATGTAACTGCTAATAACTGTACTAATAATAATGTCATGTTCTTTTTAGTTTCAGATTTGAAAATAACAATTATAACAACTATTAATCTTCAATCACAAAGCCTTCAACAAGAGAGGAAAAATATTTTGCATCACTAGTTATTTTGAGACAAAAATCATTCAAAACTGTGCGAGGAAAATTTTGCAGGAAGTTTAACTTTAACTATTATCCCTAGAAAAGCCAAATTTATCGTTGTATACACAAATTTTAAGCCACGGGGTCAGTAAACAGCCTCAACAAGAAAGCAGAAAATCCCGGATCTGGCAGAAAGTTGACTGCATGATGTCCTGACAATATGGATGCAGTGAGAGATTCTGTCAGAAGGAGTCTGTAAAAGTCCTTCTCAAGGTGTTCCCTAGAACTTGGTCTTTCACATGCATTGTTGTAAAGAATCTTAAAGAAGGATCTTCAGCTCTAACCATACAGAATCCTGATCAAACATAATCTCACATCAGCTGATGTGGAAAAATGTTTTGTGATTTGCCGGTGGTTCGAGAATAAGATTGAAGAGGATTGTGACTTTCCAGATGATGTTTAGTTCACTCACAAAGTACACTTCTGACTTTGTGGACATATCAATTGCAGAGAAGCCCCAGAAAAGGTCCTTCAGTGGCCTTTGCACTCTGTAAAATACATGGTCAGGATGGCCATCTTAAAACATGGAAAATGGCACAATCAGAAGATTTGTGCCATACCAAGAAAGGAGTAGGGTGATCGACAACTTTACTGGACAAATTCAAGTGTCTTATCATTGCAACTTTTTTTTAGTTTCTTCCCTCAGTAATAAATCATTATTTCGTTAATGGGTTGCATCTATTTTGAGACACTCTGTACCTGTTAGGCTCTCATCTACAGGTCAAATAAAACTGTTCCATCATTTAATAAAGATAATTTTTATTAGTTAATATAAACTCTGCAGCTATGTTCCAAAAACATGGAAAGTTTGAAAATACAGACGAAGAGGGAGCCACTGTCACAAAGGAGCACTAAATTGATGTGCTAAACAAGTTCTGGAGGGTATTTGGAACACGTCGTGGTATGAATTCAGATGTCCAATGGTTCCAACAAGATGGGGCAACTCCACATACAGCCAATATCACAATAGAGTGACTCGACCATTAATTTGTTAATCAGCTGATCAGCCAGAACTGTATACCCAAGTGATTTCTGCATTCACCCCCAACTAAATTTTTGTCTCTGGGATTTCTTGAAGTACAGGTATGAGAACAATCCATGATCAATTACTGAACTCAAAGTGGTCATCAATCAAAAGATTCGTGCCATACCAAGAAAGGAGTACGGTGATTGACAACTTTACTGGACAAATTCAAGTGTCTTATTATTGTAACATCTTTTTTAGTTTCTTCCCTCAGTAATAAATCATTATTTCGTTAATGGGTTGCATCTATTTTGAGACACTCTGTACCTGTTAGGCTCTCATCTACGGGTCAAATAAAACTGTTCCATCATTTAATAAAGATTATTTTTAATAGTGAATATAAACTCTGCAGCTATGTTCCAAACTATTCAACTATGTGCAAACAAATAAGTTATAACTTGTTTAAAAACAAAGTTACCTACAAACTACTCACAAATCATTTATATATATATATATTAAACAGTATCTGGTATGAAATAACCCCCAAGGTTTGTTATGCCATTAAAACAAATAACCTAATGTAATTTTTTGGTTGCTATATTCTAACTGAATTCTTTTTATGATTACTCTTTTCATCACAAAAAAAAAAAAAAATAAAATAGTGAGCTGCATGTGATCACTGACAGCTTGCTGCCCTAATATAATTATAAGTAAGTCATTTGACCAAAAACTAAGTTACCTACTAACTATTCACTTGCAAATCATATATATATATATATATATATATATATATATATATATATATTAAACAGAATCTGACATTTAGTAACCACCATTAAGAAGTTGCATCTATCTTTAGACACTTTGTACCTATTAGGGTCCCATCTATGGGTAAAATAGAACTGTTCTATTTTTTATTAAAGATTATTTTAATTTTTATTAGTCATTTAAAACTATGCAGCTGTGCTCCAAACCATTTAACTATGTGCAAACAAATGAGCTATAATTTGTGCCCGTGGTGTAATGATTATCGTCGTAGGAAATGGACACGGCGACACGAGTTCAAATCCTGGACGAGGCTGATTGCATTTCACATAGCACTAATACCCTTGGGAAAGGTATGAATCCAATTATTCTCCCTTCAACTATCGGTAAATAGTAGGGCAGACTAGGTTCTTCAGCCTTGGTGAGGCAACTAGTCTAGGAGAAGGAAAACTCTGAATTCAAACCTGATAAACTCCGCTTAAAAATTGACCTTATGTCATATCCTGCCTGAGCGGAGGGGTTGGGTAAATAGGATAATTTGTTTAAAAACAAAGTTACCTACAGACTATTCACTTGTAAATCATAAACATATATATATATATATATATATATATATATATATATATTAAACAGTATCTGGCATCAAATCACCCCCAAGTTTTGTTATGTCATTAAACAAAATAGCCTAACATAACTAATGTCATTTTTGGCTGCTATATTCTAAATGAATTCTCATTATAATTCATGACTCTTTTCGTCATAGCTAAAAATAAAAACAGTGAGCTGCATGTGTTCATTGACGGCTTGCTGCACTAATATAATGATAAAATGTATCATATGATTATCCTGATAAGCAGGTCATGTGACCAAAAACTAAATTTTTTTTCTGGTGATCTCGTAGATCCTACAGATTGATACTGCAAATGTTTGTATGGTTCCTAATCCATTTGTGTCACCGAATCTAAAAATAGAAAAAAAACCATGTGTGCCACAGTTTCCAAAAAAGGACTTTCCCTATTTTACCACCAAAAATCTCGCAAGTATAAATTGACCAAAATCTCACACAGTACTCACTAGCATCCCAGAAGTCTCAGAAGATATAGGAACCAAAAACATCAACCCACAAATCATCATGTGACTGTTAGTAAGTTTTATTCTTTAAGGAATTTCTGAAGGCACAAACAAGTAAGCATAAAAAAAACATTAAATCCTTTTCGTACACTGTACACATATAGTGATCGATACACACAAAACATATCTTTAATATGGTGTTGCTCATTGCCAAAAATAATACATAAAAAGACAAAGTCTATTTTCACTCAAACTCCTATTGTTTGTTTCACTGTTTGCCTGTTTTATTTCTAATTCCTAACAGAATTAATATTTTTTATAATAACACCAGGAAAACTCCTCTGATACGACATTGAGCAAGATTCCGTTACAAAGTCAGTACACGTAATTTCCTACAGCATTCCCATTACACTTGTAACGTTCTTTATAGGCATCAACCTGTATCTTTCATCATTCTTCTACAAGGATGCTTATAAGCATTAAATAACCCATGAAGGTTGATATACCATTAAAAAAAGAAACCAAACAAAACAAGTTTTGCTTAATCTGGCACAGAAGGCTGATTGCTTACTTTATATAATTATAATAAGTGGTCACCCATTTCAAAAGGAAACTTACTCATTGCTGCTTAACTTTGTTCATCTTTCAGTAATGGCCATAGATATCTAATAGGTTTGTGAATAATATGCCAGTTACCAAAATGACATTAATTTCATATTCTGTAAAAGTCAGCATCTTTCAATTTGGGGGGAATTTAGTCAAGCCCTTTTTAGTCTTCAGAGAGTTGGTCTAACCCTCTGAACTTTAACTTACTCTAATCTTTACCTCTCACCTTTGTTTGGCTGTTACTCTGTTTCTCAACTGCCCAAATTTTTGCTTGCCCAGTCGGCTGGGGCCGTAGAATACACCGACTGCTTCCCTGCAGAGGGGTAAGACCCCCCCCCAACGAGTGTCCTGATATGACATTAAACAATCTGATGGTGAGGTTCCAGCAATGCTGGAGCTTTGGGGAATACGGGGTACCCCTTTATTGCCATTGCTCCCAGGTCCACTCTGCCCCGGAGTGGTAGCACCTGATAAGGGTCCTATCTATGGGTTAAATAGAACTATATACCATGCTTCTTTCACTTTACTGATTTTTGCATTTAAACTGCATATTTATGTTAAACTGAATTGTTTAAAATAGAACTGTTTTGACATTGAGACTGCATACTAATGCTACACTGAATTGCTCGAAATAGAACTGTTTTGACGTCTAAACTGTGTACTTATGCTGAACTGAATTATCTGAAATAAAACTGTTTGGCATTTAACTCTGTGTATTGCACAATTGGCTGGGGCTCTTCAATCTGATGGTGAGGTTCCAGCAATGCTGGAGCTTTGGGGAATGCAGAGTACATTTCTATTTCAAGCTATTCAGTTTAATCAAACAATTCATTTTAGCATAAGTATGCTGTTCTATTTAACCCATAGATTGGGCCCTATCAGGTGCTACCACTCCAGGTCAGAGTGGACCTGGGAGCGATGGCAATGAAGGGGTACTCCACATTCCCCAAAGCTCCAGCACTGCTGCAACCTCACCATCAGATTGTTTAGTGTCATATACAGGATACTCGTAAGGGGGGGTCTTATCCCTCTGCAGAGGTGCAGTCAGTGTATTCTACGGCCCCAGCTGACTGGGCAACCTGAATAGAGGGCTGTAGCCGAGGGTTATAGTATCAACAACTTGAAATTTGTCTTTGTATGTTTGTTGTATCTGAGTATAAAATCTACCCGGCAGAATTATTTGGGTGTAATGAACTCAATGCAAACGCTTCTATTTGAGGAAATCATGGTTTAATATTTCCGCGAGGTAAGCAATGTAACATAATTTATAATGAATTAACAACATATATATTAGCTGAGCAAAATGAGGAATGATTTGAAATACGAAAAGAATACACAAAGAAGATGCATAGAGAAACTGTTGACTGATAATATCAAGTACATGTTGCCCAGTCGGCTGGGGCTGTAGAATACACCGACTGCACCTCTCCAGAGGGGTAAGATCCTCCCTCAACGAGTGATGCTGGAGCTTTGGAGAATTCAGAGCACCCCTTCATTGCCATAGCTCCCAGGTCTACTCTGGCCCGGCGTGGTAGCACCTGATAGGGCCCTATCTATGGGTTAAGTAGAACTAACGGCATACTTATGCTGAACTGAATTATTTGACTAAAGTGAATAGATTGAAATAGAAATGTTTTTGACAATTAAACTGCACTTATATTTAAACTGCATGCTTATGCTAAACTGAATTATTTGAAATGGAACTGTTTTTTGACATTGAAACTGTACTTACACTAAACTGAATTGTTATATATAGAACTGTTTTGACATTTAACTGTGTATAAACAAAATCTGTATTTATACTAAGCTGAATTAGAACTACTTGACTAAACTGAATAGTTTGAAATAGAAATGTTTTTCACAATTAAACTGTACTTACATTTAAACTATGAACTTATCCTAAACTGAATTGTTTGAAGTAGAATTATTTTCATAAAAATAGATTTGGTGTTAAATAACCTACAAAGTTTGATATCCCATAAAACATAACCAACCTTTACAAATTATATATATTTAATATATATATATATATATATATATATATTTATAAACAGGATTTGGCATTAAATAACCTATAAAGGTGGTGCCCGTGGTGTAATGGTTATCATCAAAGGAAATTGACATGGCGACACGAGTTTAAATCCTGGACGAGACTGATTGCATTACACATAGCACTAATACCCTTGGGAAAGGTATGAATCCAGCTATGGGTAAATAGTAGGACAGACTGGGTTTTTCAGCCTTGGTGAGGCAACTAGTCTAGGAGAAGGAAAACTCTGAATTCAAACCTGTTAAACTGCGCTTAAAAATTGACCTTGTGTTATATCCTGCCTGAGCGGAGGGGTTGGTAAATAGGATTAAATAACCTATAAAGGTTGATATCCCATGAAAACCCGAAAAAACCTAGCATAATACAAAGAGTAAAGTATAAAATGTCATGAAAAGCATGAGTTGTTAAGTGAACTTAATAGGTGGAAAAATAATATGCCTGTGAACTTGTCACTTGGGTTGTTAAGTGTCTGTTGCTTTTGTGTGGTTGACCTTACGTGGTCAGCGGCCCTTATAAATCACTGGTGCGTTAACATCTTACTTGGACGGTCTGCAGCGTGTGGAAGGAGCTATAGTTGTCTAGTGTTCGCACCCAAAACAGAACCTAATGTTGTATGTCTTGTGTGCTCCGACAATGGCTTTTGACCAATCACATGAGCTCTTTTCAGGCGATGTTTGAGGGGCGGTAAATGTGAGGTTTCATTGGTTATTTCTTTTAGAAATGAACAAGACTTACCCTATTCTCGAAGAAAGAGGATTAGACTTTGCCTGGCATGTAGGACCTTTGCTTTATTCAAACAACCAATGTACGAAATACAAAGTTTTCGGAGCATAAAGCCCCATAAAATTTGTAAGGGAGGGGAAAAGGAGCGGTCTTCTATGAACTTATGATACTTTAGTGGACCGTAGCCAGGCTCATTTGCCGACCCATACAAACAGTACGATAGTATCACGCGTATTTCTGCAAGTACGCAACATTCACCAAAATGCCACATTTGCTCTTAAGACCTACTTAAAAACCTAAATGAAATGATTTATTTGCAGTGACAATGAACAGGGGATGGGAGAAAACCTGAAAATAATAAAAACAAAAAACAAAAAAAACAAAAACAAAGAATAACCCCGTTTGGTTACCTGCCTATCCACTCATCTAAAGTATTCAAGGTTCCGAAAACAAGTCGAGCGATCCCTAAAAAAGGAGTAGAGCTGTGCTAGTCAGGACAAAAGAATCGTAGGGGAGGGCGCTGAATGGGGTTGGTAACGTGGATTGATTAGATGAGAGCCCAAGATCTTCAAAAAGGGCTGGGTTGCCCTCCATTCAGATTGCCCAGTCGGCTGGGGCCGTAGAATACACTGACTGCACCTCTGCAGAGGGGTAAGACCCCCCCCCTAACGAGTGTCCTGATATGACACTAAACAATCTGATGGTGAGGTTCCAGCAATGCTGGAGCTTTGGGGAATGTGGAGTACCCCTTTATTGCCATCGCTCCCAGGTCCACTCTGCCCCGGAGTGGTAGCACCTGATAAGGGTCCTATCTATGGGTTAAATAGAACTAAACTGTGCTTCTTTCACTATACTGATTTTTGCATTTAAACTGCGTATTTATGCTAAACTGAATTGTTTAAAATAGAACTGTTTTGACATTGGAACTGCGTACTAGTGCTGAACTGAATTGCTCGAAATAGAACTGTTTTTGACGTCTAAACTGTATACTTATGCTGAAATAAAACTGTTTGACATTTAACTCTGTGAAATAAAACTGTTTGACATTTAACTCTGTGCATTGCCCAGTCGGCTGGGGCTGTAGAATACACTGACTGCACCTCTGCAGAGGGGTAAGACCCCCACTAACGAGTGTCCTGGATATGACACTAAACAATCTGATGGTGAAGTTGCAGCAATGCTGGAGCTTTGGGGAATGTGGAGTACCCCTTCATTGCCATCGCTCCCAGGTCCACTCTGACCCGGAGTGGTAACACCTGATAGGGCCCTATCTATGGGTTAAATAGAACTAACAACATACTTATGCTAAAATGAATTGTTTGAGTAAACTGAATAGCTTGAAATAGAAATGATTTTGACAATTTAAACCGTACTTACATTTAAACTGCGTGCTTATGCTTAACTGAATTATTTGAAATAGAACTGTTTTTCGACATTAAAACTGTATTTACACTTAACTGAATTGTTACATATAACTGCTTGAATAGTTTGAAATGGAAATGTTTTTGACAATTAACCTGTGTACTTATGCTAAACTGAATTGTTTTAAATAGAACAGATTATTTACATAAAAATGGATTTGGCGTTAAATAACCTACAATGGTTGATATGCCATAAAACCCAACCAAACCAAATCATATATATTTAATATATATGTATAAAGAGGATTTGGCATTAAATAACCTACAATGGTTGATATGCCATAAAACCCAACCAAACCAAATCATATATATTTAATATATATGTATAAAGAGGATTTGGCATTAAATAACCTACAATGGTTGATATGCCATTAAACCCAACCAAACCAAATCATATATATTTAATATATATGTATAAAGAGGATTTGGCATTAAATAACCTACAATGGTTGATATGCCATAAAACCCAACCAAACCAAACCAAAAAGGAGAGGGATAATGGGAATTAGGATTAAAAAAAAGATTAGGTGTAGAGAAATCTTGGATGCTTAAAACTCGATGGCTGGGCGAAATGAATCACAACATACAGCTAACTAGGGAAGAAAATGGATCAAAATTGACTCGCTGTATTCACCCACCTTTTGTCGAATGTTATGCGGTCCAAGCGTTTTCTATCGTATCTGATTTTGATCTTAAACTGATACCTAAAAAGAATCAGATCACGATGAGAAAAGTCTGCGCCGTCATACAATCCGTTTTTTCATGTCCAAATCTCCATTCGGGCCACGGCTAGGATCACGAGAAACACCACACCTTTCTCACCTTTCCACAGTGGGTCAAAATTGTTAACGATGTAACCAACGTCGAGCTGCACTTACTGCTTGGGATCGATGCAGATGGTCCACTCGCCAACATTACTCCAAAACGGACCAACCTGCTCGCAGTAGTTGAAGGTGTGCTCAGCTGTTTCTTCTAACCCTCTGCCGCAGCGGATGCAATCAGGCAAGTCTGCTAAGCCCGCTTCGAAAGTCCAGCCGGCGAGGGGCAATGCATTTCGAGCGAGCCAGCATGTGAGCGAGAACTCGGGGTTGTTCAAGAAGTTCAAACCTGACTCCCCTTTCCTCTGGGAGCGAATCTCCTCCCTCGATAAGCCGACCCGCTCCTCAAGCGGATCTGAGACGGAACCCTCCACTCGATCCCGATACAGATCCTTCCGAGACCGAGAAAAGTCACTGGACCAAGGATCCGGTAAAAGATCAAGGGGAAGATTACGCAGCCAATACCTCCACCCTGCCCTTCAACGACAAGCGCATTTGAAGCCATGTACCCCCTTTCGCTTCAACCTTTGACTGCACCTCCGACTAATTTCGCTGCAGTTGGAGACCAGGCCCGAACCACACCCCTACGATTTTGACGGGTTCGTCACTACAGCAGAAGGGTCCAGGCAGGGGAACACCACCTCTTCAGACACCCAACCAGAGACCTTCGCTCTTATCAAAATTGATATTGGCTCTTGCTATCTGTTCGTACCTTGCAACTGCTTTCTTCACAGCTTCTATGTCCAAACGGCGGGGTAAAAAGACAATATTATCGGCTTACGTGGAAACTTTCGCAGTGAGGCCACTGATAAAGAGGATACCGCATAGGGCCGGATTCCCCACCTCATCACTAAGCCAACGGAGTTGGGGCTCCAAAGTGAGGACATAGAGAAAGGAGGACAGGGAGAAACCCTTCCAGACTGACCGTTTAATCGCGAAAGACTCCGGGAGCTTCTCGTTCACCTGCACCACTGCCTGAGCGTATGGTACAGAATACGGTCAGTCTCCAAAATCGTCGCCAAAAACCGTTGGTCCACCCTATCGAAGGCCTTCGACTGATCGGAACTGATCAGCACGGCTTTTTTGTTGTTTTCTGTCCCCCTCCTCCAGGAGGACCTCGCGCGCCAGTTGCAAATTGGCCTGGATTAATCTTCCCTTCACAGCATAGTTCAGCTTAAGTCTGATCAGATCGCTATTAACAATCTGCAAATGGTTTGCTAAGATTCAGGCCTAAATCTTTAACTTTGTGTTTAGCAGAGTTATGGGCCTGTAATCATTTAGTTCTTCCCAAACATGTTGGCCACCTTTCTTGGTAACGCTACAAGGAATGGCTCCTCGGCGAACCAATGACTGAATACATTCGTCAAAATAGGTACAAACATGCGCGACATCTTCAGGTACACTTCGTAGCACAAACCATCAAGTCCAGGCGACTTGTTGAGGGTAACCTGTTTTAAAGTATCACAGACTTCGTACTCAGTAATCAGCCCCTCGCAGCCAGCCCTTTCCGCCTTCCGAAACAGGGGGATGTCGGCTAGATAGCTACGAAACGGGAGCTCAAGCAAGAGGGCAAAGTGGTCACGAAAATGCACCGGAAAGGTCTCGCGCGTCTCGTAGTTAAATGGAGCACGCGCCCATCCGGGGACTTAACGAACTCGATGTACCGATGGGGAAACTTTCGCACACCTTCCTCACACTCGAGCGCATCACATTGCATTTCACAGTTTCGTTGGGAACCCTTTCTAGCCTAAATCTTACCATAAAATCCTTGTAGCGTTCGCTAGCCTCATGCTCAAGGTTCATCTTAGCTAAATCTGTTGCTAGGGAATTCCCCCCTCTCCACCGCTCGGGAAAACTAAAACTAAAGACTTGTCCGTCTTGGCCCTATCTAATTTGACCGTACGACTGCACTTGATGGCGATGTTATATAATTGCGGAAGGATTTTTTTATATTATCATTTTTCGTTTCATATATCTTATCTTTCGGTTTAGTTAGGCTTAGAACCTTTCGGCTAAGTCCATGGGTTAGTTAGGTGCACACATTAAGTGCAGGTGTTCACGCGCGCGCGGGGAGGATGTGACAATCATAGATGCCACAATAAAAACCCCAGATAGATAATGGGACTGGGGATGTGAATGACGTCATGCTCGGAAGCGATGGGCTGGGATTCTTAGTGATTTTGAATAAAAACCCCAGATAGGAAATGGACTAGGGATGTGAATGACGTCATTCCCGGAAGTGATGGGCTGGGATTCTTAGTGATTTTGAATAAAAGCAGTGAGTTGAGATTTGGACTTAGACGAAGCAAGTTGATTTTTCGGACCTGGGCGAGGCCAGTCCAGTTTGTGGACTGCAGGGTGTGTGCACGCGCGTTGGTTGGGTCAGTGAGTTGAGAGTTGACGATGGACGAACAGTCAGCATAGAAAAATTGTGTCTCTCTCCTCGTGTCGAAAACCTAAACTTAAAGAAGGTAATAAAAGTTTCGTACCTGAACTAAGAGAGTCGTCAGTGTTACGTGTTTTTCGGATTCCTATACGCGTATGAACATTCTATTCTATGAACGTTATGAACGTTTTATGCATCTGAATATTTTGGCGGTATATTACAGCGAGGTCTCTTATCCTATATTTTAAAGTACCCCACCACCTATTGCCTCCACTAGTGCCCGCTGAATAAGAGATTCTAGCCGGTCCTGGAAGTCCCATATCTCCAGTAAGGAGGTATTGAACTTATAGTAGCCGGCCAGACTTGGCCTATTGTCTAGCCGCAATCTTACCCAAACCAATTTATGTTTAGTCTGCTCTACGCAGTGGAACACGGGACAAATAACGAAATTAGCGTTAGCTCTCCTAACTAACACTGTCCAGGTAAGATTTAATATGAACATAGGGTGAACTAACTTTCCACGTACACATCTCTCTCCCTGATTGATTTAGATGTAACCTGTCGACTAAGTCGTTTCAGGCCATGAAGTCAATTCGCTAACATCCCGCCCGACCCTATCTATCTTGGGGGTCAAGGATCGCAGTCCAATTCCCCACTAAAATAAATAGCGTCGGGTCGTCAAGGAACAGCAACATCAACCACAACCAGCCGGCTTCCGTCATCTGCAAAGACAAGATTGACAATTGCTTTAAAGCTGCGTCCGGTTAGCAGAGAGACTCCAGCGCTACAGCGGTTGCCGAATGCTGAAAGAACTAGAAAGTCGTTCCCCAACACCCGATAATCGTCTGCGCAAATGAAGTGAGTCTCCTGCACTTCAGCGAAATTCACGCAGAGGTTCGAGAGTTTACCGAGCAGCCGCGCATACTTGCTTAGATCTCTCAGTCCCCTCACATTCAAACTGGCAAGGTTAAGAGACATTCTTCACTTACCTTCCTACTCAGTGTTGACTATGGTCCAGAAATCCGTGGGGGTGAGGATGCCGATGGCGTGTCGTAGAGATCCGGTACCAAGCTCAGAATTGACTCAGTCGTCTCGGGACACCCCTCCCATATCCAATGGGAAGCGTAACTTTATAGCCGTGTAGAGGGATAGGTGAACATATAAAGGGATCCTACCCGAAAAGAATGATATTTGTTAAGTTGTAGGGAATAAATAAATTAATAAAAATCTTAATTGAATTAGAAAAAGAAAATTATTAAAATATGCAGAAACTCCCAGATGCCTCTGACAGGAAAAAGGAGCGACGCATGCGTAAAGAAAAAGGGACCTCCCGACAAAAGGAGGAAGCTCACTCTCTTTCAGCAGTGACCAGCTGAGTGACAACACATTGCTAACTAGTAGAAGAGGCCACGCGTTCGTCTTTGGACGACGCATTGGCTAGCCCTTCCACTAGTGGCTGCCGACTCGGTTAATAGTATGCCAAAATATGAAAAGTATCAAAATTGACCTATCGAACTACAAACTAAAACACTAGACTTGGACAAACTCCCAAAAGCGACTAACACGTTGTTAAAGCTTTAAAATACTAAATGAGGACATATATATACCAAGAAACGATTAACGTATTTTTAAACACCTTGACTGGGGGATTCAACAATTTCAATTGTATTCATGGAAAATTCTCTCTCCCATTGAATGGTTGTTGAACCCAGGAAATAAAGGAAAAATTTAAAAAAAAACGTCTTCATCTCCTGTCTGTTGCTATTTTCTTTCGTATAATTCTTCTGGGGCCTTTCTTGTTCAAGGAGTTACATCAACAAGACAACATGGGGTAAAAATAGAATAACCTCAGAATGAAGTCAGATAAAAAACGGCGACACAGCTTGCCCTGACCTCTGTCTGACTCTATATAGGAAAGGTGTTCAAATTCTGCCAGCCTTACACCGACATCAGCTGTTCTAGCCTTTTCTAGTTACCGTCACACGCCGTGCGTGCTGCAACCAGATGTGCAAATAAACATGATCACCATGGGTGTACTTTGAAAGTTACACGGATTAACCATAAAGACATTGCCTATTTTTTTAAGGTCAAGGAGCAACTTTAGGTTTTTTCGGTGCAGGAAATTCAATTGTGTGTCTTTATAGCATCAAGGTGGATCCTGCGCGCACCCATTGATTTTCGAAAATTCTTTGGGCGCGTATTTTAAAAACCTCCTATTGGTCGTAAAAACTATTTTCAATTGTTTATTTTTTAAACATCTGCGTGGGCGTTAGTTGGAGATCTTTGCGCAAATTTTGATCAGTTTTTTTCCAGAAAATTCTTTTGGCAATGAAATTGCACCATTTCCAATACGCGCACATACACACACATTTTAACCGAGAACTTTTGAACTTTTAGTTTCTTCCGACTGCAACTCATTAAATGGTTGGTTGGATGGTTTTATGGCATATCAACCTTTGTAGGTTATTTAACGCCAAATCCATTTTTATGTAAATAATCTCTTCTATTTAAAACAATTCAGTTTAGCATAAGTACATAGAAATGTTTTTGACAATTAAACTATTTCAAACTTTTCAAGCAGTTATATATAACAATTCAGTTTAGTGAAAATACAGTTTTAATGTCGAAAAACAGTTCTATTTCAAACTATTCAAGCAGTGATATGTTACATTTAAGTTAAGCGTAAATACAGTTTTAAATGTCGAAAAACAGTTCTATTTCAAATAATTCAGTTAAGCATAAGCACGCAGTTTAAATGTAAGTACGGTTTAATAGTCAAAAACATTTTTATTTCAAACAGTTCAGTTTAGCATTAGTATGCTGTTAGTTCTATTTAACCCATAGATAGGGCCCTATCAGGCCAATTCATTAAAGCACAAAAAACCCCATAAAACAATTGTCAATATGTATAAAAATGTTTTTGTTTAATTCAATCTGGCTTTCTTATTGTCTCTTCGTGTTATTTTATAAATTTGTTGACAGGATACTCGGAAATAAAATTTTACTTTTTAATCCGGATAGATTAAATGAAAGAGATGACTTACCTCCTGCAAAACGCATCTGTTTGGCCAGTCATGTTTCCTTGAAAGGTCGCGGTCGCAATTAAAAGGAGAATTTATAGGTTGTGGTCTCGTTTTGTCTCGTTTGTGGAGTGAACGCGGCAGTGCCGATGCAAATTTGTGCCCACCTTCATTGGATATAAAGCAGCTAATTTCGTCATTTAGGCAGTACTCTTCGAAGCAAAGGAAATTATTCTCTCTGCCGTGACGTGTATGTGAGGAAAAACGGAAATTGTTCAAAACTGATTCGACCCCATAACACAGAAAGCCTTCTGGTCGCCCTCGACTACAGTCGCCAACTTAATAGAAGTTATAATTGTTTACAAAAGATTTTTATCATTACATACGTTAAAATGTGAGATCAACTAAACAAATTATGATCATTAAATTGAAATAGTTACTTAAAACATGCAATTGTTCCTAAATTA
The DNA here is from genome assembly GCA_963585895.1 of Sepioteuthis lessoniana. Classification (NCBI taxonomy): domain Eukaryota; kingdom Metazoa; phylum Mollusca; class Cephalopoda; order Myopsida; family Loliginidae; genus Sepioteuthis; species Sepioteuthis lessoniana. The sequence continues at coordinate 6,952,096 of OY757947.1, read as the reverse complement.
TTAGTGTTTGATAGGTATACTTGAAACCATCTTGCCGTGCTACCAGCACGGATATCTGTTGTAGAAAGAATTTGGCATTTTTGTTTGGCGCGTAATTTAATTCGACCGTTAGGGTCGACGCATAATTTCACCCAATCAGGTTGACTTATCCTAATCCAACCGAATCACCTTTCTGGGCAGCAGTAATTGGGGGAAGCCGCCAAAGCACTTTCTCTCTTTGGCTGAACAACTTCGTTCAGTGCAGACGTCTCATTGTCTGCTCTTCAATAGCAGCAGCAGCAGCAGCAGCATCGACACAATGAGGGAAGCTATCTAATTGATGGACCCCTTGCGTCTATTTCTCTTAGACCAAGGGTTCCCAGTTGAATACGAATTAGATAAATTCAATACGCCACACACAGGAACAGCTTTACGTCACCCCCAAAATTGGCTATGTTGACTGCGATGCCGAATTCCGCTCCGACACCTAGCGACTTCATCCCTGGGCAACATTTTCTGGGGACATTCACGCTTCTCCCCGAAACAACCAGAACCACAAACTCACGGTGACTTCAACGTTTCTCTCCTCAAACAGCAAATACGACTTTTGTTACACTATGGCGAATATATCTCCCTCGCACGCCCAACAACACGCGCTGCTTCCTCGACTCTATCAGAACTTTATTTCGTTTCCTTGCTTCTTTCCTTATACGAGACTTGCAGCATAAACGTAAACTCTTTATTCTATGGGATACACATTTTTTCTAGTCTTAAAATAAGCAATAAAAACATACTTAAGAACAATCTAGAAATTTAGGATCAAAACTGCATTAGCATTTAAGTTACATTTTTATATTTTTCAACCAATCAGCTAAAAACATAGAATAGAACATTCTAGAAAAATAGGATCGGAAGTCAACTAACAGAAAATATTTAGGCTCGAAAATAAAATAGTAAAATACAAATCTGATTGGTCAACAAATGTCTACGCGCCAAAATTTTAGGACGATTCTTTGATCCACCTGTAGGATATAAATAACACAGAGTTAGGGAGCCATTCACACAAACCAAAACGAAGACTAAGACTAAAACACAAGCCACTAAGTCAGTAAAGCAGTAGCCGATACTGTGTCCGACAAATTCCTTTCCTTCCTCAACTAAAGTTCATGACCTAACTTCAGATGGCCGCAAATCACATTCAAAAGAAAAACCCGACAAACTTTCTTTCATCAACGCGACACGCTGTCGCCACAATCATAAAACCCACTATGAACTTAATGTAAGTAAGAACGACTTATTTACGGACTCCGTTAACAGCTAAACATACACACACGTGTGAACAAATTTATTTTCTTCTTGCCAAACTTTATTTTCCAAAAGGCCATTTACACATCATGTATTTTATTTGTTTTCACATTCTGTTTTATGTATATTAAATTGTTTGTTGTTTAATGTTCGTTGTGTTCTATTCCATTTCTTTTACGCGATTGTAAAGTTTTGTGTTGTATTTGTGGTGGGAATAATTTAGAGAGCAATACCTGTAAATTACGGACGCACATCTACTGAAATAACCAAATTACATACAACCCCCACAATTCCATACTGCCATTAAAAATCTTAAGGTAAAACCTAACGGCATTTTTGTCTTCTTACTTCTTCATCCTCCTTTATTAACAACAACAATTAGCGAGGGAATAACACACATACACACGCAAGAATACATTACCTTCGCAAAATAATAACAAAACCACTCGCTAAATATCCCTGACCCTCTCTCGCCACTCCTCCCGATTGTTCATCGCTTATGGCAGGCCCTCAGAGCTACATGCCGTATCTTCACAGAGCTGCTGTATGTAGGTTCGAGCTGGTCGCCCTGCTTTTGCTCGGCTATAAGAGGGGATCCATAGGAGTACATCACTTATGAGCTCGTCCCTGCTTCTCCAGCAGTGTCCTGCATATCTGGTTCGTCTAACTTGAATAGTTTTCGTGATAGGTGGTAGGTGGCCGTATAGCTGCTGCTTTGTTGAGTGTTGCCTCCAGGACTTGTTCAATATTGCTCGCATTGGGATACTTGATACCATATAACTGTGTGAAAGTCATTCGTAGAGGATAGAAATACTTCATATCATATAACTATGGGTAAAAATAATTCAGAAACATTGAACAAACAATGAACACGATTCCCTAACTTCTAAGCATAACATAACTCTAGACCGGTTGGCATACCGTTAAAATCAACCAAGCAGTCAGTCATTTAAAGGGTTAAATGTGAAAAATATTAAGATGCACTCAATTCAAAATATTTTTAATAATTTTTTTCTTTTTTTTTTTATTTATTCTGCTTAGGACGCTAAATGACAAGAACCTACTTCCCTGGATAGAGTAAAGTAGCGACAACAAAGTAGTTGTAGTATTGACAATCAATTATTTTATTCAGTATAAATCGTTGGAAAAAGTTCGGCCTCTAAAGACTTGGTTCTTTTATATTATCGAAGGAGGTAGCTTCTGTAGTTCGGTGCTTGCCTATGGAACCTCCCATTATTTAATGGGACGGTCCAATTCTACTCTGTAGAGAGAAAAAATTAATATTAAAAAACTACATTCCAATTGGGACCATCTATTATATATCGAAAAACAGTATTATTCACGTTTATATAAACTGTGAAGAGTTTATGTTACGGAACTAACATTCAATGAACACCGGTTACTTCCGTTGTTTTCTTTACACGGTAACTGAGTGCGATCACTTTTGCCAATAATCGACATTATTTAATTCAATCTTAAAAATACAACACACACACACTTTAATATATATATATATATATATATATATATATATTACAGTCGATAATTTCATATGTAGAAATCTGCTGAAGTTACATTATGTTTACATTTAAAGAAAAAGAAAAAAGACAAGGTAGGTATAAAATATTTTCATATGGTACTACTTGAAATTGATTAGTGCAACGGTTATCGCTTTTGGAAATGGAATTGGTGATCTGAGTTCAAATCCTGGACGAGTTTGTTTACGTTTCACTTCTCGCTAATGCCCTGAGGAAAAGACATAAATCGACATGTTTTCCCACCCTTCCCGTCTATGGTTAAATAGTAGGGCAGACTGTTTTCTTTTATTGAAATTATATACGGAATCGCTAACTAGGTGTTATATTCTGAGTTGTGGGCGAGAAATGCGTATGGTTGCAAAACAAAGAACGTATAGATACTCACAATAACACAGTAATGATGTTATAGAAAATTTTTTATAAATAGATTAAGTACAGAGAGTAGAATGGAGAAATATGTTCACAGTTAAAGAATGAATTCAGTGGTAGTAGTTACAAAGTTCATGTACTGTACTTGTCTCGTGGTGGAGGGATAGTTACAAAGTTCCCGTGGTGAAGGGATGGTTTTCTCGGAATTAGGACAATGTTCTTAGCGGCGGCGATCGTTTGATGTATCGGATGACATGCGCCGGACGGTGCGTAGAATCCCTAACACGGGTCGTGTGAAGGAACAAGTCTGCTGGTAGATTATTTGGTCCGTCTATTTATATATTTTCTGTAGGCTCAGAAACGGCAATTTTTGTGCCCCGCGGGAAGCGTTCCGATTGGATATTTATTAATGTATTTTTTTTTTTTTTTTTGTTAATTTATCGCAAACGGAAGTTCTGCGCGGAGCCGATGCGTGAGCGACTAACTTTTCATTTTTAGTTGAGAACTCGAAGTGTTAACTTCCGTTTTTTTTTTTCTTTTCTTCTTTTCTTTCTTTTTGTTTTTTCAAATCAAGGCAAGATCTCGTCTTGTAACAGCTCCCCCAGATCTTACCATGATTTGAAGTTGCTATGTTGTTAGTACTTGCTTGCGTGCGTGTTTTGTTTTGGTGTTGTGTATTATCTATTTTGTTTTTTGGCACATAACGAAGTCTTTGAAGCGTGCTGGGAGTTGCCCTCGTGTTGTTCGTTTCGTTGGGTTTTGGGTATTGTCTCCGGAACTGCAGTCATTTGCGACAAGATGCTCCCCTGACGAAAGTGTAGGGAGTTGTGACAACGGGTGATGGGTAGGTTGCCGGGGTGGACAAGGAGGTAGGAGTGGTCGTGTCGACGGGTGATTAGGAATTTGGTGAGGTGGGGGTGGTCGATGCATGTGTTGCAGGTCATTTGGTCGTGGTACGAGTTGACGGACGTGTCCACGGTGAACCCAATGCGTTTCACAGTTTTCGTTTTTCACTTGAACCACCAAACCGTTCGTTTTGGTGACCTCAAAGTCACCTATCCAAGGCAGGTGAAACAAGTGGGCTGTTGCGGATTGCGGTCGGTGGAGTAGCACCTTGTCACCGACTTGTATCGGGTCTTTGAAGATGCTGCGGTTCAGTTTGGCTTCCATTTTGTGGTCAGCCTCGTTGTTCGCCAAGGCGACTCTTTGATGCACCTGTCGGAGCAAAGCGTTTATCTGCATACCGTAAGCACCTGGGTTGTTGTTAACGATGACTTGGCAGGGGATCTTCGGTAGACCAATGTTTGGTTGGCGGCCGGTGATAATGTAATGCGGGGATGCACCAGTGGCGGTGTTGGCTGTGGCATTCATTGAGGAAATTGCGGATTCGAGAACGTCCGTCCATTCACAGTTTCTGTCTTCGCAGATCATGTAAAGGGCGTTTTTTAAGGTCCGGTGTTGCCTCTCAATGTTCCCCGAGCTTTGTGGTCGCCACGGGCAGTGAAGTTCCCGGGTGATCGAGGTTAGGTCACAAAATTCCTTGTAGACCTCACCAGTGAAGTGGGTTCCTCGGTCGGAGGAGACAATGCGGGGAATCTCGCGGTGACGAAGAAAGAACTGGTAGAGTCCGCGAGCTGCGTCGATTGCGCGGTCTCTGGCACATGGTATGGCCATGAGGTGGCGGCTGAAGCTGTCTAGAATAGTAAGGATGTACCGCTTGCCCTTTGAGAGGGGCATTGAGACAAAATCTATGTAGACAACCTCGAATGGTTTTCCGCCTCTCTTGCAATGGCCCGTGGACCAGTTTCGGCACATGCCGTAATTTCCCTTGCGTTCAGCGCAGGTTTGGCATGACTGAACATACGCCCTGATATCGCGATTTTTGAATTCCCACCAGTAGCTGGATAGGTGTTCCTGCATGCGGGAGATCCCTGAGTGGTTGACACAGTCATGGGCTTGGTGGAGATATTTTGTCCGGAGCTTGTAGGGTACTACCAGTTTTGGTCTGTTTGTAGTATCCCTGATCATCAATACAGATGTACCAGGTTCCAAGTAGAATTGGTGCATGTGCTTGTTATATAGCCCGGTACGATGATCTTTGGGGTCGAGTAGGGTAGCGTCCGGTCTTGGGGTTGCCAACTGAAGAGCTCTGATGATTTTTGAAAGTGTGTCATCAGAGGCTTGTTCCGCTGCAATACCCATGTGGTCAGCTATCTCTTCAACCGGGATAGTCGATGTGGCATGAAACGCGAGGAATGCGTCGATGGCCTGCAGATGATGCTGAATGTTCCGTGTTGTGTGAGTCCCAGGGAGTAGCTGGGAGCTCTTGATTTCGTCCATGCACCAGGATGGAACGTAGATGTTTAGACTGAAGCCTTGGAGTTTGAAGCGCTTCCCTGGTGTCGGGTCTGCCGTAAGCTTGTCCTTGCTGTGGCCATATCTCCGACTGAGCATGTCTGCCCAGACATTCGATTCACCTTCTACATATTCCAAGACGAATTTGTAGCACGATATTTCCTCCTGCCATCGTCGTATCTTCGCATTGTTGAATTCACGTTGATCCAAGTATGTGAGAGATCGAAGATCTGTGAGGACGACGAAGGGACGACTACGCAAGAAGTAATCGAATTTGGTGATGGCCCATTTTATCGCATATGCCTCGCGTTCAGTTGTTGACCAGTTGCGCTCCGTCGCGTTAAAGGTGTGTGAGGCAACTGCTATTATTTTCTTTTGGCCGTGTTTATTCTCTTGCATGAGAATGGCCCCACATGCGATATCGCTGGCGTCGGTGGTGAGGGTAAAGAGTCCGGTGAAGTCGGGGAATGAAATGATTGGTGGTGAAGCGAGGCGCTTCTTAATTTTATTGAAAGCCTTGTTGGCCCCTTCGGTCCAGACGAATGTCCGTCCGGGCTTATTTAGTTCGTTTATGGGGGCCATTAGATTGGAGAACATGTCGGTTCTGATGCTCTCGTTAAGGCGTGTCTCGATGAATTGCCGAATCCATACGAGACGTCCGATGAGACTTTGTAGTTCTTTTCTCGTTGTCGGGGGTTTCATGTCGATAATGGCGCGGACATATTCGGGGTCGGCCTTGAACCCGTCGCTATTCACGATGCGACCGAGAAATTTAGCTTCGGACGCAAGAAAAATGCATTTTTCCGGGTTTAGTTTTAATCCGAACTTGCGTAGAGCAATAAATAATTGCTCCAGCGCTGTCACATATTCCTCGAAGGTTTTGGTGTGGACAAGATTATCGTCAATATATGACGATATGTTCGCGCGTGAGGCCACTGTGTCGAGAGCCTCAGCTATGCATCGCGAGAAGATTTGTCCAGCGGATGTTAGACCGAAAGCCAGACGGGTGTATTGGAAACAGCGTCCTTTCCAAGTAAAGGCCGTTTTATGGCGGTCACGTTCGTCAATGACGATTTGCCAATAGCCATTGCGGAGGTCGAGTGTTGAGAAGTACTTGTTACCTTCGCCAATCTTGTTGAATGTCGAGTCAATGGTAGGTATTGGGTATGGGTCGAGATCGACTAAAACCTTGTTGAAGGTTCTTTTAAAATTTGTGACCACTCGAATCTTTCCGTTTTTCTTGCGGACGGCAAAAACGGGACTGTTAAATCCTTTAGGGTCGTTGCAAGGTTCGATAACACCCTCACTTGCCATGCGGGCAATTTCCGCGTCAACATCACCCTCCAGTGGTTGGGCTATAGGGTGCTGTTTTTGGCTCCTGGACTGGCCGTTGGTTGGTATGCGTATGGGCTTGATGAAAGTGCCCCTTCTGTTGTCGTCGGTGCCGAGAATGTCCGCATAGCTGATGAGTAAATCGGCGATAGCTTCTAATTCACTACGGCTATGATGGTCTGGAAGCGATAGGCCTACGGTTTGCTTAAGCCAATGGAGTTTTTGGTTGAGAGTCAACCCGTTAGGCGATGATCTGGCTGTGGCTCGTGATTCCTCGTTGGAAACGGTTAGGGCGCCGTGTGAAAGGTTGTGGGTCGGTTTTATCCTTGGATGGACGGTTGTAGAGAGCGGGACCGTATGTTTTAGCTTGCCAGATGGGAGTGTGCGCGCAAGTTCTACAGTCGCCTTCTGGTTATCGATAGTATAGGATAACAGTGTGTGGTGGCCGAGTATGTTTTGACCGATCAAGATGGGAATGTCTGATGTCGTGATCAGTGTGTCGACGTTGCAGAAAGCGAGGGAAGTATCGTCACCCAAGGTAATGTCGCAGGTGAGCTTGCCCAGAATAGAGATGTTCCCTCCGATTCCTTTGACTCGGATGTTGGTTTTGGACATGTGTCTTCTTGCATCTTCAGGTAAGCGAGAAATGGGAATGATGCAAGTCGTGCATCCGGAATCCAACATGCCTACACCGGAGAATGTGATGCCGTTGTTGCGGAGGTTGATCTGAACAAGGGGCGATCGGAGATCAGGTTGGATTTGAACGTTAAATGTGTGATGATGCTGAGTGGATACATGGACCTGGGAACGATTCATCACATCTCGTTCGGTCCCAACCGAAAATCCAGTTCGTCGAAGCGCGTCGCGTGTTCATGGTTGTGCTGATCGCTATCTATTCCAGGTAAACCGGTGTCAGTGGTCGCTATGTGTGCTTGAGCATGAGGGGGGTGAAAATATGGGCACCTGTTGCCCTTAAAGCATGCGCGGCCTCGTAAAAAATTTTTGCACATTGCTTGTTGGCTGGGTTGGCCAGCGCTTCTTTGTGCCCGGTTGTGCTTCATGTTGTAGGTGGGGGCGGTTCGACTTTTCCAGTCAACGATGGATGGGTTCCGCCTGTGGGTTTGCCGCAGTTGCTTGTTCAGATCCAGCAACTGTAGCTGTACGTCGGCTAGTATCTTGTCACTTTCAAGGCTACGAGGTTTGTCAGAGTGTGTAGGTTGGCTCGCCATCAGCGCAGTGGTTTCAGCGGCGGTGGTGATGTCCGTTTTGATCCCACGATCAAGATAGCGTTGCGCATCGCTGGCTATACCACCCGCTGAGTAGTGTCTGTCCATAGTTTTGACGAGGTGTGGATAGATGTTAGGTGTCCATGCCTTGATCTTTTCGCTCATGAGCATGGCCCCCATTAGGGAAAACGCAGTTTCGGCCGTCATCTCAGCATTTTGTCTGTCCGACTTGAATTTTGCCGTGATGTGGACTGTGGCCTCTCGGATTGTGTTTTCAAGTCGGCCTGCAAAATCAGTGAGTTTCTCTCCCTCGTGTCGCTGAAGGTCCCATGCTCGGCTTAGGTACTGGAAGTTTGTCATTTGGCTCCCGTGGGTGGATATAAGGTAAGCCTTTAGTTCCTCGAACGTGGACGTAGGCTGTCTTGAGTCCTCCATCTGCTGGAAGATGCCTTCGTTCAGTAGTTGCTTTGCCAGCTTGACAAACTCCTTCTCCATTGCAGGATATTCCCTTAATTCTGGCTTAACGTGTATGGTGTAAGCCTTATTAAGGTCGGTAATGAAGCGGTTTACATCGCTGCCCGGTTCGAAGGTCCGGATGGATTTTGTGGCGTCCCGAAGTGACTGCTGTCGCAATAGAAGCTCATAGTTTGTGGTGTGTTGTTGCAATGTGTGCGATCGATCGTGTGCGGTAGTTTGCAGAGCAGTTAAAAGTTTGTGGAGGTCTGTTTTCAGTTCACTAATGATTAATTGTGCTTGCGGGTTATCTGCCGGCTCCATGTCAATTTTCGTTTGGAGAATCGCTGCTTTTTGCTGTTTTATAAGTTCCAAGATTTCTGATCGAGAAAGGCCGGAGTATTCCATACTTGTTTTGCTGCACGCTTGACACCAGTGTTATATTCTGAGTTGTGGGCGAGAAATGCGTATGGTTGCAAAACAAAGAACGTATAGATACTCACAATAACACAGTAATGATGTTATAGAAAATTTTTTATAAATAGATTAAGTACAGAGAGTAGAATGGAGAAATATGTTCACAGTTAAAGAATGAATTCAGTGGTAGTAGTTACAAAATTCATGTACTGTACTTGTCTCGTGGTGGAGGGATAGTTACAAAGTTCCCGTGGTGAAGGGATGGTTTTCTCGGAATTAGGACAATGTTCTTAGCGGCGGCGATCGTTTGATGTATCGGATGACATGCGCCGGACGGTGCGTAGAATCCTTAACACGGGTCGTGTGAAGGAACAAGTCTGCTGGTAGATTATTTGGTCCGTCTATTTATATATTTTCTGTAGGCTCAGAAACGGCAATTTTTGTGCCTCGCGGGAAGCGTTCCGATTGGATATTTATTAATGTATTTTTTTTTTTTGTTAATTTATCGCAAACGGAAGTTCTGCGCGGAGCCCATGCGTGAGCGACTAACTTTTCATTTTTAGTTGAGAACTCGAAGTGTTAACTTCCGTTTTTTTTTCTTTTCTTCTTTTCTTTCTTTTTGTTTTTTCAAATCAAGGCAAGATCTCGTCTTGTAACATAGGTGCCCTGTGATTGGATGAAAAACAGCCAATCACAGGCTACCTTTTTTTTTTTTTAGATTTTCTCCAAACCCCTATGAGGGCGTTTCCTACGAACGCCGTTCCTCTTTTGCTTGTGTGATTCAAGACGTGTCCGCCGTTCTCTGTCTTCTATATAGTCAATACACGCCTTCTGAGGATTTTTCCAGCAACCGAAGCACAAGAAACAAGGCTCTATTTTCTTCAACCGAACCAAAAAGACACAGGAAATACAAACTGTTAAAAGGACGCCTTTTACGAATAAGTTTCCCGCAAACCAACTGTTTGCAAGGACAATATTTTCTTTCCTCTCTTTCTATGTAAATATATGTTTTTTGTAACATTTTAAATCGTATTGCGTTTTTTTCTTCTTGCCGACGTCGCAATATTGTGACCATATAAAGTTGAGAAAATCCCAATACTTTACAAACAGTTGATAATAGCCTTTTACGCTAAGAAAGAACCAGTTGGAATAATTTAACACGAAATAGATTTGTGTAAATTCATTTCAAAACGTGACGTCGCTTGAGGAAAGAGTATACGCATCCATATCGGATTGTAGGGGTTAAGTTTCGTCTATTCTTTTGTTTCTTTGTTCTTAATCTGTTTGCTTAGCAGCGTGAATGACTTTAAGGGTGTGAGAACCTTACATCTTAATAGAGATTCCTTTAAAAGGAAAATAACTTCTGGAGGTGCCCGTGGTGTAATGGTTATCGTCGTAGGAATTGGACACGACGATACGAGTTCAAATCCTGGACGAGACTGATTGCATTTCACATAGTACTAATACCCTTGGGAAAGGTATGAATCCAATTATTCTCCCTCCAGCTATGGGTAGGACAGATAAGGTTCTTCAGTCTTGGTGAGGCAACTAGTCTAGGTGAAGGAAAACTCTGAACCTGTTAAACTCCGCTTAAAAATTGACTTTGTGTCATATCCTGGTAAATATGGCCATCGAATTAATGTCGGCAAAAACATTTATAAATAATATTTGTTTAAAAAAAAAATATTATTAATATTATTAAATGGTTGACAGAAGTTGAAAAAAAGCGGTATGTTGGAAGACGAACAGTTAGAGGCGGAGTTCACTTACAACATATTTGGAAGGCTCACGGGACTGGAAGAGAATATTTCTAGTTCTAATACCGAGGCCGTCCCAGTGCAAAAGCCACAAGTTCCACTCGCAGCTTCGTGCGTTTCAGCCCCGAAGTTGCAGTGTGTTAAATTCAGTGGAATTCAGCCGGTAAATTTGAAAACTGGAATACGAGCTGGTTCAATTTGAAAACTGAAGAAAGTATTATCACCCCCCCCCACCGAAACTAACATTTTTTTTTGAAAGGCATTGTTTGTAATCAATTTCCAACCAGTTAAAGTTCATATTGTTGTGTAGGAAACCTTCCACCCCTCTTGAAAGAGAACTGTTCTGCTCGTGGAGTTGATGAATGAAGGCTTTAAGTAGAAGCCTATCTATTGACATAGGGCAGCACGCTGGGCTAGTCTTATTACTCACGCGACTTTTGTACCTTGTTATTACCAGCCTAATATTGTTACATGTTGTTTAGTGTTTGTCTTTAAAAACCCCAAATTAACATCAGAACACTATATATACTAGAATACTAGATATATATATATATATATATATATATATATATATATATACTAGAAAATGATTATGAATCCCCTTGACAAATCAATATCTTGAACCAAGTATCTTCTAAATAATAATAATAATGATAGTAAACATTATTATCATATTTACCAACCCCTCTGCTCGGGCAGGATATGACACAAGGTCAATTCTTAAGCGGAGTAAACATTATTATAATCATCTTTATGAGCATTTGAGTCCAGTCGGCAAAGACTGTTGAATATATCGACTAGATCAATTCAGAGTGGTAAGATCCCCTCCACTGCGTGTCCTAGATATTACACTAAACCATCTGAGTCCTGAAGCTCTGGGGAATGTGGAGTACTCCTTCATTACCATTGCTCCCAGGTCCATTCTCACCCTGAGTTGTAGTATCAGTGGGTCCTCTCTATGGGTCAAATAAAACTGTCTGATATTTAAACTGCATACAATGTTGAGATGATTTTTTTAAAAATAGAACTCTTTGACCTTTTAATAGTGTGCAAACAAATGACTGATGTTCAATTGAATTGTTAGGGACTCATAGCAATTCTTGGAACAATTTAACTATGTGCAAACAAATAAGTAATGTTGAATAGTATTATTAACACTAAATAGTGATACTTGAAACTCTTGAACTGAGTTGGTAAATTGAATTATTGGTATTACATAGAAATACTTGCAACAATTTCACTGTCTGCAAACATATGATTGTTGTTGAATAGAATTATTAGTGATAGGAAGAATTGAAACCATTTAACTGTGTGCAAACAAATGATAAATAGTAAATAGAATTATTCATGTAAGATAAAAAAAAAATACTTTAAGGCATCTAAAAAAAATGAACTTAGATTTGTTTAAAAATCGTACCCACAAAATTTGTTTACAAATCACGTATATATATATATAAAGAGGATTTGGCATTAAATAACCAACAATGGTTGATATGCCATAAAACCCAACCAAACCAATAATAAATATTTAATATATGTATAAAGACGATTAGGCATTAAATAACCTACAATGGTTGATATGCCATAAAGCCAACCCAACCAAATATATAGCGGGGGTGTCCTCGTGGTGTAATGGTTAAAGCGATGGACTACGGAATCGTAGTAAGCAAGTTCTTACTCCAGTCGCGCTATTACGTTCACTCTCAGACAAATACCCTTGGGAAAGGTATGAACCCCCTTATCCTCCCAGCTATGGGTTAAATAGTACCACTACTCTTCTTCTAGGAGAATGGCTTTGGCATTAAATAACCTAAAAAAGGTTGATATGCCATTAAACAAAGAAACCAAACCAAATCCTATATATTTGATATATATATATAAAGAGGATTTGGCATTAAATAACCTACAATGGTTGATATGCCATAAAACCCAAACAAACCAAATCTTTTACTCCAGCCATTTAGTTAGCATCTATGTAGTGCATCTATATAGCAGTATCAACACATATTGGTAAAAATTAATTCATCATGATATACTGATAAAAAATACATTGTAAAAATTATTCAGAATATATTGATCAAAACAAGTGAACTGATATTTCATTTTACATGTCACTTCTATATTTTAATTCTTTTTTTCTACGAAATATAAAATATAGCACAACACTTCATGGTATACTTTTTATACAATTCATTTTATTGGCTTGTGTGCTTATTGCCAATGAACTTTGGGGCTAAGGGACCAATCTTGATGAAACTGACATGTCAACTCTCTTTACCTCAGTATTTTTAAGGTACCTGCAGGATGTGCAATGAAGGGGGAGAGGCATAAAATGGAAAAATGAAAAGTTCTCTTTTCTATGTTTCATTTTGTTTAATGTTTATAAAACATTTCACTGAAATGACCTTATTTCGTTGGCTGCGCATTTGAGTGTGAACAATTCTCTCATATGTTTATCAATCTTATTTTTTTAGATAAGTAAATCTTAAGACAAAGGATAACTTCCTTTATTTGGATTATATTTAATTATATTTCTTGCTTGATTATCTAAATTCTTTTCTTTATGTCTGAATAGAAATGATTTGAAATGTCACTGTTAGTTGAAATACAAAGTGATTTATTCTAATTTTCTCACTTCAAATAAAGCACAAGTCTCCAGTTTTCTTTAATAATACCTGTTCTTTATTTACAGATATCAAATGGTGTGAGGAATGAGAATTTTGAGATTTGAAAATACTGAAAAGAAAACCTATTTTTCCTGGTTTGTGGATCTGCATATTGGATCAGAGTTTATGTTAAAGTTGTGAAATCTAAGAAAGTAAAGAAGAGAATCCTTACCCATCATTTTTGATAAACTCAAATTTCAAAGTATGCATGAATCCACAGCATGGAAAACCCTTCCCTTTGAAGTGAGCAGATAATTTATTACACCGAGTTCAAAATTAAAGCCCTTGCACACACAAAAAGAAATATGGAAACGCAAATTGCAGAGGAAATTTCTTTGGGCACGGAGTGTGAGTCAGAATTTTCAAAAAGGTCTTTAAAATGTCACATGCATGTAAACACTGAGAAACTGTTTTCTTGTAAAGTTTGCGGATCAACATTTGCTCAAAGGGCATATTTGAAAATACACACACAAACACACAAAGGAGAGAAACCATTTTCTTGTGAAGTTTGTGGATCAGCATTCTCACGTTATTCACATTTGAAAAGCCACATGCAAACCCACACTGGAGAGAAACCATTTTCTTGTGAGGTGTGTGGATCAGCATTCTCACGTAATTTTAATTTGAAAATTCACATGCAAATACACACTGGAGAGAAACCATATCCTTGTAAAGAATGTGGATCAGCATTTTCACACAGTTGTTATTTAAAACGTCATATGCGCAAACACACAGGAGAGAAACCGTATACTTGTGATCTCTGTGGATCAGCATTTTCAGACAATTCTGGTTTAAAATCTCATTTAATTACACACAGTGGAGAGAAACCATTTTCTTGTCAGGTATGTGGATCAGCATTTTCACGCAGTTGTCATTTGAAAAGTCACATGCGAACACACACTGGAGAGAAACCATTTTCCTGTGAAATATGTGGATCAGCATTTTCAGACAATTCCAATTTAAAAGCCCATCTACTTACACACAGTGGAGAGAAACAATTTTCCTGTGAGGTGTGTGGATCAGCATTTTCACTATATGCACATTTGAAAAGCCACATGCGAACACACACTGGAGAAAAACCATATTCTTGTAAAGTATGTGGATCAGCATTTTCACATAGTTCTACTTTAAAACGCCATATGCGTATCCACACAGGAGAGAAACCGTATTCTTGTTACTTTTGTGGATCAGTATTTTCAGACAATTCCAATTTAAAATCCCATTTAATTACACATACTGCTGAGAAACCATTTTCCTGTGACATGTGTGAATCAGTATTTTCACGTTATTCCCAATGGAAACATCACATGCAAGTTCACACGGGAGAGAAACCATTTTTTTGTGAAGTGTGTGGATCAGCATTTTCACGTAATTCATATTTGAAACGCCACATGCAAACCCACACTGGAGAGAAGCCATTTTCTTGTGAGGTTTGTGGATCGGCATTTTTATGTAAGTCAGATTTGAAACGCCATATGCAAACCCACACTGGAGAGAAACCATTTCCTTGTGAGGTGTGTAAATCGGCATTTTCACTTAATTCACTTTTGAAAATCCACATGCGATCACACACTGGAGAAAAACCATATTCTTGTGAAGTGTGTGGGTCAGCATTTTCCCAGAGTTCTACTTTAAAACGCCATATGCACATACACACTGGAGAGAAACCATTTTCTTGTAAATATTGTGGATCAGCATTTTCAGACAATACCAGGTTAAAATCCCATTTAATTACACACAGTGGAGAAAAACCATTTTCCTGTGAAGTGTGTGGATCAGCATTTTCAGACAATTCTGGCTTAAAAGCCCATTTAATTACACACAGTGGAGAGAAACCATTTTCCTGTGAAGTATGTGGATCAGCATTTTCCCATAATGGTAATTTGAAACGCCACATGCAAACCCATACTGGAGAGAAACCATTTTCTTGTGAGGTGTGTGGTTCAGCTTTTTCACAAAATTCTCATTTAAAACGCCATATGCAAACACACACTGGAGAGAAACCTTTTTCCTGAAAAAGGTATGGATCAGAATTTTCTTATATTTCCTATTTACATTTTCATATGTGAAGACACACTATTCAGAAATCATTTTCTTGTAATGTATATGGTTTAGTGTTTTCAACAAGTTCAGCTTTAAAAAATCACTGGCAAAACGCACTGTAGAGAAACCTTTATTTTTATTTCATTTAGTTTAGAAAAGGGAAGCTGATTTTCACCCTGTTTGGGATTATCAGCATTTAAATTCAAGCACTGTCCCTGAAAATACTTAATCCTGATCATTCAAGACTTTGCAGCAAATCTATATGGTTGCATTATATTTTCTAAAATTGGCCTCATTCGGGCATATCACCAAATACCTGTGAACCCTGTTGATATCCTGAAAACTCCCATAACTACTTTCTTTGGAAATTTTGAATTCCTTTTCATGCCATTTGGTCTTCGGAATGCAGCTAGTACTTTTCAAAGATTTATAGATGAGGTTGTTTGGGGATTGAATTTCGTCTCTGCTTATGTTGATGATTTGTTGGTCGCTAGCGACACCGAGGAAAACCATGTAAAACATATCTCTCAGCTTTTTGAATGACTCGGTGAGTACCATGTATGCATAAATGCTGATAAATGTTTGTTCGGTCAGAACTCCCTTGAATTTTTGGGTCATTTGATCAACTCAAATAGAATTCAACTGCTTTCTACGAAGGTTGAAGCCATCCAGAAAATGTTGCCTCCTACTTCTCTATGCCAGTTGCGTCAATTTCTAGGCATGGTGAATTTTTATAGGAGGTTTATACCTAATTATACAGACAAGCTTTTGCCTCTAACTGCTTTATTGAAGGCATAGAAGAAAAAATGCACAAATAATATTCACTGACGAGGCATTATCCTCTTTTGAATTGGTTAGGAAAGAATTAAGTTCCATTTCTTCCTTGGCACACCCTGTGCCAGATGCACCCTTATCTTTGACAGTGGACTCATCTGATTCTGCCATTGGTTCGGTTCTTCAGCAGGTTGTTAAGGGAATAACTCAGCCTTTAGCATTTTTCTCTTGCCATCTTAAACCTGCTGAACGCCGCTACAGCACATTCGATCGTGAGCTTCTGGTAATATTCTTGTCTGTTCGTCATTTTCAACATCAGCTTAAAAGTAGACATTTTGTGATTTATACTGACCATAAACCTCTCACTTTTGCTTTTTCATCAAAAACTGATAAACACTCACCCCGTACTTTTTGTCACTTGGACTACATTTCTCAATTCACCAGTGACATTAGACATATACCTGGGACTGAAAATGTCCCAGCTGATGCACTTTCTCGTCTGCCGGTTTCTTCTATATTGACTCCTAGCTCAGTTGATTTAACTGCTATGGCGCAGGATCAACCCGCTTTGGATTCGTTTGATTTGACTTCCAACAAATATTCCAGCTGTAAATTTTCACAGATACCACTTCCTGTTTCGGAAGGTACTATTCTATGCGATACAGCCACTGGTGTTCCTAGGCCTCTAGCACCTGAGCAACATCGACGTTCAGTGTTCGATACATTGCATTCACTGTCACATCCTGGTGTAGCTGCTTCAGTGAAGCTTATTATGGCCTGTTTCTTTTGGCCTAATATGCGACGAATTATAACCAATTCAGCTCGTGCTTGACTTCAATGTCAACGCACTAAAGTTCAACGTCACATTCGAGCTCCCCTTGGAGTTTTCTCTCCGCCAGAAAAGCGGTTCCAACATGTTCATATAGACATTGTGGGACTGTGGCCTGTTAGTTCTGGCTGTTCATATGTTTTAACCTGTATCGATTGTTTCTCACGTTGGCCTGAAGCCACACCAATTCCTGACATCACTGCTGAAACTATTGCAAAAACTTTCATTTCCACTTGGGTCTCCTGCTTTGGATGTCCAGAGTGGATAACCACTGACCGTGGAAGGCAATTTCGTGAGTTATCACGAATATTGGGTATCCAGCATATTCACACACCCAGTAACCATCCAGCTTCCAATGGGATGGTTGAGTGTTTTCATAGACAATTAAAGGCTGCATTGCAGTTTTCTAACTATCCAGAGCATTGGTCTGAAACCCTGCCCATTGTTCTCCTCGGCTGTCGTTCAGCGATAAAATCGGATTTAGGGTACTCAGCGTCCGAGCTTCTTTATGGCACCCATCTTGCTTTGCTGGGGACCATGTTTACCCCGATAAATAATTCAAGCACAGATCTTTCTTCATATGTAGCTTGACTTTGTGCATATTTTGTGAAGCTACCACCTATGGCTACTCGTCACCCAGACTACCTCTACCCATGTTCCTCAAGACAAGGATAAATGGACTCATGTGTTTGTATGAAATGATGCAGTCCGTGGTCCTCTCAACTCCCCCTATCTAGGACCATTCAAAATTTTATTACGGGCTGCAAAACATTTTAAACTGGACATGAACGGCTGCACTGAAATTGTGTCAATCGATCGCCTTAAGAAGGCCCATTTTGTGTGTGACACCACTGAATTGGACGTAGTTGACACACCCAATTTTAATCCTTTGCAATCACCATTGCACACTCCTACACCTTCACATTCGTCTCCATCCTCACCTGATCCACCACCACAAACAGAAAAATTATACAAAATAAAATTAGGAAGAACGGTTCACTGGCCGAAAAAAACTGTGCAGGACTCACTTTATCTAATTGCGATTTGTTGTACATTTTCTTTTGTTGTTTTCATTGTCTATATTGTATATTCCTGTGCTGTGAGACTATCATGTTCGTTTCCTTCTTTCTGTTACAACTGATGCTATTTTTCGAACATCTTGTGCTCATACACATTTGTTCTGGTGGCGGAACTCTTGTCGCAGAAAGAATTTCAAACCATTATTTAGTGCGGGAATTGTTTTTCCCGTTGGAGTTTTGAAATTATACATTTCATCCAATGAGAATGGCTGATGGTATTTTGTCTGGACACACTTCCCTGGGCACTATAAAAGGCAGCGCTAACCATGTGTGCCCTCTCTTTACCTTTCCTCCTTGCTGGCAGCAAGATAAGACCAGCCGACATGAGAGATAACATTTTTCTCTCTATCCCAGGACGATTCCAACAGCAGACAGGGATTTTTCATCTCAAGAGAGCACCCTTCAACATTTGTTCCTCTGCTTCCTTTAGAAGACCATTTCCTGGTCAATTATTTCTCCCTACTAAAGCAAATGGATCCCGAAACATCTGGCTAAGTACTAAATTCCCGCAGAGCCATTTACAACTGTCTTCTACCTTCTTCAACTCAAGACACAAGAAAAAACTTTCTCTCAAGCTGTCATCAAACTACTAGATTGAAAACCATCAATATCTACGTCTTCATTATTTTCTTTTTTTTCTTTTGATATAACAAGAGGTAACAGAATGATACGTCAACTGCCATTTATGTTTACATGATAATATCAGCTGCCCTCATGTTATAGACTTTTTCTTTGTCCTGTCTTCTATGTAAATTAAAGAAAAATGACATGAATAATAATTAAATAAAATAAATGAATGTATTTTCTTAATTAGACTGTCGTTAGGTTTAGATTCACAGAAGACTTTTTTTTCATGGTTCTGTTTTTAATGCAAAAAATTATTTAAAATCATATTAAAACACCATTATTGATAAATGGTCACAATGCCTTCATATTTTATTTTCTTTCTTTTAATATAAAAAGAGGCAACAGAACTTTACAATGTCAACTGCCATTTATCTTTAAATGTTAATATCAATCTGCTATCATGTTATACTTGAAACCATTTAAATATATGCAAATAAATAAGCTATTACTTGTTTAAAAACAAAATTACCTACAAACTATTTGCTTACAAATCAAATACATATATATATATATATATATAGCCACATACAACTGCACGTATACATATACAAATATATGCGGAAACAATCAACCGGTAATGAACGACTTCAATAACAAACAAATACACTTCTTTATAAAAATATAAATCTCTCACACTTTATTTTCGAAAAAGTGATGTTTGTTGTGGGTGAGAAATGGATGGAGACAAGGACGGACTGCTATATTGACCCAAGTTCTTCTCTCGACCATAGCAGCACTTCTTTCGCATCTTGGCTTGGGTTGCTCAACTGGGGGTCACTAAGGGCCCAAAGCCCTCAATCTGCAGCTGGTTCTCACTTTGGCATCCTGTCTTAAACTGACTCGAACCGCCCGGGCACCTGGTTATATTATTTTCTAACGTCCTCTGCTTCTGCTGTTCTTCCGCTTATTTACACAGGTGCATATCTTGATTGACGGCTCAATCGAGGATCAATATATATATATATATATATATATAACAGTATTTAGTATTAAATTACCCCTAAGGTTTGTTATACCATTAAACCAAATAAGCTAATGTAACTAATGAAACTAATGTGATGCTAAGAATCTGCTTGCACCCCTTGAATTGGTGTCAGCTTCCAAGGTAGAATTCACACCGCACACATGGGGGGACACCGAACCAACGTAATGTCTGTGGGAACTCACAACTCTCCATCTGTGAGTGAATCCAGTCCTGCAAACTTTGAGTCTAACTTTTCTTTTTTCTTTGTCTTTTGTTTGTTTCTTTGTTTGTTTCTTTGTTAAATGGCATATCAACCTTTGCAGGTTATTTAATGCCAAAGCTATTCTCCTAGAAGAACAGAAGTGGTACTATTTAACCCATAGCTGGGAGGATAAGGGGGCTCATACTTTTCTCTAGGGTATTTGCCTGAAAGTGAACGTAATAGCGCGACTGGAGTACGAACTCGCTTACTACGATTCTGCAGTCTATCACTTTAACAATTACACCACGGGGACCCTCCCCTTGTCTTTTGTGAGACAGCTTCAATCTCTGAGCCACTGTTGTGGTATCATCCCTATTTTTGATATACAATGGACTCTTCCAATAAGAATATAAAATTTGTCTGTAATCCACTCAGTGGGTAGGTAGCAAGAGCTACACTGGTGATATTCCATTACTTGTTTAACTGTAATATTCTTTATTCTTCTCTTTTAATACATGTTTGTCTTACTTATTTTCTGTCCTTTTCCGAGGTCATGACAGCAATAAACACAGCATAGCGTCAGACAAAGAAGTTATCAGATGAACTGTCAAGCTGAGGCATGCCATCACAGATATGCTATCATGTGAGTAGAGCTTGTTGGGGATGCTAATTCCCTATTCGCGTGGCCAGGAGTGGATGTGTATCTTTTGCTAGGACCACAAGTGAAAGATATTAAGTTTGATGAGTTATCAAAATCAGAATTAAGTTGTTTAACAAGCTGAATCACCTACTCCTGAGTTCTGAGGAAGGAGAGTTATTTATGACACACTGTACACAGATGGGTAAGTCCAGTCCTCGGATTGCGATTGTTTGCTGGTGTATACGTGGACATATTAGTGTATAAATACCAGCTTCAATCTAGTTTTGGTGCAGTGACTGTATTTCATTCAGTCTTGGTCCACTAGGCTGAGACATATTTCAGTTGGTCGTGTTCCCTGATACAAGGACAGGTCGGGTGTGTATTGACTCCGGTAGCAGTCAGTCGAGGCCACTTGACATCAATTCCTAGATGCTGGCATTCATGTTGCGTGCTAAGACAAACGCTCTTCTCATACTGTTACATAGACATGATATGGCTACGTAAAACGTACATAGAATGTTCATAACATATATACATAGAACATAGGAATCCCGAAACACGAAAAACACTTACGACTTCTTAGTTCAGGTACGAAACCTTTTATTACCTTCGAGTTAAAGGTTTCGACATAAGGAAGAGAGATACACATTCTTTCTATTCTGGCTTTTCCATCTGTCCCCCATCTCATGCAGCGCCCATAGCGCGCAAATTCGTCTGGCCTCAGTGAGCCCCGAATGTCGACCCTTCTCGTTCGGTGTCTCATTCTCAACTCAATTTACTGACTTTTTCAAAATCCTCCACGCGCTTCCGGTGCGTGACGTCACCCACACTCTAGCCCCGTTTCCTATCTGGGCTATTGTGGCATCTCTGAGTGACACGTCCGCTCCGCCCGCGTGCATGAATACCTGCGTTAATGTTGCACCTAAGTAACCCATGCACTGAGCTGAAAGGTTCTCAGCCTAACTAAACCCAAAGGCATAAAACGAAATCCCTCGGCCATTATATTACAATTCCACTCCACCTCTATTGTCCCTATTGAGAGAAATTGCAACCATTTAGACATCGCAGTCAAAAAATTGAATGATGACGCCTACAGAAAAATCATCAGAGCCCTCCAATCATCAGATTCAAGTGGAACCCACATCGACCCCAAAGACCACTGAACAACACTCCTAAGGAAACACCTACACCAATTTTTTTCCGGAACCAGGTGTTCGATGACCGCTATGAAATGTATTCTAACAGTGATAACCTCTCTCGTATCGAAGAAAACAATGAATCATTTTGTACTTTTCTTAGAATTTGACATCTAGTGGTACCAGGTCGGTGAGACTGCATCACACATGCTAGAATGCGTCTTCACATATTTGTAGTGTCGGGTACCAATGTTAATGAATGAAAAGACAATATTAACAATGGTGCTACAAAAAATAAAGAAATCTTTTTCTTTGTTGGGAGCTGAAATATAGAAGTGTATATAGCGATTCGTGTATCAAGTTACGACCGTAAAGGCCAGTTCTGAGAGCAGCATGGATAAAGATCTTTATCCAACTTGAAATTGTAATATGACACCGTAGCGCCTACTGAGAAAACAGTTAGTACGTATCACTCCGGGTTGGCGTGAGTAACTGATCTGTGTTGTCTGGAAAATTGTGTGTTTTTATAGCATCTAGGTGGATCCCGCGCTTATGCATTGACTTTCGAAAATTCTTTGGGCGCGTATTTTAGAGACTTCCTATTGGTCCTAAAAACCATTTTCAATTGTTTATTTTTTTAACATCTGCGTGGGTGTTTGTTGAAAATCTTTGCGCCAATTTTGATCCGTTTTTTCCTGAAAATTCTTTTGACAAGGAAATTGCATCATTTCCTATACTCCCAACTATTTACCCATAGCAGGAGAGAGAATGTCTTTCTCAAGGGTATTAGCACTTTGTGAAATGCAAACAGCCTGGTCCAGGGTTTGAACTCGGTATGAGTATAGATGCATCTTTGTTTCTTATTCTAGGATGTCATATTATTAGTTGGTTGAAGCCGTCCGACAAAGACACATTCGAACAATTAGTCACGTGATATTTCTTTGTTTTGTTTCACGTGTTTCACTTATAGTTTCACGGACGTTTTATAGTCAGTGATATTTTCTTCGGGTTGTTTTCGCTGTGAAGTCAATTCTGTATGACTTTTGGCTTCCCTTGGACGCTAACTAAACGGCTGGAGAAAAAGCTAGACGGCGATTACACAAGAATGCTGCGAGCAATATTGAACAAGTCCTGGAGACAACAACAACCCACAAAGGACCAACTATACGGCCACCTACCTCCCATCACGAAAACTATCCAAGTTAGACGAACCAGACATGCAGGACACTGCTGGAGAAGCAGAGACGAGCTTATAAGTGATGTACTCCTATGGACCCCTACATATGGCCGAGCAAAAGCAGGACGACCAACTCGAACATACATACAGCATCTCTGTAAGAATACGGGATGTAGCCCTGAAGACCTGCCAAAGGCAATGAACGATTGGGAGAAGTGGCGAGAGAGGGTCAGGGATATCCGTGCTGGCGGCACGACATGATGATGATGATGTGGTGGGTAGTTCTCTCGTAAAATATTCAGAGCTTTTCTGCCGTCATTCTTTGCATCTCACTTGATTAATAAAAGACTTCTATCATCTAAAGATTTGTGTGGAGGTGCCCGTGGTGTAATGGTTATCGTCACAGGATATGGACACGGCGATACGAGTTCAATTCCTGGACAAGACTGATTGCATTTCACATAGCACTAATACCCTTGGGAAAGGTATGAATCCAATTATCCTCCCTCCAGCTATGGATAAATAGTAGGGCAGACGAGGTTGCCTTGGTGAGGCAACTAGTCTAGGAGAAGGAAAACTCTGAATTCAAACCTGTTAAACTCCGCTTAAAAAATTGTCATATCCTGTCCGAGCGGAGGGGTTGGGTAAATAGGATCATCTAAAAATTTGACCATCTCTCCATATGCCTCAGCGTTTTTGTTTGGGTTCACTGGTTCATCCATCTTTGCAGTAATGGTATCATACACCTTGTGTGCTCTGAGGTAACCAAGGAATCTCACTTCCCAGAGCTCATATTTTCTTTCGTCTCCTTGAAACATTAACCTATGAGGCATATTAAATTGTCCACTATTCTCAACTGCGTATCTGGGCCCATATCCTGTTAAAGTTTGTATTGTAGGATGGCTCCTAGTGTTAGTATAAAGTAAGGACAGGCGAATATCTGGAGTATAAGAAAGATATTCACGTGTCCACACATGTTTTATTCGTGTTGTGGGAGCCTTACCAATCTCACCATAAAGAACTCTTCTCAACGTTATTAGTACTGAGAGATTTTGCTGCCAGAGAGGCAGATCAATATCGGTGTTATCCGAAGAGTACGAGACTTCTTACCTTTTCTATGTAACTCTATCTTTCTTGTGTAATATAATCTGATATATCTAATATCAGTGTTTGCGTTTTCATTAGTGACTCTTTCCTGGGACCACAACAACAATTAGCTGGTAAAAAGAGAGAATACAAATTGGGCGCCAAATATATATGGTGTCCCCAAACCAGTCACGTGACACGCCGTCGCGTAGGAATCCCGAAAGCAGTTCGGTGATTTGTCTTACCGAACCTAATGTATACGTTCGGGACTATTTTAGCTGATAATTTCAACTCCTGTATATTTTTTTACATCTTTCATTTTCGCCAAATGATCCGGGAGATCTGGGTTCAATCACAGGTTGGGTCATACCAAAGACTTTAAAAATGGTACTTGATACCTCCTTGCTTAACACTCAGCAATATAAGGTACGTATCAAGGGTAAAGTGGAGGAATCCAGGGAAAGGAGTAGCGCCCTCCCCCTACACCTCAGTGTAGTAGCTATTGAAAAAAGGAGCCTTCTGGTCGCCCTCGACTAAAGGGAGACAACTTTACTTACTTATTTTAGTTCATAGGTGCCTTCTCTTAACTCTCAAAATAAAGGATGTAAAATGTGTAGTGATTGATTGCATTTCACATAGCACTTATACCCTTGGGAAAAGTATGAATCCAATTATTCTCCCTCCGGCTTTGGGTAAATAGTAGGACAGACTGAGTTCTTCAGCCTTGGTGAGGCAACTAGTCTATGTGAAATGCAATCAGTCTTGGCCAGGATTTGAACTCGTGTCGCCGTGTCCATTTCCTACGACGATAACCATTACACCACGGGCATCTCCTTTTGAGTTCCAAGTTTACGCTCGTCAGCATTGTGCCTATGATTAAAAAAACCTAATCGGCTGTCAATTCTGTGTTGTCAATCTGGTATTTATTTTTTATGTGGACAGCAGCCTTTCTGGTGGTGTTTTCGAGTTGCCTAGCGAAATCTTTCTACTTTTCACCGTCTCACCGTTGTAGATCCCAAACTCGTCTCAGGTGTTGGAAATTGGTCATCTGGCTACCGTGGGTCGCTATAAGGTTGGTTTTCACCTGTTCGAAGGAGGATGTTGTTATATACAAGCGTGTGGTTGCAAGAAAAATAAGACTAACGAGGAGATTTAGTTTATTTTGTTTATTGAATAAATTGCTTTGATCTGGTCGGACGGTGTTATCAGGTGACGCTCTTAGGACGGCCGGCGATCCAACTGTTGGGTGACCTCTGTTTGGCCTATTTATGAGTTTCCGATTTTAACACCTGCTCCAGAAAATGCTACTTGTGGAAAAAATATGATTGGTTGAAAAATAGACTTTTTTTTTATAACTGAGAATTTTCTGGGGATTTTGGATAGACTATGCGCAGAGCATATGCGCAGAAGCCATGATTTTATCAGTTTGACACTGACCGTTGTTGGGTAAACATCCGGTAGCTGTTATTTTCTTCTACAGTGTCGATGTTTGTGGGTCTGTGTTTTGTGTGTTTTAGTAGTTAGATATGTGAAGGGTTGAGTGGGTAAATCAGAAGAGATTTGATGTATTTTACTATAAAAATATGTTCTCTCTTTGGAATCTATCGTCTGCTGAAAAATGCCGTGGTCGAGTAAGTCCTTAGCAGCCTTGACAAATTCAGCTTCCAAGCTAGGATGGGTGGCAAGTTTTGGCATGTTCTGGATCGTATAGGCCTTGGTTTCCAGGGTCTCATTGTCCAAGAGGGTAGAGTGTTCGCCAGTGGTCCGGGAGACCGGGGTTCAAGACTTTAAAAATGGTACTTGATACCGCCTTGCTTAACACTCAGCACTATAAGGTGAGGATCAAGGGTAAAGTGGAGCAATCTGGGGAATGGAGTAGCGCCCTCCCCTACACCTCGGTGTAAGTAAAGTAAAGTAAGTAAAGTTAGCGACCATAGTCGAGGGTGACCCGAAGGCTCCCTTTTCGATAGCTACTACACCAAGGTGTAGGGGAGGGCGCTACTCCATTCCCAGGATTGCTCCACTTTACCCTTGAACCGTACCTTATAATGCTGAGTGTTAAGCAAGGTGGTATCAAGTTCCATTTTTAAAGTCTTTGGTATGACTCGACCTGGGATTGAACCCAGGTCTCCCGGGCCATTGGCGAACACTCTAACCGCTGGGCCAATGTAGTAGCTATTAAAAAGGGAGCCTTCTGGTCGCCCTCGACTATGGTCGCCAACTTTACTTACTTGTATCATAATGTCTTGCGAGGATTGTTGTCGCATTACTAGACCGTAGTTGTCGGTTGTGGGGATTTAGGAATTAACAATAAAACTCCCAACCGGATGTGGACTCGTCGGCTGCCACATACAAAATGTATAAACGCGTCGCTACGCATCGGCTCCACGCACCCATCCGGTTAAAAATCAGAAAAAAAGAAAAATGATAAAAATTAAAGTCACCAATGGGAAGCGGTCGCGCCAAAAATGAGAAGGATTGTGGAGTGACGAGTTTGGAGCCGGTGGGGATATATTGTAGGAGGAGTGAATGAATTTTTGCTATTTATGGTCCCCGACTATTTTGATGTTGAGTTTACGTATATTGAATAAGGTTTAATATTTAGCGTTTAAAGGTTTAGTATTTCTGCTTCCCCACAAGTTTAGGAGTTTAGATTAAAGGTGGAATAGGGCATAATATAGGCACATGGATAAAGTATTAAATGAAGGAAGCCAATGAAATAAATGAGTGAAGATATGAAACAAATAAAAGTTGTAAAATGGCGCGGACAAAATGAACATTTAAAACAAGGCGACGAACAAAAACAAATTTATATTCTACAACAATAAAACTTACATTGATACATAAAAAATATTACTAACTCTACTAACAAAATAATAGTCTATGTATATGTGTGAGCTCGTGTGTGTGTGTGTGTGTAACACAACTAAGCTATAAAAGAATTACAAGTTTGAAATGTCCCTTTTTTATGATTAGAAACGGGCAGTTTCTCAGAGACTGGAAAGCGTCTCATAGTCATTGTATATGAATGTCTGCGAGGCCCATCCATGTTGCTTTTCACTCCTGTTGATTCACGCTGGAGGTGGTGTGTTGCTGCTGCGAAGAAATTTGGTAAAAGAGAACAAGGGTGTTTGAAGACGACGTATTTAAGGAAAATACGCGTCTTGTAGGTGGCTCAAAAATGCAAGGCTTGAATTTACGCGTGGACGTAGTTTTAAACATGTCACGTGGTCCTCCTGGCCAATGGTTTCCCGAGACAATATGTGAGCGTCCGCCATCTTTGTGGGAACAAGTGGCATACCGCCCAAAATAATTTATAGGAGTGTTAAGTCCTACAAGATAAATACTCGGGATTTCTGTGAACCGGGGCAGTAAGGACAAAAGAGACCCAATGAAGCTCATAGATACAGTGATCAGTCGAGAAGTAACGTCCGCCCTCGAGTTAAGAGCTGAAACTACTTTTCTGCTTGTTCCACTACCCGACAAGAAAAGAAAAGAAAAGAAAAGAAAAGAAAAAAGAATAAGTACTCTTTAAAAACATTTTCCTCCTTTCCCCCTTTTTCCTAATATCTGACTTTCCACCACTTTGAAAATTTACTACTTGTAAAAGGGAACTTCTGAACATTCAAATCCAAGTTGACGCTTTATTGTTTTATAAAAATCGTTTAAATTCTAGATGTTCCTTGTTTGTCTTGTTTTAAATGAAGTTTTTCTCATTGTATGTTGTAACACTCCAAACCCCACCAACAAGGCCATAAATGGTGACACACCGACGTTTTTTTTTTGTTTTTTTTTTTTTACCGTGCCTAACATAAAAAAAAGTTTACGTGTTTCTCTTCAAATAATTTGAGTGACTAAAAAGCTAATTATGAAGCCGTGTTTTTGTTTTTTTGTTTTTTTTTTGGTTTTCCTTCTGAAAAGAAAACATTGTCTCTAAGAACTTTCTTTTTCTCTAGATGTTCTTTGTTTGTCTTGTTTTAAATGAAGTTTTTCTCATTGTATGTTGTAACACTCCAAATCAACTAAAAAGGCCATACGGTTTTCTAGGCTGTAGGTGGTGTTGTTGCGGCAAGTTTCAGGGCATCGAACAACAACTTTGTGAAATCCATGTTTGAAGTCCTTTAACTGCTCGCCACCAGTCCTGTTTCTCTGTCTCTTTCTCTCACTTGCCAACAGTTCACCACCGGTCCTGTTTTTCTGTCTCTTTCACCTGCTAACAGTTCCCCACCGGTCCTGTTTCTCTGTCTCTTTCTCCCACTTGTCAACAGTTCACCACCGGTCCTGTTTCTCTGTCTCTTTCTCCCACTTGCCGACAGTTCCCCACCCGTCCCGTTTCTCTGTCTCTTTCTCTCACTTGCCGACAGTTCCCCACCGGTCCTGTTTCTCTGTCTCTTTCTCTCACTTGCCAACAGTTCCCCCACCAGTCCTGTTTCTCTACTTCTTTCTCTCGCTCGCAACGTCAATACATTGGTTTGCGCGATTCTGTAGCGAAGTAACCAACCAAAAGCCCCTCACCACAATGCTTCTTTTATGTCAGTTCTTGCTTGACCGAAATTTGCATATGAGACGAGACGCGGGGCCTACAAATTGCCCCCCCCCCAACAACGCTCACGCTTCCGTTTTTACTGTACATCCAGTACTCTACACGCAAGATACATTCGCGCCATTTTTGAACTTCAAGGTTGGCCATTTTGCTCGTCACTTCTTGTTTCTTTCTTTCGGTGTTGCTATCATATTTACCCAACCCCTCTGCTCGGCCAGGATATGACACAAAGTCAATTTTTAAGCGGAGTTTAACAGGTTTGAATTCAGAGTTTTCCTTCTCCTAGACTAGTTGCCTCACCAAGGCTGAAGAACCTAGTCTGTCCTACTATTTACCCATAGCTGGAGGGAGAATATTTGGATTCATACCTTTCCCAAGGGTATTAGTGCTATGTGAAATGCAATCAATCTCATCCAGGATTTGAACTCGTGTCGCCGTGTCCATATCCTGCGACGATAACGATTACACCACGGGCGCCTCCTTTCGGTGTTGCTATGAAAGGAATTCAATTCACACAGCTTCGTTGTTACATTTCATCTCTCGTTCACTCGGTTCATCACTTATTTTATTTTTATCCAGCCGTGGACGATTGCCGAATTCACGTGAACGACAGCACGCCACTCGTGGTCTCTTTGAACGATGAATCCCAGTTGGCTCGTCAGAGACAGCAGTCTACAGGTTCTGCCTTCCAGTCTCACTACAATGTTTCTCTTGCTGCACGCTTCTGACACTAATGTTATAGACAATCATATGGTTACAAGAGACAATAGACGAGAGGGATTGATTTAATTTCGTTTATTTTTTTTTAATAAAAACAGCTTGGTATGTTTTTCCATCGAAAAAGGGTCAGGGGATGAATAAGTGTAAATTGTTCTTCGGTGGCTGGTTTGTTTGCTCGCGGCCCGGTGGTGTGACGTGGGTTGGTAAGCGATGAGCGGTTTTGTTCTAGTGTTCAAAATGCCGAAGCTTTATTGTCTATGTTGTAGATTGAAAGGGCGTCAGCGGTCTTTGATCTTCTCCGAAATGTGACGCGAGACGGTTCTCTCTGCTCTAAGTCCCCAGAGTCGACTGGTATTTGTACGCGCGAGAATAGAACAAAACCTTTTTTGTGGGTACCAGGCGCAGGACCGTATCCCACATACGCTCGGACGTTCGAAAAATACCTTGAGCCTCGTCGACATTCTCCTAAAAAAGAGGTACCTCAGGTGATAGATTACAGTCTGGGGGTGGCGCCCTGAGACTCAAGGACGCTGGTCTCGACAGTGTGACGTGAATGGGCTTCCCAGGCACCCGCGTCAGTCAGCCTCGACCGATTACTGCTAAGCCAAAATACACACGGCCTGATCCGTGTATCAGCTAACACGGCCGGCCAAAGTGTGTTCCGGCCCAGTGGGCCAGATCTAAACGAGGTGCTGACTTTAAAAAAAATTTTGTTGACCTTTTTATAGCTACGTTTGGGATCGAATCGGCCTTGAAAAGCTTTGCGGGGAAGGTTCATGATTGGTTGAAAAATGGACTATTTTAATTGTAAATTTATTTTTACATTTCAAACGGATGATTGCGCGGAGTGTACCTGCGCAGCAACGTGTTTTATTGATTTTTTTTATGAGCCATCGTCCAAAAAACATCCGGTTAATGTTACCTTTTTCAATAGAAACGTATGCTCATGGTGTTTTTATTTGTTTGTTTAATCATTTTGCTGGTAAGTTGGTTTAAAATATATTTGTAAGTCAGAAGAGATTTCTGTATAGAACAATATATGTTGTGGCCTTGTTAAGGGCCAGAAATAAAGATACACATAATTTCTCTCAGGCACATGTCGCATATGCTAATAAGCGAATTCAACTTTTCGAAGTTGAACCACAAAGTTCCAAAGTCAGTCAATTTAAGTTCCAGCTACATTAGGCTCGTCCGCTCTCCCCTGCCGTCAAGTAAAAGGTGGTAATTCAACTTTGAAAAATTGAATTATAATGTCCAAAGCAGAGTTTTCATAGCAAGCAGCCACTCTCAGTGGCTGTTGAGAAATAGAAAAAGACGAATTCAACTTTGAAAAGTTGAAATTCATAGTCCTGACGTCTATAAGTCCAGGAAGAGCCATAGTAGGCACGTCTGCTCTCTATCCAGCTGAGAAACCAAAGGAGGAAGCAGAAGACCTTTGCCCCACATGGTCAACCCGCATACGGGGTCAGCCACTTGACCTTTTCCTTCCGCGTATTTTTGTACCTAAGTACGAAGCAAGGGTTTTATGCCAGAGATTAAAAAGGCGTTAAACCCAAAGAAAGGATACAAACTAAATAATAATAATAATAAAGGGACTCACAATGTACCATCCCGAAAAGTAATAAATGTCCAGTAGACTGTCCGGGCTGTCTACTGGAAATTTGACTTCTACCGAAGAGCACTTGATGCGAGAGAAATCGCGCATGCGGCAGCTCAAAGCGTGCACAAATACGTCTGGCGTATAAAATGAGATCAGGGCGAGAGAAACAGGCGATTGGGGAGATCGAACTCACATCCTCCCGACCGTGAATCAAGTTTGACGTCAGGACTACCTACACGCTGGTGCACATGTAACTTACCACATTGTGCGATTGACCCGGATGTGGCGTTTTGGGATGATTATCTAAGTCCTGCCCGAATGCACAAAGGTGTGCCTCGGCACGGGAGATTTTCCTCCGGTCTCAGGGGGCCATCCCCCCAAGTTTTTAACCCCTTCAGGGGGCGGTTAGATTTATTACCTGACGCCTGAGGCGCCCCTAAAAAGGGAAATTCCGACGGGGCCGAAGGTGTTTTTGGTAATGCCGGACGTGAGGGGCTTCGGCCCTGCGACCGGAACCACCTTAAAAACGGCCTTGTGCCAGATTTGTATGCTGGTGGGGCGTATGATAAATACTGAAGGCATTTTGAGTCTTGGTGATGCACGACAAGAGACGAACTTGGATGTAGGACTGCCAAAGAAGATTGTTGCAGGCAAAAAGGAATTCATATGAAGAAGCTAAGAGAACTGTTATTTTTAGTGTAAAAATTTGGCTGTCCACTTTTTATTAAGAAGTTTACATAGCAACAGCACTTGAAATTGATTCCACGTGTTCAGTTACAAGAGACTCTTTTCTTTCTGTTACTGACGAGGCATACTCTCCACCCCACTTCTTTCAGTAGTATTTGTGCTATTTATAGCTGGGAGATTCCATTACAATAACAATATATGTATACAATTCTTTTCTCCTGATAAATCTCAGCCATTTTGAAATCCTAATCCATTGTCTCTTTTTCTTTTTGACTGGTCTAAGCGTAGATGAAGACATTTTCTTCTCGGTTGACACTGACATCTTAAAAGCTTCTCAATAAACTTCTCAAACCGTTTCTTCCCTGCTTCATACTGCTTTCCATCCACATAGCCTAAAATATCTCCTGCAGACGGAGAAGACACTCTCCAAAAAGAAAGGCGTGTCCTAGGTTTGACACGAAATGGCATCTGATAGTGAGGCTCTTTAATATTATCGGAAGAGGTAGCTTCTGCAGTTCAATTCTTGCCTATGGAAGCTCCCATTGTTTAATGGGACGTTCCATTTCTACTCAACATAGAGAGAAAAAATCAATATTAAAAACTACATTCCAATTGGGACTGTAGCAGAAGGTATTTTGGTTTGGCGCGCAATTTAATTCGACGCATAATTTCACCCAATCAGGATGACCTATCCTATTCTACACGGATCTCTTTTCCGGGCAGCAGAAATTGGGTAAGCTGCCAAACACACTCTCTTTGGCTGAACAACGCCGTCCAGTGCAGACGTCCCACTGGCCGTTCTCCAATAGCAGCAGCAGCAGCATAGACACATGAGGGAACCTATCTAATTTATGGATTCCTTGCGTCTATCACTTAGACCAAGGAATCCCAGTTGAATATGAATTAGATACCTTCAATACGCCACAAACAGGAACAACTTTATGTCACCCCCAAAATTGGGGGTGACATGTCGATGCGATGCCTTATTCCGCTCTCGGCACCTAGCTCTCATTTCACCTCTGGACCACTTTAATAGAGACAACGCACTCCTCTCCCTAAATCCACCAGACACACATAACTCACGGTGGCTCCAAAGTTTATTTCCTCCAACGGCAAACAAGATTTTCACTAAACTACGGCGAACACAATCCCTCGCACGTCCGACGATACGCGCTGCCTTCTCAACTTTCTCATAACTCCATTTCGTCTCTATACTCACAACCTTTTCTACGAGACTTGCAGCACAAACACAAACTACATTTTCCATGCTGCAAATAAAAACTATTCCTAAAAACATTTCGACTTCGACATCTTGGAACTTCTCTCCTTTACATACCTTTATTTACTCTTAAAACTTAGCGAGGGACCTTAAAACTTAGCGAGGGACCTTAAAACTTAGCGAGGGACCTTAAAACTTTGCGAGGAAACAACTCAACGTAAACATACACACGCACGTTCCAACATTTCCTCGACCAAAAACAAACCAACTCTTCCTCGCTAACAATAACAAATATACCTATCGCTAAAAATAACAACAAAAATTAAGGCTAAAGGGACTAACAATTATGTATACATAACCAGTATAACATGAGAGCAGATTATATTACCGTTCAAATATAAATGGCATTTGATATTATAGAGTTGTGCTGCCTCTTGTTATATAAAAAGAAAGAAAATAAATAATGAAGGCGTTGATCTTGATGGTTTTCAATTTTAAAGTTTCGTGACAGCTTGAGAGGAAGTTTTTCCTTGTGCGGTGAGTTGAAGACGGTTGTTAATGGCTCTGTGGGAATTTAGTACTTAGCCAGATGCTTCAGGGTCCATTTGGTTTAGGAGGGAGTGTAGCAGAAAGAATATCGAATTTTTGTTTGGCGCGTAATTTAATTTGACCGTTAGGGTCGACGCATATTTTCACCCAATCAGGATGACTTACCCTATTCCTCCCGGACCATCTTTCCGGGCAGAACAAATTGGGGAAGCCGCCTAACACTTCCCCTTCCCCAGAACTTCTTCATTCAGGACAGACGGAATGACTGTCCGCTCTCTTGAATAACAGCAGCAGCAGCAGCACCATGAGGAAAGCCGTCTAATTTATGGACCCCTTGCGTCTATTCTCTTACACCAAGGGTTCCCAGTTGAATATGAATTAGATGAACTCAATACGCCACACACAGGAACAACTTTTAGTCGCCTCCAGTATTGGCGGTGTCGACTGCGATGCAAAATTACGCACCGACACCTAGCTACTTCATCTTTGGGCAACATTTTCTGGAGACATTCTCGCTTCTCCCCGAAACAACCAGAACCACAAACTCATGGTGACTACAATCATTTCTGTCCTTAACCAGCAACACGACTTTTGCGACACTTATGACGAACATATCTCCCTCACACAATCAACAATGCCTTAACCTAACGATGCACTTTTCGCTCAGGCATTTAGCTGCTAAAATGCTTTCTCAATTCTATAACCACTTCATTTCGTTTCCTTACTTCTTTCCTTCCTACAAGACTTGCAGCATAAACGTAACCCTTTATTTCATCCAGCCATTAAACCTTCAAATAAAACCTTTCGGCATCTTCGTTCTTCTCTCTAGTTTATCTACCTTTAAAACTTAGCAAGGAACCAAACACCCACACGCACGTTACAACATTTCCACGCTAAAAATAATGACAACATTCCTTCGCTAAAGGAGAAATAATTGACCAGGAAATGGTCTCCTAAAGAAAGCAGAGGAACAAATGTTGAAGTGTTCTCTCTCGAGATGAAAAGTCCCTGTCTGCTGTTGGAATCGTACCGGGATAAAGAGAAAAATGTTATCTCTCGTGTTGGCTCGTCTTACGTAGCTGCCAGCAAGGAGGAGAGGTAAAAAGAGAGAGGGCGAGCATGGTTAGCGTTGCCTTTTATGGTGCCCGGGGAGCTGTGCCCAGGCAGAATAGCATCGGTCATTCTCATTGGATGAAATGTATAATTTCAAGCTCCAACGGCCAAAGCCATTCCCGCACTAAATAATAATTTGTTATTCTTTCTGCTACACAAGTATTATTCACGTATTTATAAATTGTTAAATTGGAGGTGCTGTGGGGGTTGTATGTAATTTGGTTATTTCAGTAGATGTAAATTCATACTTTACGGGTATTGCTCTCTAAATTATCTCCACCACAAATACAACACAAAACTTTACAATCGCGTCGAAGAAATGGAATAGAACACAACGAACATTAAACAACAAACAATTTAATAAGCATAAAACAGAATATGAAAACAAATAAAATACATGATGTGTAAATGGCTTTTTGGAAAATAAAGTTTGGCAAGAAGAAAATAAATTTGTTTAAAGATGTGTGTATGTTCATGTTAACGGAGTCCGTAAATAAGTCGTTCTTACTTACAGTAAGTTCATAGCGGGTTTTATGATTGTGGCGACAGCGTGTCGCGTTGATGAAAGAAAATTCGTCGGGTTTTTCTTTTGAATGTGATTCGCGGCCATCTGAAGATAGGTCATGAACTTTGGCTGTAGAAGAAAAGGAATTTGCCGGACAAAGTATCGGCTACTGCTTTACATGGCTTAGTGGCTTGTCTTTTAGTCTTAGTGTAAGTCTTCGTGTAAGGCTTCCTAACTCTGTGTTATTTATATCCTACAGGTGGATCAAAGAATCGTCCTAAAATTTTGGCGCGTAGACATTTATGGACCAATCAGATTTGTATTTTACTATTTTATTTTCGAGCCTAAATATTTTACGTTAGTTAACTTCCGATCCTATTTTTCTTGAATGTTCTATTCTATGTTTTTAGCTGATTAGTTGAAAAATATAAAAATGTAACTTAAATGCTAATACGGTTTTGATCCTAAATTTCTAGAATGTACTTAAGTGTGTTTTTATTGCTTATTTAAGACTAGAAAAAATGTATATCCTATAGTGCCCGTGCTGTAATGGTTATCGTCGCAGGATGTGGACACTGCGACACGAGTTCAAATCCTGGACCTAACTGATTGCATTTCACATAGCACTAATACTCTTGGGAAAGGTATGAATCCAGCTATGGGTAAATAGTTGGGCAGACTAGGTTCTTCAGCCTTGGTGAGGCAACTAGTCTAGGAGATGGAAAACTCTGAATTCAAACCTGTTAAACTCTGTTGAAAAAAAAAATTGACCTTGTGTCATATCCTGCCCGAGCGGAGGGGTCGGTAAATATGATAAATTGTTAAGGGTCTTCTTGGATCTCTTCTCCCGACTGGTTGGAAGTGGGTATGGTGGTAGGTTGCAACAAATTGCCTTCTAAATCGTTGCTTCCAAGTAGCGTATTTCTGGTCTTGTAAAGTTAACATATAAACTCGAGTAATCACTAGCGAAATAGACACCCGTCCGTCTAGTCGACTACCCAAAAAACCACACCGCTGAATGGGGAAAATTCATTCGTTTTATACTCCCTCTCACAACATTTCAAGCAAATGAGGTCAACAAAAAAGTGGTGTCGAGGAGAAATTAAATTCCCCGGGAATTGGTTCGACGACCGCCTCATCCGGACAAGTGTAAAAATTTAGGACAGCTTCTGTTGCGGAACGAACATTCGGCGAACACCGGTTACTTCCGTTGTTTTCTTTACAGGCTGAGTGAGTGCTGTAATCTTTCCGATTGATCGACAGTATTCAATTTAATCTTAAAAAGATCACGCACACACACACACCCATATATATATATATATATATATATATATATATGTATATATATATATATATATATATAACACTGCATGATTTCATCAGTAGAAATTTGCTTAAGTTTTTTTTTATCGACAAAGAAAAAGAAAAAAAGAAGACAAGGTATGTATTTAATATTTTTTAAAGGTATTACTTGAAATTGATTAAATCAAATAACCTAACCCTTAAAATCTAATTATATAATTATATGAGACTAAATTTACATAGAAATATTCTTAAATGTTTTTTTCTTTCATTAATATAAAAAAATTTCATTTGCTTCTATTTGAAATTCTTAATTGCAGATTTTAAACGAAACTGAAATTCTATTCAAAATTGCTTGATGTTTAAAATAAAAACAAATTATTCGTAAAAGAACTAGAATTTATCAATGAATAATTCTTCTAAATCATTTTATAAAAAATATCGTAATAACTTTGTGACCATTTTATCAATAATGGCGTTTTAATATAATTTTTAATAATGTTTTGCATTAAAAACAGAACCATGAAAAATAAGTTTTCGGGAAATCTAAACCTAACAACAGTTTACTTAAGAAAATATATTCGTTAATTTTATTTATTTATCATTTATGTCATTTTTCTTTAATTTAGATAGAAGTGATCAAAAAATTAATCATTTAATAAACAGATATTATAAATGGTTCTTCATTATAAAAGCACGTTTGATTTTTATTTTGAAAAGAACATTAAGTGAAAAATGTTAAATAAACTTTAATTTAAAAATCTTAAACAAGAAGATTAAACTTTTAAGTTGGAAGGACCAAGATTTCTAAAAAAATCTTTTTTTTTTTTTTGCTGAATGAATTACAAACCCAAAAGTTTTATAACAGAAAGGTGGAACAGGTTACCTTCCCGTTATATTTAAAGGAAAATAAATGAATCAGAACGGGATATCAAGAGGTTTTCAAGGTTTAATGGCAGCTAGAATAAAGGGTACCTTTATGCTGCAAGTCTCGCAGGAAGGAAGAAATAGTTATCGAGTTGAGAAAGAATCACAGCAGCTAAATGTCTGAGCGGTATATGTATAGCGGTTAAGGGAAATAGTTAATTTCCCTAACACTATATTTTTTAGGCAACACAAATGAATAACGAAACTTCTTTTAACAACACAACAAAGTAAGGTTTATTTCAGTAGCAGGCGTGAAGGAGTGAGAGTGAGAAAGTGTCTCTTTACGTCACTGGTCTGTATGCTGGTCCTTGGTTCGTAGGAAGCGTGTTTAAAGCTAGCAGTGAGCGAAGTGTTCCAAGTGGAATCAGTGCAGTCATGTGAGAGAGATATGTTCCTTCTGCTAGCTCCAGACTCTCTCTGACGTTGTCCGTTCTACAGAAAAGGGACCAGAAAAATAGTTCCTGAGAGGGAGAAGGAATCAATGCGCTCTGCCAGTTGATTGGTCAGTGAGTGACCAATTCTCTTTACAGGGGCATTGATTCACGAAAGGAAATAGATCTGTGGCTGCTACATATGTGTCACTGTAGACATGGCAATTATTGAGTTGCTGATTTTAGAACAGGAGTGAATGTTCAGTCGTAGATGTGTGCAAATCTTTTCTATTAGAAATAGCTTTTTTTTTGCTGAATGAATTTTAAACCTGAAAGTTTGTTTTTACAAGTGACATAAAACTAAAATAAATTGTGTGCAAATCTTTTCTATTAGATAGAAATAGCTTACTATTTTGCTGCCCCTGAAGTGGGTGCATCCGACATGCACTCTGTGGCTATTGTAAGTTGATTGCCTGCTCCCAAAGGCTTTCTCCCACCCAGGCAGTACCTGAGTAGCCAAGCTAAGTTTATCGCTTGGCACCTGAGGTACCTCAAAAGAGGAATGCCAAGAGGATCAAGCTTTTTTTATGACAATCACTCAGGAGTCTCGATTTTTGGTGCCCCTCCCCCCAACTATAAAATAATTTCATGTCAAATTTGATTTGGTGGGAAGTCAGATGAATCAGTACTATTATTTGTGACAATGTTGGGGTATAGTGGTTAATGTGCAGGACCTCAAAATCATGTTGAGTCAGTTCAAACACAGTGCTCAGCATTACCCTTTTAACCTCTACAATCTCATGTTGCATTGAACATGACAGCAATGAACAATACATTTCTTAAACATGTAAATCTTCACATGGATCTTTTATTTTCTCTCTAATGTACCTGCACTAAAGACTTTGTCAACCCCATTAGGACATTTCTTAATATGGACTCTTTGTGCATAACTTTGCTTCTCATTGTCAGACAAATAAAAATGATGTTAATTTGTTCTTGCATTTATTCCGTACAAAGAAATATTAAGGCATACTACATTTCAAGATGACGAAAGTTAAGCAGAGATGACTCTATTCCCTGCTTAGCTGGTTGACCACGTAAGAAACAGGGTATGTACTGTGAGCATCCTGAGGCCTGTGTGCCATATCTTAGGTTATTTTCATAAATAACAAGAAAGGAAAAAGTTAAGCAGAGATTAGCCTATTCAGTACTGAGATGGGTAACCACTTAAAAAACAGTGCAGATCCTGTAAGTATCCAGAGGCCCATGTACCATAGCAAAGTTTTGTAAATAACATTATATTTACTTTTTTATTTCATCAAAACTATTAGCTATTTTTTTTATCTAAAAAAAAATTGATCAACTTTACTATAGCAGGAATTTATTATGTTATTTAGAAACAGTTTAAAAAATATTGCAAAAAAACATTGCTAAAAAATACAATAAAAATAAACATTGATAAAAAAAGTCATTGTAGGGAAATTTTTGAATAGATTGATGAAAATTATTTTAGGATGATATACTGATAAAAAATACATTAAAAATTATTCAGAATATATTGATCAAAACAAATAAGTGAACTGATATTTTATTTTACGTCTCACGTTTATATTTTAATTCATTTTTTTTACCAAACATAAAACATAGCACAAGACTTCATGGTATATTTTTTTATACAATTCATTTTATTGGCTTGTGTGCTTGTTACCAATGAACTTTGGGGCTAATGGACCAATCTTGATGAAACTGACATGTCACCTCTCTTTCGGACGCTCTCAGGAACCAATGTATGGCACTAGACCTTGTTGTCTAGTTCAAGCCATAACCCGGCATACGTGCCCGGACCCACATTTGGGTTCGTGAAACTGCTTGCCTCATCAGGCTCACATTGCACCAAGTGAGCTGATGAGCAGCATTGACCAGCAGGGTTCGAGTCTCGACTCGTTCCCGACCTTCCCTCCCCCTTATCCCCACTTTAATCGGCCTTCAGGCTTTTGACCTTGTGTCAAGTCCTGTCTGGTGGGAGGCAGCGACAAATAGTCCTCTCTTTACCTCAGTGTTTTTAAGGTACCTGCAGGATGTGCAATGAAGGGGGAGAGGCATAAAATGGAAAAATGAAAAGTTCTCTTTTCTATGTTTCATTTTATTTAATGATTATAAAACATTTGACGAAAGTGACCTTTTTTTGTTGGCTGCGTATTTGAGTGTGAAAACAATTTTTTCATATATTTATCAATCATAGAGGGTCCTTTTATTTTAGATGAGTAAATCCTAGGATAAAATAAAAATGCTTTTATTTAGATTATATCTAATTTTATTTCTTGCCTAATTACCTATTCTTTTATTCCTGTCTGAATATAAATGACATGATATGTCACTGTTAATTGAAACACAAGTGATTTATTCTAATTTTTTCACATAACTCCTTTCACCTCAGTATTTTTAAGGTACCTGCAGGATATGCAATGATGGGGAAGAGGCATAAAATGGAAAAATGAAAAATTCTCTTTTCAATATTTCATTTTATTTAATGATTATAAAACATTTGACTGAAGTGACCTTGTTTTGTTGCTGCGTATTTGAGTGTGAACAATTTTCTTATATGTTTATGAATCTTATTATTTTAGATGAGTAAATCTTAAGACAAAGTATAACTTCCTTTATTTGGATTATATTTAATTATATTTTTTGCTTGATTATCTAATATTCTTTATTCTCGTCGGAACATAAATGATTTGAAATGTCAGGGTTTTTTTTGTTGGCTGCATATTTGAGTGTGAAAAATTTTCTCATGTTAATCAATAATAAAATGTCCTTTTATTTCAAATGAGTAAATGTTGGGATAAAGTAAAACCTCTTTTATTTAAATTATATTTAATCATGTTCTCACATAATTATTTAATATATTTTCCTTATTTATGTCTGAATATAAATGACTTCATATGTCACTGTCAATTGAAACACAACATGATTTATTCTAATTTTCTCACTTCAAATAAAACACAAGTCTCCTGTTTTCTTTAATAATATCTGTTCTTTATTTACAGATATCAAATGGAGTGAGGAATGAGAATTTTGGGATTTGAAAATACTGAAAAGAAAACCTATTTTTCCTGGTTTGTGGATCTGCATATTGGATCAGAGTTTATGTTAAGGATGTGAAATCCAAAAAAGAAAGAAGAGAATCCTTATCGTTGACAAGTCGGTACATCATCATGTTTTATAAATTCAAATTTTAAAGTATGCATGCAACCACAGTGTAGAAAAACCTTCCCTTTTGAAGTGAGCTGATAAATTTATTTCACAGAGTTCAAAATTAAAACCCTTCCACAAACAAAAAGAAGTATGGAAACGCAAATTGCAGAGGAAATTTCTTTGGGCACTGAGTGTGAGTCAGACTTTTCAAAGAATTCTTTAAAATCTGATTTGCAAGTACACATTGCAAAGAAACCATTTTCTTGTAAAGTGTGTGGATCAGCTTTTGCACAAAAAGATTATTTGAAAACGCACATACAAACACACAGAGGAGAGAAACCATTTCCTTGTGAAGTTTGTGGATCAGCATTCTCCCGTTATTCACATTTGAAAAGTCACATGCACACCCACACTGGAGAGAAACCATTTTCTTGTGAAGTGTGTGGATCAGCATTCTCACGTAATTTTAATTTGAAAATTCACATGCAAATACACACTGGAGAGAAACCATATTCTTGTAAAGAATGTGGATCAGCATTTTCACACGGTTGTCATTTAAAACGTCATATGCGCAAACACACAGGAGAGAAACCGTATACTTGTGATTTCTGTGGATCAGCGTTTTTAGACAATTCTGGTTTAAAATCCCATTTAATTACACACAGTGGAGAGAAACCATTTTCTTGTCAGGTATGTGGATCGGCATTTTCACGCAGTTGTCATTTGAAAAGTCACATGCGAACACACACTGGAGAGAAACCATTTTCCTGTGAAATATGTGGATCAGCATTTTCAGACAATTCCAATTTAAAAGCTCATCTACTTACACACAGTCGAGAGAAACAATTTTCCTGTGAGGTGTGTGGATCAGCATTTTCTCTATATGCACATTTGAAAAGGCACATGCGAACACACACTGGAGAGAAACCATATTCTTGTAAAGTATGTGGATCAGCATTTTCACATAGTTCTACTTTAAAACGCCATATGCGTATCCATACAGGAGAGAAACCGTATTCTTGTTACTTTTGTGGATCAGTATTTTCAGACAATTCTGCTTTAAAATCCCATTTAATTACACATACTGCTGAGAAACCATTTTCCTGTGACGTGTGTGGATCAGCATTTTCACGTTATTCCCAGTGGAAACATCACATGCAAACTCACAGTGGAGAAAAACCATTTTCTTGTGAAGTGTGTGGATCAACATTTTCACGTAGTTCATATTTGAAACGCCACGTGCAAACCCATACTGGAGAGAAACCATTTTCCTGTGAGGCATGTGGCTCAGCATTTTCTCTTAATTCACTTCTGAAAATCCACATGCGATCACACACTGGAGAGAAACCATATTCTTGTAAAGTGTGTGGATCAGCATTTTCACACAATTCCACTTTAAAACGCCATATGCGCCTGCACACTGGAGAGAAACCATTTTCTTGAAGATTTTGTGGATCAGCATTTTCAGACAATGTCAGGTTAAAATCCCATTTAATTACGCACAGTGGAGAAAGACCATTTTCCTGCAAAGTGTGTGGATCAGCATTTTCAGACAATTCTGGCTTAAAAGCCCATTTAATTACACACAATGGAGAGAAACCATTTTCCTGTGAAGTGTGTGGATCAGCATTTTCAGACAATTCTGGCTTAAAAACCCATATAATTACACACAGTGGAGAGAAACCATTTTCCTGTGAAGTTTGTGGATCAGCATTTTCCCGTAATGATAATTTGAAACGCCACATGCAAACCCACACTGGATAAAAACCATTTTCTTGTGAGG
Organism: Sepioteuthis lessoniana; assembly: GCA_963585895.1. Lineage (NCBI taxonomy): Eukaryota > Metazoa > Mollusca > Cephalopoda > Myopsida > Loliginidae > Sepioteuthis > Sepioteuthis lessoniana. The sequence continues at coordinate 6,909,628 of OY757947.1, read as the reverse complement.
AGTGTGGTTCAGCTTTTTCACAAAATTCTCATTTGAAATACCACATGCAAACACACACTGGAGAGAAACCTTTTTTCTGAGATAGGTATGGATCAAAATTTTCTCTTATTTCCTATTTACATTGTCTTATGTAAAGACACTCCATTCTTGGTCAGCATTTTCAACAAGATCAACTTAAAAAAAAAACACTGGCAAAACGCACTGTAGAGAAACCATTATCTTGTGAAGCATGTGGATCAACAACTTCGTCTGTATAAAAAAACTTACTTCCAGACACTTTAATTTGCAAGAATATTCTGCTGGGAATCATTAGAGAGAAGAGTGGGGGAGAGAGAGAGCTAAAGTGAAATAACTTAAAGAAAAAGCAAGAGGAAGGGTGTCTCAATATACATGAGACCCATGGGACTGCCCTATTATTTCTGCTCATTCAGTAAATGTATATATAGGGTGTCTCAATATACATCGGACCAATGTGACTGCTCTATTATTTCTGCTCATTCAGTATATGTATATATATAGGGTGTCGCAATATTCATGGGGCCCAGGTGACTGTTAATAACTCTACTAATAATAATGTATTCTTTTTTGTTTCAGATTTGAAAATAGTTTATTATAACAATTATTAATCCTTGATCCCAATGCCTTGGACAAGATAGGAAAAAATATTTTGTATCACTACTTATTTTGAATCAAAATCATTGAAAACTGTCTCAGAATAGATGCAACCCATTAATATAGGGTATGTCAATATACATAGGACCGATGTCATTGCTAATAACTCTACTTATAATAATGTTGTGTTCTTTTTAGTTTCAGATTTAAAAATAGTGTTATATTTTGACCTTTTGACCCAGCCAAAAATGCCATTCAAAGTGATGCACCTGAAGGAAGTGACACATTCTAATGTCAGTTATGAGAGGAAATCGCATGGGCGGAAATTGGCTGATGAAATGGGACGAGCAAAAAGAATTCCCATGGTACACCACAGAGTGATGCACCGAAGAGAGTGACCTCTGAACTGCATGACAGTTATTTCCGCTTGATGACGATTAAACATTCGATTTCAAAGATCGAGTGGGCGTCGAACAATTATATAATTCAGTTGAGTTCGACGAGCCTGGTAGTTGCCAGTAGAGTTCCGGACAGCTAGAGACAAGATGTGGTAGGGAAAGCCACACCCGACTGAGGGGGTCCTCGGATACCCCGATGGAGTTTGGGGTCAAGAGAAGATGTTGATAAGATGCAATAAAGAAAGCCAGCATCCAGCAGTGGGCCCTAGGCCTCCGGTTGAGCAGCACTAAAGAACGAGAAAGACACAACGTGACGGTCATAACAGTGGGGTCAAAATATTTCAGTTATGTTCGGTCTCCAGCTCCCTCTCACAGTAAAACCCCACACAACCTTTTCGAAACCTTACAAATAAAGTGAGAGGTAAAATATATTTGTAAAGAAGTCTCCGTGCGTCTTTATCATCTATCATGCGTCTGTCTTTGTCATTGCGTCTGATTGATTTATTGCGTCAGTATGTATCCTGCATGAATCAGCAGATGACAATACAACAATAGTATACTATAACAACTGTTAAATATAAAGAATTGAGACTACAACACACAGTATATGGAGAGACGCCCTTTTTTTATTAGTCCTCATTCCCCTATCACATAAACAAGTATGGCTGTCGCTTCTCCTCCAGTCCCAGAAAAACACCCTTTTTTTCTCGAGAGTATCAGGGGAGGTAACTTGCATGATTTAACAGTTCTTCCCCCTTTTTTTTTTCATTGCTGTAGGGCTTAAGTTCTGCAAAAGAAAATAGGAGAGTGTAACAACATTAAACAGAGGATTCTTTTGGCTCAGATATGAACCCCAGGATCCTAAATGAAGGCAGTCCTTTCTTTGTGAAGGAGTCGGCAATTTGTGTGTTAGTTGGTACCCAAGAGATCTCTGCAATTTCTTTTTTCTCAAGAGTATCAGGGGAGGTGACTTGCATGATTTAACAACAACTATTAATTCTTGATCACAATGCCTTCGACAAGATAGGAAAAAATATTTTGCATCACTAGTTATTTTGAGACAAAATCATTCTAAACTGTGCAATAAATATCTCTAAAAAATTATCGTTGTGTACACAAATTTTAAGCCACAGGGTCAGTAAGCAACCTCAACAAGAAAGCAAAAAATCACAGATCTGAAAGTTGACTGCAAGATGTCCTGACAATATGGATGCAGTGTGAGATTCTGTCAGAAGGAGTCTGTAAAAGTCCCTCTCAAGGTGTTCCCAAGAACTTGGTCTTTTACATGCATCGTTGGAAAGAATATTAAAGAAGGATCTTCAGCTCTACCCATACAGAATCCACATCAAACATATTCTCACATCAGCTGATGTGGAAAAATGTTTTGTGATTTGCTGGTGGTTCAAGAATAAGATTGAAGAGGATTGTGACTTTCCTGATGATGTTTGGTTAAGTGACAAAGTACACTTCTGGCTCTGTGGACATGTCAATTACATTAACTGTGTCGGCTCGGAAATAATTTTGTATCAATATTTGTTCTGCTTAAAAAGGCAGATCCTTAAGTTTGTATTTTTAGGTTTTTAATGTATTTTTCTCCAATCACCGGCTAAATGTAAATATCTTATCAAATAAAGAATATTTCTATGAATCGAAAAATGTAAATTTTAAAGCAAGAAAATAAGAGGCTTTTTTAGGTTGTTTTTTTTTTTTCAATATTTTCATTTATTTCTTAAGATATAAAAAAAAAATTAGACGAAAAAAAGTATGGAAACCTACAGTGACAATCATTTAAGCAATTCCCTGTTTTGTCTCTTCTGTTCTGGTTGAATATTTATAAATGTAAGAAAAAAAGGCAAAATTTTGTTTTAAAAATAAAAACTTTAAAAAAGGTAAAAATTAGTGCTTTGGGAGGCAAGGAAAGATTGGTTGATTATTACCAAGTAAAACGTTAAATATTTAAAAAGGCAATTAAAATGTATTATTTATAGCATCTCCTTGATGCTTTTTTATGGTTAAAAATTAAGACGCAAGTCTAGACTGATGTTTGACTGAATGCTAGTTTTATTCTGCTTTAATTCAAGACACCGTGAAATCCTGAAATAAAAACAGTTTAAACAATAATTAATAGTTAATATTCTTACCATAAGGAGTCTTATAAAATATAGAAATTTCACAGGAAAGTTGGGAAAATAAATTTACCTGTGCACCATAACCAGAATCAAAGAACTACTGAGGTCCAATTCTTAAACAAAATTCCCTCCAAATCTTACAACTGGTCCCAGCCTGTGTGAGAGTCACTTTGCATTCTGGGATTTCTAACAGATATGGGTCCTTATATAATTGTTTTCCTTACACTGTTCATGGTAATCTACCAGGAAGGGGCAATGGATACGTGTATAAACTATAGCGCACCTTGGGTGACGGCTACATTATTATTTCATGATTTTAGTAATAAACTTAAAATAATTATTTCATTGAATTTTCTTTATTGTTAAACAAATAAACCATTATTATTATTATTGATTGATTGATTTATAAATGTATCAAACGTTGGCTTTAAATAACTCCTGAATATGTTTATATACCGTTAAACGAATAAACCAAATCAAAATGTTCTTTCCTCAAACTGGTTGAAATTGATTTGTTGGAATTCGGGTAGCCATCTTGTTTTCAGTTGTAGGATTCTTAATACAAAAAGTGCGTCTTGTTAGTACAAAGGCTGGAATACTTTTTGGTATTTGTCGTACATCTCGCTAACCAGACGACTGTGGCACAAGACCTTTTTTTAATGGGTCCAGGCGCAGGGCCGTAGCACAGACACACCCTGCGGGCACAAAAAGGCCTCGGGCACTGTCGGCATTCCCCTAAAAAGGACTCCTCAGACGCCAGGCGATAAACCTAGCCACTTGAGGTTCGAGGAACGCATTCGCATCCCTGTCATTACAAAGCTGGAATACTTTTTGGTATTTAGCCGTAAATTGCCACTACTCATATATGCTCTAGTCATCTCTGATTGGCCAATCTCCTGCTGCTACTGACGAGCAAGTCTATAAATACTTGCTAGCAATTTGTTGACAGCTTGTACTTATATGACCCATCGCTTCTCGGCCTATTGGCTGGGCCGTCTGGCATTCGTGCCGGATGGGTGATCGAAATCAAGAGCAGACTCGGGGCCGAATAGGCCCCCAGCTTCGGCTGGACAACCTTCTGGTGAGCGAGCTGCTTTTCAGATCCGTTTGCACGCCTTGTATAGCACTAGACCTCACGGTCTAGTTCAAGCTATATTCTGGCATACGTCCCCGGACCTAGATTTAGGTCCGTGATACGGCTTGACTCATTAGATCCACATTGCACTTAGTGGGTCAATGACTGGCAGGGTTCGAGTCTCGGCTCGTTCCCGACCTTCCCCTCCCCTTTATCCCCACTTTAATCGGCCTTCGGGCTTTTGACCTTGTGTCAAGTCCTGCCTGGTGGGAGGCAGTGACAAATATCGCTTCTCGGCCTATTGGCCTGAGCGAGGTTCTGTAAAGGAACAATGGCAGACTTGAAGCCGTAAGGCTCCCAGTTTCGACTGGGCCACCTTCGGGTGGGCAAGCTGCATCATTGTCTCCTTTTGACCCCTATGTATAGCACTAGACCCCGGCTGTGGTCTAGTTTAAGCTATAAACTGGAATCCATACCCGGACCAAGATTTGGGTTCGTGAAACAGCTTGGCTCATTAGACCCACATTGCACTTTGTGGGTCAGTGATCAGCATAGACCAGCAGGGTTGGAGCTTCGGCTTGTTCCCCACTTTAATCACTGACCTTGTGTCAAGCCCTGTCTGGTGGGAGGCAGAGGCAAATATCGCTTGTATTTATATGACCCTCCCCCAAACAATCCAACATGATTCCAGTGATTGCTGACAAAAATTAACATCTTCACTCTTTTCGTTTCTGCCAACCAAAAAAAGTTTTGACTCAATTCATCTTTCATAACTACTCTTCCTCCTGCATGCAGCGTTTTTTTTATGCTTAGCCGATATATTCGCTTCCAAAAAAATTGCGTACTTCACTCCCGCAAATTCTCTTCACTCAAGACCACGATTCATTTTAAATTGAGGTGTTAGGGCAGCCATGATTCTTTTTTCTCTCTCTTTTGGACGTACTATTCATTCTACACTCCAGGCATAAACGAGGTAAGTTGTCATCTCTTTTTTGCTTAATTCTTCCACACAAACCATAAACACATTTATTAACCATCTCACCACCTCGAAGTACTCACAATCGACTTGGCAGTTTTTTACCTAATGTAACTTAGAGATAACACATGGAGGTCTAATAGTGATCTTCAAAAAGTGAGATACGAAAATCCATTCCTCCACAACGAAAGGAACACAGATGAAAAGATATGGTTTTAAATATCCAGCAAATTATCGCTGTAAATCCTAATCCGTGCTAACTTTTTCAAATACAAAAACCACCAAAGTTTACGTATATAATCATCTTGTCAGTATCTAAAAAATTATTTTTACGAATTAACTGAAAAAAAAAAAAAAAATGGTAACAAACTTATTTCTTTTTTTCATATTCGATTCAAGTTAACGATATACATTTTATTGTTTATCATTTTATTCGTCGACACGACTTTTGAGTCGTAAATCTGTCTGATATATTTTTATATGTAATGCCAGATTGACATACTGGCTCCAGTCTAGAAACCCTTGATAAAACTTAGAAAAAAATAAAGATGTAAGAATAAATGATATTTCTTGATGTTCAGATTTAATGGGGATCCTTTGAACAAATTTGAAACAATTTCGAGTATTTTGGCCCCTCTAGTTGGAGTGAGTCTTTTAAATTCGACGGGGGCCTTTTGAAGGGGTCCTATTTATATTTTAATACATCATTATTGTTTTTGGGTTTTTTGCTTTTTTAGTTGTGCAAAATTTTATCGCTTTAGCTCAATTTTACACTTCATTTTACACCAAATAAGCACCATCTATAAACATAGATAATGAACGGGGGTCCAAATTCTGTTAGCCCAGGGGGGGCTCTTTTAACACCTAAATCAGGTCCTATAATATATATATATATATATATATATATATATATATATATATAATGTCGTGTCGGATTTACGTACTGGGTCCAGTCAAGAAGCCCTTGATAAAACTTAGAAAAAAATGAAGATGTAAGAATAAAGGATATTCCTTGATTTTCAGATTTAATGGGGATCCTTTGAACTAATTTGAAACAATTTAGAGTATTTTGGTCTCTCTATTTGAAGTGGATCTTTTGAATTCGATTGGGGTCCTTTGAACGGATCCTATTTTGATTATAATACGTCATTATTAGTTTTATGTAATTTTTTAGTTTTGCAAATTTTTGTCTACTTAACTCAGTTTTATATTTCATTTTACACCAAAAAACATTAAAAAAATTATCTTTTTTTAAAGAGATACTGGCGAAGGCGGGCGAACATAATTAATGAGGGGATTTAGCGGCGGTAAAAGAATGTTATTGTTGAGCGAGGAAAAGTTGTAACGTGTTTATGTGTGTTTACGTTGAGTTGTTTCCTCGCTAAGCGTGTAAGGTCTTTCGCTAGTTGTTGTTAGTTATATAAAAGAGAAGGTTCAAGATGTCGAAGTCGAAATGTTTTTAGGAATAGTTTTTATTCGCAGCATGGAAAATGTAGTTTGCGTTTGTGCTGCAAGTCTCGTAGTGAGTAAGGAGACGAAATGGAGATATGAGAAAGCAGCGCGTATCTTTGGAGGTGCGAGGGATTGTGTTCGCTGTAGTTTAGCGAAATCCTTGTTTGCCGTTGGAGGAAATAAACTTTGGAGTCACCGTGAGTTTTGTGCGTCTGGTGGATTTGGGGGAGAGGCGTACGTTGTCTCCATTAAAGTGGCCCAGAGATGAAATGAGAGCTAGGTGCCGAGAGCGGAATGAGGCATCGCATCGACATAGCCAATTGTGGGGGAGACATAAAGTTGTTTCTGTGTGTGGCGTATTGAATGTATCTAATTCATATTCAACTGGGATTCCTTGATCTAAGTGATAGACGCAAGGAATCCATAAATTAGATAGGTTCCTTTATGTGTCCATGCTGCTGCTGCTATTGAAGACGGCCAGTGGAACGTCTGCACTGGACGGCGTTGTTCAGCCAAAGTGGGTGTGTTTGGCAGCTTACCCAATTTCTGCTGCCCGGGAAAGAGATCCGGGATGAATAGGATAGGTCATCCTGATTGGGTGAAATTATGCGTCGAATTAAATTGCGCGCCAAACCAAAATACATTCTACTACAGGGGGTTCCAAATTCCGTTTGGCCAGGGGGCTCTCTTAAGGCCTAAATAAGGCTGTATATATATATATATATAATTCCTTTATACGGATTTATCTCCTTCATTTTGAAATCCTAATCCATTCTAATCTCCCTTTTCTTTTTGGCTGACATCTTAAAAGCTTCACAATAAATTTCCTGTAGTATCAAATTCGACCCGGTCCCCTCTTAGCTCGCCTTCATGCAAAAATCACTCGTTCTGCCAAATCTTTGACTTTATAATCTCCTACTCCAATCACTGGTCTAATTGGTAGAGTGTTCGCCAATGGTCCAGGAGACCTGGGTTCAATCCCAGGGCGCGTCATACCAAAGACTTTAAAAATGCTACTTGATACCTCATTGCTTAACACTCAGCATTATAAGATACGTATCAAGGGTAAAGTGGAAAAATCCAAGGGAAAGAGTAGCGCCCCCTTTTACACCTCATTTTACATGATGTAGTCTTGCGTCCAAATTGGCGCATTGAGCTCTCTTTGCGTTGATAAGGTCTCATCTCCCTTGCCTATATGTTTATCTTCCATACCCTCATTGTTTGCTTGTATCACTCGCGTTCGATCCAAAATATGCCATGACATTCCGTCAATTATCAGGTTGTTCGGTGATTGGATCCTCGTCGCTACTCCTCTTCTCCACTGCGTCGTGCACTGGGCGCTTAGTGATTTCACCCACACCTCTTCCCTTATTTGGATTCTGGATGGCCCTTCTTCATCAACATCTGGGAATTTATTTTTCGGGTGTCTCCACTCGTAGGGGAAAATTGACCGTTGTGGTACCATCTCTTCTCTTTGACCGACTTTAGGCGCCATTGTTATACCAGAATGTAGGCTCTATTGGTGTTATCCCTCCTCTTTTGGCTATTGATTTCACAGTCCGTTGATGTCATTCGACTATCCCATTTTCCCTGGCTTGTAGGCTGCTCTATAGTACTGTAGCAGAAAGAATTTCGAATCATTATTTAGTGCGGGAATTATTTTGGCCATTGGAGTTTCTAATTTATATATTTCGTCCAATGAGAATGACTGATGCCATTCTCGCCCTCTCTTCGCTTGCTCACTTGCTAGCAGCAGGACAGACCATCAACGTGAGAGAGCACATTCTCTCTCTTTGCTTCCTCCCTTGCTAGCAGCAGGACAGACCATCTTTTTCCTCTCTCACCATAGAGCAGTTCACTAAGCATTATGAGGAGAGCACATCCAATTTATGGACCATTGGTGTCTGGGAAATCATTCTTTCATCATTCATCTTTCCTTTTAAACCAACGGATCCCCGGAGAAACAAGTTGGATATTTTCAACTCCTGCTTTGACTTCAGCATTTTAATTCCTGTCCTGACGACAGCATTTCAACTCCTGCTTTTGACTTCGGCGTCTTTATTCCTTCTCAACTCTACAACTGTTTTCGTATTCCTGTAACTTACAGCAAAAGTGTTCTTTTCATCTCAAGCTGTTAATAAAACTTCCCAATTGAAAACTATCTATATCTTCATCGATTCATTTGTTCTTCCTTTTAATATAACAAGAAGCAACAGAACTCTATAACCTCAACTGCCATTTTTGTATAAATAGTAATATTATCTACCTTCATGTAATAGTTCCTTCGGTTATTCCATTTTTCAAAACAATGTTTAGAGGATATCCAAGCGAAAAAGTGCCATTGTCCATTATCACCTTCCGCCACTGGACGTCTTTCGACATTTACCTTCTCCAGTTCTTCCACAACTACAGCTGCCGTTTCTGCACGCAACTCACTCCATACCACCAGTCACCCTGATCCATTGTCAATCATCGACAAGTACGCACCCCATCGATGGTTGTAGTCCCAAATTCACCAGGATCATGGATGGTTGGGGCAGGGTCAATCGATTGACATCTGGTACAGTTCCTAACCGCCTTCCGAGCTTCCTCCCTTTTTATAAGCGAGTCGACTTTTTGCACTAAATATAGAGTCCTATCCACACCCATGTGGTGCATACCATGCAAGTCTTCCAATCCTTGGATCCTTAGACACCATGTTGGGACCTCGTTCTCCTCCTTGACCAACCACTTTTTATTTACTCACATTAGTGCATCCGCCTTGTTTTTCTCCAAAGGTACAAACATCGCTTTCATTTTAAATCCAAATTCAGCTATCAGTTGTCCCCCCTTGATTATCATTCCTCCCGCACTTTTTGTCCGTATTCTTCTGCTCTCTTCCACAATAGAGTTCACCCAACTTAGAACTGTGGTTGCGTCAGTCCTTACTTCCATCAGTCTTAATCCATTCTTTAAGGCCAATTTAACGCCTTTTAACACAGCTTCTAATTCAGCTCCATTAATATGGTTATAATCGTCTTTTTTCCGCAGCCACGCTGCATCTTCCTACAACTGATCCAATGATCTCCTCGACCGCGCCAATGGTAATACTGTTTGCATCACACCATACGACTCCTATTCTTGTTTCAAGGATGTACAGGGTCCCTGTCATGGGGGTCCTCTCTTTTTACCTCTGCTAAGATCTCTTGGAGGTGCCCGTTGTGTAATGGTTATCCTCGTAGGAAATGGACACGGTGACACGAGTTCAAATCCAGGACAAGACTGATTGCATTTCCCATAGTACTAATACCCTTGGCAAAGGTATGAATCCAATTTTTCTCCCTCTAGCTATGGGTAAATAGTAGGACAGACTAGGTTTTTCAGCCTTGGTGAGGTAACTAGTCTAGGAGAAGGAAAACTCTGAATTCAAACCTGTTAAACTCCGCTTAAAAATTGACCTTGTGTCATATCCTGCCCGAGCGGAGGGGTTGGGTAAATAGGGCTAAGATCTCTTGTATCACAGCGACAGTTTCCTTATCAACTTTATCGTCCTTGTTTATCCCCTTTGTTCTTCTATTTACGTAGCTGCATGCCAGTCTCAGCCACTCAGCAACGGGATAGAGCCCCAACAATTTGTAGAAGAGAAATGGACTTGCCACCGGAAAAACGTGCTCGTGTGTGCCTGGCATTCAAGGCGAAAATGGCCGCTCCAACGTCATGTTTTAAGAACTCACGATCTCGGATTCTGACGCAACTTGACAAGGACGTGTGCAAAGCTCTAAGCCTATAAAAAGAACCCGGGCGACAGAGACAGAGCTGGTGTTCGTAGTGAACTTGTAGCAGCAAGAAATTCGTATTTTGTTTGGCGCGTAATTTAATTCGACCGTTAGGGTCGATGCATAATTTCAACCAATCAGGATGACTTATCCTCTTCTCATCTCGAGCACCTTTTCGGGCAGCACAAATTGGGGAAGCCGTCAAAAATTCTCTTTGACTGAACAACTTCGTTCAGTGCAGACGTCTCATTGTCTGCTCTTCAATAGCAGCAGCAGCGTGGACACAATGAGGAAAACTATCTAATTTATGGACCCCTTGAGTCTATTTCTCTTTGACCAAGGGTTCCCAGTTGAATATGAATTAGATAAATTCAATACGCCACACACAGGAACAACTTTACGTCACCCCCAAAATTGGCTATGTTGACTGCGATGCAGAATTCCGCTCCGACACCTAGCGACTTCACCGCTGAGCAACATTTTCTGGAGACATTCACGCTTCTCCCCGAAACAACCAGAATCACAAACTCACGGTGTCTTCAACTTTTCTCTCCTCAAACAGCAAACACGACTTTTGCTATACAATGGCAAAAATATCTCCCTCGCACGTCCAACGACACGCGCTGCTTTCTCAACTCTATCATAACTTCAAATCGTTCACTTACTTCTTTCCTTCCTACGAGACTTGCAGCATAAATGTAAACTCTTTATTCCATGCTGCCATTAAAAACCTTCATGGAAAAGCTAACGGCATCTTCGTCTTCTTACTTCTTCATCCTCCTTTATTTACAACAACACTAAGCGAAGGAATAACCCACACGCGTAAGAATACATTTCTTCGCCTAGAAACAATAACAAACATTTCTATCGCTAAAAACTCAAGTGTTGTGGTTGGTGAGATACTTTATATCAAGGGCACTTTTCTAAGCTAGAGACGTTTGTGGTGAGACCGTTGATGGTAATTAAAGATAGAAATTGCACTAGACGGTGATACATGAAAAGTGTCCCTTGGAAGAGAAAGTCCTGGATTAAGCTTTCTGACCCGAGGTTACAGAATTCTCTTCATAGTCGACATTGACTCAACTCCTGAGGATTTTTCAGTGACTGTGAAGCAACCCCTAATTACTACAAAAACAACTCCCGGCTACTTATGTCTCCGGTTACCTGCGGGATCTCATTGCTCCTTTCGAACACCAGTTCGCAGTTTTTTCTTTTCTTCAATTTAAGGCTCAATGCTGCTCCACCTTCCAAGGGTTCTGGTGGCTTTGTTGTTCATCCAAATTCTTTCAGATGATCGACTACCTCCTTCGTCGATACCTTCGTCACATCAATTATGATATTGTCAATTTACGAATCAGTGGTCCCTCTCGTTTCATCGCCCTTCATTAACACAGTTTTTTGAACTGCCCCCATAATTTTTGGTGCAGCATTGTGTCCAAATCCTAATCAAGTCTTCCATTTGCAACATGTAACCGTAAATAGGCAGACTATCGCAGTTCCTCCCACCAACTGTCTCTATTTTCTCGTCTTTTCATCGCACACATCAGTTATGTCGTTTCGAGTATGGCGCTCCACATGTTTGTTCAGCTCGCGAAAGTCCAATACTGGTCTGACCTTTCCTTCCGTCGCTTGGACCACTGCCATCAAAGGTAACACCCGCTTACTTCACCTATCCACGGTAGTAGAATGCCCTCCATCATCCACTTTTCCACATCTTTCTCATATTCCATTCAGTTATATACAAACGTGTGGTAGCAAGAAAAATAAGACTAACGAGAAGATTTAGTTTATTTTGTTTATTGAATAAATAAAATAAACGGATGAAATATCTGGCTGGCTGACGAGGAATTGTCTATTCGGCGACAAGTGGTTGCTTTGATTAGGTCGGACGGTGTTGTCGGTGACGCTCTCGGAACGGTCAGGGATTCAACAGGCGTGTGACCTCTGTTTGGCCTATTTATATGTTCCCGGCTTCAAACACCAGCTCCAGAAAATACTACTGGTGGGAAAAAATGATTGATTGAAAAATAAACCTTTTTATTTTATAACTGGGAATTTTCTGGTGATTTTGGATAGACTATGCACGGAGCCTATGCGCAGAAGTCATGATTTTCTCAGTTTGACACTAGCCGTTGTTGGATCAACATCCGGTAGCTGTTATTTTCTTCTACAGTGTCGATGTTTGTGGGTCTGTGTTTTGTGTGTTTTAGTAGTTAGGTCTGTGAAGAGTTAAGTGTGTAAATCAGAATAGATTAATTATTTTACTATAACAATTCTTTCACTGTTCTCCAAGGAAGTTCAGTAGCATCCCACCTTTTTTTTCTAACACTGGAGGCTTCTTTCGCGCCGTCAAACTCTGCTTTAAAGTCTATAACAAGAGGGCAGATGATATTACCATTTTTGGCATAAATGGTAGTTGACGTAGTATCGTTCTGTTGCCTCTTGTTATTTTTATAGAAAGGAAACAAATAATGAACGCGAAGATATTGATGGCTTTCAATCTAGTAGTTTAATGACTGCTTGAGAGGAAGTTTTCCTGATGCCGCGAGTTGAATAGAATGAGCAATCGTTTGTAAATGGCTATGCGGGAGTTTAGTACTTAGCCAGAAGCTTCGGGTCCAAATGGTTTAGGAGGGAGAAATAATTGACCAGGAAATGGTCTCCTAAGATATGCAGAGGAACAAATGTTGAAGTGTGCTCTCTCAAGATGGATAGTCCCTGTCTGCTGTGGAATTGTCCCAAGTTGGAGAGAGAAATGTTTTCTCTCATATCGGCTGGTCTTACCTTCTGCCAGCTATGAGGAATAAGAAAGGAAAAGAGAGGTTTCACGTGTTTAGCGCTGCTTTTTATGGTGCCCGGTGAGGTGTGCCCGGGCAGAATGGAATGGGTCGTTCTAATTGGATGAAATGTATAATTTCAAATTCCAGTGGCAAAACAATTCCCGCACTAAATAATGGTTTGCAATTCTTTCTGCTACAAGTCTTTATCCTCAATTTCGTAATAGTTTTGCTCTTAGGCAGCAACAGCACAGTGTGTCTCTCCGAACTTAACTTTGCCATTTTTCACCGTCAAACCTCTCAGTTTACAAATGACATCCATTCCACTAATTATGTCTGTAGCAGAAAGAACTTCGTATTTTTGTTTGGCGCGTAAATTAATTTGACCTTTATGGTCGTCGCATATTTTTATCCAATGAGGATGACTTATCCTATTCTGCCCGGACCATTTTCCTCGGGCAACATAAAAATGATGAAAGCCCGCCAAACTCTCTCTACTTCAGAATCTTTCGAACAGGACGGACGTACTTTCTGTCCTCTCTCTTCATAGCAGCAGAACCATTACACCATGAGGAAAGCCATCTAAATTATGGACCCTTGAGTCTACCCTCCTTGACCAAAGGTTCCCTGTTGAATATAAATTAGATGTATTTATTCCGCCACTTACAGAAACACTTTATGTCGCCTCTAACTTTTGCTATGTCTTCAGCGACGCGTAATTTCGCTCAGACATTCAGCTATTTCATTCCTCCTAATTCTGTCGGAGATCATCATTCTTCTCTCTCTCCCACTGCTATAGGACTATGCTTATGGCTGACTACATCATTCCTGTCCTTATTCAGCAGCAAAACCTTTCCTATGACAATAGCGATGCAAATCACGCACAGACACCTAGCTGCCTTATTCCATCTCTATTCTGCTTATCTATTTTGAAGACATTTATTCCTCACTCCAAAATCTATTAGACTTAGAACTATTGGCTGAACGCCAAATGCCAGCTCATCACTTTAACTGTTTTCTTTCCACTACGACGACCAGCACAAAGGTTTCCTTTCAACTCAAGCCTTTATTAAACTTCTAAATTGAAAACTTTCGGTATCTTATATTTATACCATGACGAAGGCATGGACAGCTATCGATAGGCTCTCGATCATATGGAAGTCGGACCTAACGGATAAAATGAAACGCAGTTTCTTCCAGGCAGCGGTTGTGTCGATACTACTATATGGATGCACCACATGGACGCTAACGAAGCGGCTGGAGAGGAAACTAGACGGAAATTACACAAGAATGTTGAGAGCAGTATTAAACAAGTCCTGGCGACAACACCCCACGAGACTTCAACTATACGGACACTTGCCCCCATCACAAAAACTATACAAGTTAGACGAACCAGACACGCAGGACACTGCTGGAGAAGCAAGGACGAGCTCATAAGCGATGTACTCCTGTGGACCCCCACTTATGGATGTGCAAAAGTAGGACGACCAGCACGAACTTACATACAGCAACTATGTGAGGACACAGGATGTAACCCTGAAGACCTGCCGGAGGCGATGAACGATAGGGAGAAATGGCGAGAGAGGGTCAGGGATATCCGCGCTGGTGGCGCGACATGATGATGATGATGATGATGATGATGATATTTTTACTTTAAATATAACGGAAACAGTAAGTAAACCACATTCTTCGTAATAACGGTTTCAAGCTAACAAAAGAAAGAAGCAGGAGGAACCCCGCGAAAACAATTACCGACGCTGATTACGCCAATGATATAGCCATTCTGGCAAATACACCTGTTATATTCTGAGTTGTTGATATCTGTGATATGAATGTTGTGGGCGAGAAATGCGTATGGTTGCAAAACAAAGAACGTATAGATACTCACAATAACACAGTAATGATGTTGTAGAAAACTTTTATAAATAGATTAAGCACAGAGAATAGACTGGAGAAATATGTTCATAGTTAAAGAATGAATTCAGGATGATAGTTACAAAGTTCATGTACTGTACTTGTCTCGTGGTGAAGGGATGGTTTTCTTGAAAACAAGGGCAGCGTTCCTAACGGCGGCGATGGTTTGAAGTATCGGATGACAGGCGCCGGTCAGTGGCGTAGAATCTTTAGCACGAGTAGTGTGAAGGAGCAAGTCTGACTAATAACTATTTGGTCCGTCTATTTATATATTTTTTGTAGGCTCAGAAACGGCAATTTTTGTGCCCCGCGGGAAGCGTTCCGATTGGATATCTATTAATGTATTTTTTTTTTGTTGTTGTTGTTGTTAATTTATCGCAAACGGAAGTTCAGCGCGGAGCCGATGCGTGAACGACTAACTTTTCATTTTGAGTTGAGAACTCGAAGTGGTAACTTCCGTTTTTTCTTTTGTTCTTTTCTCCTTTCTTTTTGTTTTTTAAATCAAGGCAAGATCTAGTCTTGCAACACACCCGCACAAGCCTGTCGTGGGTACATGTTATTGTTTAGTGGATATGTTACTCTCCAATTTGTAGTGAGTGGGTGTGAGTGAGTTCCCATCCGTATTTTACGGGTATTACTTTCACGTTCAGTTCCACCACAAATACAACCCAAATTTTACAAACACGTAAACAAATAGAATATGACAACTACGAACATTAAAAAAAAAAAAACAATTTAAGAATCCTAACAAACAGGATAAAAATGATTAGAAAATCAAGGTTCATGTTATGTACGAGCGGCCTTTGTAGAAAATACAGTTGTGGCCAATTGAATGAAAATAGGATTGTTCACCCGTGTGTGTTTACATGTTAATAAAGTCTATCAAATAAATGGGTCCATAGTTGGCCGAAGTAAAGAAGATAAAAATTTGACTTTACTTACGTACATGGGTATGTGTGTGTGTATGTAAGTGATGGACCGTAAGTATGGGTCTTTGTTTTCATAAGTCCGCACGTACGTTTTCTTATGATCTGTCGGAAAAAAATTGTAGCAGGGTGATACTTAAAGTGCAGGCAGCAATCGGAGTTACAAAAAAGAATTGCTTTTTAAGCGACCCGCCCAACAAGGTCTGGTAACAGGACTATCCCAATTTCAAGGGTAGAAAAATAACGTTCTGGTCTCTTTGGTAACACGATTTAGAATGACGAGGAAGAGGTGAATATATAGGTTGTAATCACCTCTCACTCTCACCCCTCCTACTCTCAACTCTGACCATAAATATCAGAAGTTGATAGACATTCATGTCTGCCAATATATCCCCCGAAACGGAGCCCGCAAGACGTAAGTAACACTCTAACTCATTTCTTTTTCTTGGTAAAAGAAGGTCGCATTGGTAAAAGAAGGTCACATTCCTTTTCCCTTTGAGTCTTATGGCATGGCTCTCCGCAGTCCGTTCATGACCTCTCATAGTGGAATGAATGAACGAATGACCTGGTTGATTAAATTCTTCGTTATTTATACTTTTGGGGGTCACTTAAGTGGATCAAAAAATAGTTTTATTGCGGGTCCTAAAATTTAAGTGCGCAGACATTTCTTGACCAATCAGATTCGTATATTTACTTATTTGTTTTGGAGCCTAAAAATTTTCTGTCAATTAGTTTCTGAGCCGAATTTTCTAGAATGTTCTTATTTTATGTTTTTAGCTGATGGGTTGAAAAATATAAAAATGTAACTTTAATGTTAATGCGATTTTGATCCGAAATTTCTAGAATGTTCTTATTGTGTTTTTGGAGTTGTTTATTTTAAGGCTAAAAAATGTGTATACTATAAGCCGAAACCCTGCTACATAGTCTGGAACGAGCCGCTACAAGCATTGGCCTCCATGTCAACGCACACAAGACGGAATATATGTGCTTCAATCAAACAGGCGACATCTCCACACTAAACGGTAGCGCTCTGAAATTAGTTGACAAGTTCACCTACCAAGGGAGCAGTGCCTCATCAACCGAGACAGACATTGACACGCGACTAGCAAAGGCATGGACAGCTACAATAGGCTATCGGTCGTATGGAAGTCAGATTTGACAGATAAAATGAAGCGAAGTTTCTTCCAAGCAGCGGTCGTGTCGATACTGCTATATGGATGCACCACATGGACGCTCACCAAACGTATGGAAAAAAGCTCGACAGCAATTACGCAAGAATGCTGCGAGCAATAGTGAACAAGTCCTGGAGACAGCACCCACAAAACATCAGTTGTACGGCCACTTACCACCCATCATGAAAACTATCAAAATTAGACGAACCAGACATGCAGAACACTGCTGGAGAAGTAGGGACGAGCTCGTAAGTGATGTACTCCTGTGGACCTCTTCACGTGAACGAGCAAAGGCAGGACGTCCAGCTCGAATCTACATACAGCAGCTTTGTGCCGATACTGGATGTAGCCCTGAGGACTTGCCAAAAGCAATGGACGATAGGGAGTGGTGGCGAGAGAGGGTCAGAAATATCCGACATGATGATGAATCATCTGTTTGGCTAATTTGTCCATTTTCTCTCTTTTTGGACCGAAATAGCTTGCAGTATCAAATTCGTCCACGTCCTCTCTTAGCTCACCTTCATTAAGAAATCACCCCTTCCATCGGATCTTTGACTTTATATTCGCCTACACCTCTCCCACAACGCCTCTCATTTTCGAGCTGCACACTAATAAAAAGAAAAAAAGGGTCATTTTCGGGTGCCACTCTTTCTCCGGCTACGAGGTAAGGGAAGTGTGGTATAAAAAGTAATGGAACAGATTACTCACATCGCGTCTGCGTTTGACTGCCGGGAAAAGAAAAAAGAGGAATGTGAGTTTGTGGACTCCTAATATGCGAGTAGAGGTAATTTGCATATGAGGAGAAGAGGCTATAAAAAGACCAAATTGGCGAGGCAGGGGGTGTTATTCTGAAAGCGGACGCATTTAGTGGAAGGGAAATTTCGTATTTTAGTGTGGCGCGCAAATTTAATTCGACACTTAATTTCACCCAATCAGGGTGACCCATCCTATTCAGCCCGGACTTTCATTTCCGGCCAGCAAAAACGGTAAGCTGCCAAACCCAGTCTCTTTGGCTGGAGAACGCCGCCCAGTGCCGACGTCTCACTGCGGCTCTAGAATAGCAGCAGCATGGACACACGAGGGAACCCATCTAATTTATGGATTCCTTGCAAGGAATCCCAGTTGAATATAAATTAGATACATTCAACAAGCCTCGCACAGGCACAACTTTATGTCCCCCCAAAATTGGCTATGTCAACGCGATGCTTTTATTCCGCAAACGACACACTAGCTATCATTCACCTCTGGGCCACTTTAATGGAGACAGCGCATACTCTCCCCAAATACCAGACACGAAACTCACGGTGACATCCAAAGTTCAATTCCTACAACTGCAACATGTCTTTCGTTAAAACACAACGAACACAATCCCTCGCACGTCCGACAATACACGCTGCCATCTCAACCTTCTCAACTTCTCATAACGCCATTTCGTCACCATACTCACAACCTCTCGCTACGAGACTTGCAGCACAAAAGCAAACCCAATATTCCATGCTGCAAATAAAAACCTTATCCTAAAAACACCTTTCGACTATCGCCATCTTACTTCTTGATCCTCCTTTTAATACCTAACTACAATTAGCGAGAGCCTTTCAAACTTGGCGAGGAAGCGACTCAACGTAAACATGCACCCACGTTACAACCATTCCTCGCTAACAACAACAAAAACTCCGGTTAAAAATTCTCGCTAAAAGCAGACATTGAGTTAAGAGGAGTTGGCATGAGTTGCGGAGTCGTGTTACTCTAAAGGTTGGTGCGAGCAGCATAGTTAGCATGAAGGAGTTCCGACCCCTTTTTTCATTACAGGAAGTTCCATTGTTTCTAATTTATGGGATACAAATTTCTTCTAGTCTTAAAATAAGCAATAAAAACATACTTAAGAACATTCTAGAAATTTAGGATCAAACCCGCATTAGCATTTAAATTACATTTTTATATTTTTCAACCAATCAGCTAAAAACATGGAATAGAACATTCTAGAAAATTAGGATCGGAAGTGAACTAACAGAAAACATTTAGGCTCGAAAATAAAATAGTAAAATACAAATCTGATTGGTCAATAAATGTCTACGCGCCAAGATTTTAGGGCGATTCTTTGATCCACCTGTAGGATATAAATAACACAGAGTTAGGAAGCCATACACACAAAACACAAGCTTACACACAAACGAAGACACAGACGAACACAAGCCACTAAGCCAGTAGCCGATACTATGTCCAACCAATTCCTTTCCTTTGTGGGGTTTAAAAGGGTTTTTAGGAGGTCAGTGGCTAAGGGCAAGGCTGTGTTGCCGTAAGATATCTGACTCCATATTTTGGTTATATTATTTTACCCCACGTTGACTGGCCGGTGCAATGCCTTGCCCAAAGAAAGTCCAAAAGAAATATAAAAAGGAAAAGATAGAAACAGATAAAAGACGAAAACATTTCTTTCATACTTTCCTTTATTTACCTGGTGAATGGACTAACCAACGCTACGTCTAAAGACATAGCGTGGTGCCCAAAACACCAGATAGTAAAATCGGTGTTGTCGGTTCGACGTCACTACCCGAAAAGAGAGGTCGGTTCACAGAAAACCTGAGTATTTATATCTCTTCACCGGCTCCAAGTTCGCTACTCCAAAATTCTTCTAATTTTGGCGCGACCGCTTCTCATTGGCTACTTTACATTTTATTATTTTTCTTTTTTCTGATTTTAACCGGATGGATGCGTGGAGCCTTATGCGTGGCGACGCGTTTATACATTTTGTATCTGGCAGCCGACGAGTCAATATCCGGTTGGGAGTTTTTACTGTTAATTCCTAAATCGCCACACCTTCCTCAACTAAAGTTCATGACCTCTTTTCAAATGGCCGAGAATTATATTCAAAAGGAAAACCCGACAAACTTTTTTTCATCAACGAGACACGCTGTCGCCACAATCATAAAACCCGCTATAAACTTAATGTAAGTAAGAACGACTTATTTACGGACTCTGATAACATGAACATACACACATCTTTCAACAAATTTATTCTCTTCTTCAAACTTTATTTTCCAAAAGGCCATTTACACATCATGTATTTTGTTTTTCATATTGTTATATACATATTAAATTGTTTGTTATTTAATGTTCGTTGTGTTCTATTCCATTTCTTTTGCGCGATTGTAATGTTTTGTGTTATATTTGTGGTGGGAATAATTTAGAGAGCAATCTACTGAAATAACCAAATTACATACTTCCCCCCCCCACAAATTCAATCTTCACTTCCCAAACCGTTTCTTCCCAGCTTGACACAGCTTACTACCCAGGGGGCTTGAAATATCTCCTTCATTTGGGGTAAGAAAGGTATGTCTTAGGTATGACACAAAACTGCATCTGATGGTGAGGCTTATTAATATTATCGGAGGAGGTAGTTCCTGTAGTTTAATGCTTGCATATGAAAGCTCCCATTATTTAATAGGACGGTCCATTTCTCCTTTACAGAGAGAAAAAAAAATCAATACTAAAAAACTGCATTCTAATGGGGACTACCAATTTTGTAAAGGAAAAAAAAACACAATATTATTCCTGTATATATAAACTGTGAAGGGTTTATGCTGTGGAACTAACATTCCATGAACACCGTTTACTTCCGTTGTTTTCTTTACAAGCGAACTGAGTGCTCTCATCTTTGCCAACAATCGACAGTATTTAATTTAATTTTAAAAAGCCACGCACGCACACACACACATATATATATATATATATATATATATATATATATATATATATATATATATATAACACTGCATGAGTTCATCAGTAGAAATCTGCTGAAGTTTTGTTTACATTCATCGACAAAGAAAAAAAAAAGAAGACAAGGTTGGTATTAAATATTTTTTAAAGGTATTATTTGAAATTGATTAAATCAAATAACCTAACCCTTAAAATTTAATTATTTAATTATATGACATTAAATTTACGTAAAAAGATTTTTTTTAAATTTTTTCATTGATTTTGTTATATGTAAATATTACATTTGCTTCTATTTCATATTATATTTGTAGATTTTAAACTAATTTAAAATTCTATTTAAAATTGTTTAACGCTTAAAATGAAAACAAATTACTTGTAAAAGAATTAGGGTTTATCAATGAATGGTTCCTATGAATCACTTTATGAAAAATATTGAAATATCTTTTTAACAAAAAAGGACCTTTTATTTTGATTTAAAATGCGTTTTGCTGTAAAAACAGAAGCTTGCCCAGTCAGCTGGAACAGAAGAAATACCCAATTGCCTTTTTGCAGATGAGTAAGACCCTCCCCCACGAGTGTCCTGGATTATGAGAAATGTGCTCAATTAAAAAAAAAACGCTAGGTTTTAGGTCTTAAATTATAACAACCAGCATACGAAAAGTTAACCAAATTATCCGAATGTTCGTCGCTATAAAGTACAACTCTACACAAATCAAGTAAACTTTATTTCTGCCCAGCTCAAGAATTTATTTAGCAGTAACTATCAGGCCTAGTAAAGGGGAAGAGAAAAGTATAAAAATAAAGGAGATAAAAAAGGGGGTAAGGTAAGATTACTTTTACTACCTGAAAGTGTGTCTATATTTCTTAAAAACCAAAACAACCAGTTCCCAGTAATTTATTTCAAGACAAATAAACTTTACAAAATCCGGCTCTCCATATTTTTCCCTATCTTTATCGAAAATGTTCAATAAGGAAACAAAAATAACATATATTCAAGTAACGATAATATTATAATAAAAAAAAAAAAAAGAAGGGCATAAAGAAATACAACGACTGGTTTGTTCGAAGCCATGCCGTCAACCACCTACTGTCAGTTTAACTTTTGTTAATGACAAAATACCATTCTTTCATATTTTATGTCAAAGTTCTTTTTGAAGCCAATTTTTAGGGTTTATTCTTATTCTCGACGTCTCCTTCTTGTGTAGAATCAACCTGGATAACCATGTTCTTCTAGTTTCCTGTGTAGACTTGTTGAAAATGAAGTTTACTATTTCTTTAAGTGAACTTCAAGTAGACCACTGCTTCCTCCTCTTAGAGATGAATATCTTTCTGTTTCAAATTGAATTTTCTTCTGTTGAACCTACGGGGGCTTTTACCACATCTTCTGATCTGTTGGTAAAAAGTCCAATAATATTGTCTCCAGACCTTAGACTTGACTTTCCTTTGAAGGGGACAGCATACCAAAACCACAAATAGCCTGCAGTAGGCTTATTGTTTCAACAAATAACAATAAAACCCCTGTAAGTCAGGAAGCTTGGCCTAAGACTAATGGGCCGATTTTGCTCAAGCTACGTTTCTTAAGAAGAAATTGCCTAAAGTTGAAGATGAATAAACAAGAGCTCAGAAAGCAAAAGGAGTGAACCAGACAGAGCCTTCAGCTTGTGCTGAAAAAAAACAAAAGAAGAGGGAAAGAACCCTTATGGGTCTCACTTAAATAATAGTAGGGGAGTGGGGGGCTAACGGCACCATTTCAAAACAGCCAATCAGATTCGAGCAGACATTAACTGCCGAATTTACAAATTTCAACCAAGTATGACACAAAACAATCTGATGGTGGGGTTCCAGTGCTGCTGAAACTTTGAGGAATGTGGAGTACCCCTTCATTGCCATTGCTCCCTGATCCACTCTAGACTGAAGTGGTAGCACCTGATAGAGTCCTATCTATGGGTCAAATAGAACCAAACTGTGTTCTTATGCTAATTTGAATTGTTTGAAATGGAATGTTTTGTATGTTAAACTGAATTGTTTGAAAGAGAACTGTTTATTTGTATAAACATGGATTTGGCATTAAATAACGCATTACTCAATAAGTCCCAGGCCTAACTAATAATAACTTTTTGGCAAAATTCGACTTCATCAATATAGTCTCCATTCTAGGGAGATACACTGCTTCTCTAACAATTCGATGCCTTTTTTGTAGAACGATTTGTCTCTGGCCTCAAAATATGCCTCAGTTTCCAATATCACTTCTTCACTAGAGCCAAATCTCTTTCCCTGGAGCATTATTTTGAGGTCTGCAAACAGCCAGTAGTCACTGGGGGCCAGATCTAGAGAATAGGGTGGGTGTGGAAGCAATTTGAATTGTCATTCATCTAGTTTTACCATTGTTGTGATGGACTTATGACATGATGCATTGTCTTGGTGAATGATCACTTTTTTTCTCCTTCATTTTCGGTTGTTTTTTAGCAATTTTTTTCCTTCAAACGCACCAATAATACTATATAATATATCGCTATTGATGGTTCTTCCTTTCTCAAGGTAATCAATGAAAAAAATACCTTGCACATCCCAAAATACTTAGTTGCCCCTGTCACAGGCCAATCGGGTCTTTGCGCTCAGTGGCCATTGTAAGTTGATCGCTTTGTCCCAGAGACTTTCCCTTGCCCAGGCAGTACCTGAGTGGCTGAGCTAATTTTATCACTTGACACTTGAGGTATCTTAAAAGAGGAATGCTGAGAGGATCAAGCATTTTTTATGACATCCACCCATGAGTCTTGATTCACGTGTGCCCCTGCCCAACTATAAAATAATTACATGAATCCAATTATTCTCCCTCCAGCTATGGGTAAATAATAGGACAGATTAGGTTCTTCAGCCTTGGTGAGGCAACTAGTCTAGGAGAAGGAAAACTCTGAATTCAAACCTGTTAAACTCCGCTTAAAATTGACCTTGTGTCTTATCCTGCCCGAGCGGAGGGGTTGGTAAATATGATAAAATAATTTCATGTCAAACTTGACTTGGTTGAAAGTCGGATGAATTAGTACAATCCATAGATGGGAGGGTAGGGGTATAGTGGCTAATTTGCTGGATTGTAACATCATAGTGTTGCATAATTTGGTCATGTACAGATACAAAAACACACTGTTGCAGAAAGAAAGAAAGAATTTCAAATTATTATTTAGTTTGGGAATTGTTTTGGCCATTGGAATATTGAATTTATATATTTCGTCCAATGAGAATAACTGATGCCATTCTGCCTGGGTCACCTACCCTGGGCAACATAAAAATTATTATTTAGTGTGGGAATTGTTTTGGTCGTTGGAACATCGAATTTATATATTTCGTCCAATGAGAATGACTGATGCCATTCTGCCCGGGTCACCTACCCTGGGCAACATAAAAAGGCTGCGCATTGCTCCTTCGATCTCTTTTTGCTTCCTCTTGGCTAGCAGCAAAGACAAACAAGCTGACACGAGAGAGAACATTCCCTCTCTCTCCTGAGCTGATTCCAACAGTAGACAGAGGGACTTTTCATCTTGAGAGAGCACATTCAACATTTGTTTCCTCTGCTTCCTGGTGACCGTGGTGTAATAGTTATTGTCATAGGAAATGGACACAGCAACACGAGTTCAAATCCTGGACCAGGCTAATTGCATTTCATGTAGCACTAATACCCTTGGGAAAGGTATGAATCCAATTATTCTCCCTCCAGCTATGGGTAAATAGTAGGACAAACTGGGTTCTTCAGCCTTGGTGAGGCAACTAGTCTAGGAGAAGGAAAACTCTGAATTCAAACCTGTTAAATTCCGCTTAAAAAAACTGACCTTTTGTCATATCCTGCCTGAGTGGAGGGGTTGGTAAATATGGTTTCCTCTGCTTCCTTTAAGAGACCATTCCTTATCAATTATTTCTATCTCCTAAATCAAATGGACCTTAAAGCTTTTGGCTGAGTACTGAATTCCTTCGCAGCTATTTACAACTGTCCTTCTATTATTACTCACAGCACAAAGGAAAACTTTGTCTCAAGCTGTTTATAAAACTTCCAAATAGAAAACTGTCAATATCTTCATCGACTCATTTGTTCTTTCTTTTAATATAACAAGAAGCAACAGAACTCTATAACCTCAACTGCCATTTTTGTATAAATGGTAAACTTATCCTGCCCTTTGTTATAACACGATACAAATACATGTTCAAATGCAAATACACAACACAGAAACAGGTGAATACAAATACAGGCAGACTCTGTTGTTCAGATATGAACAGTTTTATTAACTGCTGACTTCTTGTCTTCAATGCGAGGAGAGAGACACAATTCTTAAAAGTCTTTGCTTTTAATATATTCATAGGTCCAAAAATATGACCAAGATATTCACATGCACAAAACGTTCATAATGCATATAATAGGAATCCAAAAAACACTCAAAATTAGTTCAGGTACGAAACTTTTTATTACCATTTTGAGTTTAAGGTTTTTCTACATGAGAAGAGAGAGACACAATTTCTTCAACAAACTCGCGGCACATTTAGTAAACCTCAACTGGTCTCGCCAAGGTGTGACCAAAAATCGTCTACCTTCCTCTAGACTCGAATCTCAACTGTTTTTTTTTTCAAATTCCAAAAACCTCAGCACTTCCGGACATGACATCATTCACGTCTCTGGTCTCATTTCCTATCTGGGGTTTTTATTGTGACAACTCTGATTGTCACATCTGCCCCGCGCGCACGTGAACACCTGCACTCAATGTGTGCACCTAATTTACCCATGCACTAAACCGAAAGGTTCTCAGCCTAACTAAACCGAAAGGCAAGATATATAAAATGAAATCCCTCCGCAATTATATTACATGCTGACCATACCATGCTGACCTCACAAATGCGTGGCGCACCCCATGATGTTTCAGATCTTTGTCAGTAGAGATCTGAAAAACCCAACTACATTTTTAACGATAGAGAACTCAACTCTCAACTGACTTTTTCAAAATCCTCAAATCATTTTTCGTTAATCATATTTTATCATTCAGTTTGGTTGAGCTTTGAACTATTCGGTTAAGAGTTCAGGTGCATAGTCATTGGGTACAGTTTTACGCTTGCGTGCAAAGGATATAACAATCACCATTGTCATAATAAACCCCAGACAGGAAATAGGGCTGGAGTGTGGATGACGTCATGCCTGGAAGAGATGGTCCTGAGAATTTGAGGATTTTGAAAAAGAGTCAGTTGAGAGTTGAGTTCTCTACCGTTAAAGATGTAGTTGGGTTTTTCAGATCTCTACCGACAGAGATCTGAAACATCATGGGGTGCGCCACGCATTTGTGAGGTCAGCATGGTATGGTCAGCATGTAATATAATTGCGGAGGGATTTCGTTTTATATATCTTGCCTTTCGGTTTAGTTAGGCTGAGAACCTTTCGGTTTAGTGCATGGGTAAATTAGGTGCACACATTGAGTGCAGGTGTTCACGTGCGCGCGGGGCAGATGTGACAATCAGAGATGTCACAATAAAAACCCCAGATAGGAAATGAGACCGGAGACGTGAATGATGTCATGTCCGGAAGCGCTGAGGTTTTTGTAATTTGAAAAAAAAACAGTTGAGATTCGAGTCTGAATGATAAAATATGATTAACGAAAAATGATTAATATAAAAACAATCATTCCTTAGTTATATGTCAATAGTAAGTGATTTTAAACTCCACTTATGCCACAAATGGTCATTTACTTCTTTGTCTGTGAAATAGTTCTGCGAATAGAATGGTCAAAGTAGTATATAATGTGAGTGCATGGAAGAATAATCTCTCTTCTTATCCTGGTGTCAATCATGTGTCAGGTGCTCTTAGTTCAGGCGTGGTGCTCAGTGTTACCCTTTCAACTTGTACATTTCATGTTATTCTAGCACCCAGCCAGCAAATGTGTCTACGCCTCTCAGTTCAAGCATGATGCTCAGTCTTACCCTTTCAACTTCTACAATTTCATGTTACATTTAACAATACTGTCAGGCCAACAGTTCAGCTTTGCTCAGTGCTTCAGCAAATGTTGGGTCCTTCATGTATTCTCTTATTTAAGGGCTGTCAAATATGCCAGTCTTGAATTTCTCCATGCTTTTCCGTGAGAACTTCAGGAGGAAAGCCACCAAGCTTTCTTCCCTGTCCATTGCCTTCACAAAGTTCTTCATTACTCCTAACTTGATATGTAAGGCTGAAAGCAATATTTTGTTTGGTTCAGCAAAAAGGTGAGACTAAATGTTTTGTGCGCCAGGTTTTAACCTTTGTCTTAACAGCCACCCTTCTGTGACGTAATGTTGTTCTTAAGCCAAGCTATCCCAGTGACACAGAAAACAAGGATACCTTGTGTAGTTACTTTGGAGCCTTAGGACCTGTCCAACCACCTTAAGATCTCTACAGTTTGGTTTGGTTTCTTTGTTTAATGGCATATCATCCTTTATAGGTTATTTAATGCCAAAGTCATTCTCTTAGAAGAACAGTAGTGGTACTATTTAACCATAGCTGGGAGGATAAGAGGGTTCATACCTTACCCAAGAGTATTTGCCCAAAAGTGAATGTAATAACGCGACTGGAGTATGAACTCGCTTACTACGATTCCGCCATCCATCACTTTAACCATTACACCATGAGGACACCCCCCAACAGTAGTGGTACTATTTAACCATAGCTGGGAGGATAAGAGGGTTCATACCTTACCCAAGAGTATTTGCCCAAAAGTGAATGTAATAGCGCGACTGGAG
Organism: Sepioteuthis lessoniana; assembly: GCA_963585895.1. Classification (NCBI taxonomy): domain Eukaryota; kingdom Metazoa; phylum Mollusca; class Cephalopoda; order Myopsida; family Loliginidae; genus Sepioteuthis; species Sepioteuthis lessoniana. The sequence goes on along the minus strand of OY757947.1, from coordinate 6,881,981 downwards.
TATGAACTCGCTTACTACGATTCCGCAGTCCATCGCTTTAACCATTACACCACGAGGACACCTCCTTGATCTCTACAGATCAACCATTTGTGCTCCTGGTAGTTAACAGCAGACAGCAAATGATCCATGCTGTTGTGAGTTTCTTTCATTTGTATTGAATGCCCAATAAGGATAGATAAAAAAACTATTCTCTTTATATAGAACGACTGCTTTTTGATCACTCCAATGTTGTCGCAATAAACCAATAATGACTTATCTTAGAACATGAAAAACTGCCTTAATTCTCTCTCACGGTCTTAATACCAGTAGAACATTGTTCCTGGTGCCTGTTACGTGCTGACCTTTGACAGCTGGTTATTTTGGATTTCATATACAGGATGTTCCAACTGTGTAAACAAGAGAACAATTGAAATAGATCGCATGGATTGAGATCCTGAAGGAGAACTGGAAGGTATGTGTAAGCATAAAGAATATTATATATACACAGATACTCTCAAACAGGAGGTCAGTTAAGAGAAGTGTGCTGTTACAGTAGAAACAGCTTTAAGCTCAGGTTTGGGAGAGGCCAAGTGGTCTCGCATTGAGTAATGGGTTTAGAAGATATGGTGTCACTATAGCAGTCCTTTGTCAGTCTTAGTCTCTCTGTGTCTCTCTCACACTTACGACCAATTTCAACCTTTTGAGTTATAAAGAGAGTTTACATTTTTATGATATGGTCCTCCTTCCATTCCTTCATTAATATACAATGGTGCCGGCAGATGTTTCTCTTTGAGAAGTGAAACCTGCAGCCGAGTAGCATCTTTTGAAAGGTTCATGTCCCATGTCAAGTTATTGAGTTCCACGGCAAAAACAGTCATGTTACAATGTTCAGAATCAGAGCTATATTCCATGTTACCATCTGGCTCAGGAACAGGAAGGTTTGGGCCATGCAGGATTGGGGTTATGGCAGAAGGAACATTGGGATATTGGAAATGGCACTTGTTCTTGCAATTTATTCCTTTTAGATTTATCATACAGAAATAGCAGTCTGTAATAAGATCTTTTCCTCCTCTCCAAACCATTGGAATGGCAAATGGCATACCCTCTCTTTTACCATTCGACCAATCCTTCAAGTTCTTTGCACATCTTTTACAGAAAATGTGGGGAGCGAATGGCTTATCCTGATCCCCTCCATGAAATTATAATATGTCTTCTTAACAAAGTAATTTTTGCTTGACGGTTAAGAAGAACCACAATACTACAGATATAACTGAACCAGACAGGATTGTTTTTACAAATGTGATCCATTCTTACAGGTATGGAAATCTCAAGCTGAAAAGTTAAAAAAATAAATCAGTACTTTGCTCATTGTTGACATTTGACACAGTAAATTAAAATCATTTTAAGCAGAAGGATAAGCCTTAGACACTCGAGGTATGTGAGTGTTAGCAAGTAGGGTGGTACACTGTAGTTAGGTACACATAAAACATTACATACTATACTAAATATCAGGCACTCACAATCAGCTGTGACAAGTAGCATCCACGGGCTTTTAAATAACTGTTATTATCGTGTGCAACTTGTTGTGAAGTATTCTAGCACATCTTCAAAACCAGACCTGACCAAACACAATAAATGGGATTTTTGAATTCAGTATAAAATGGCGATCATATATCACATGATAAACCTTTCACCTTTGTTATTGGTTAAAGATCATTCAGAAATAAGTAAAATTGACGACCATAGTCAAGGGTGACCCGAAGGCTCTCTTTACAATAGCTACTACACGATTGCTCTACTTTACCCTTGATCCTTACCTTATAATACTGAGTGTTAAGCAAGGCAGCATCAAGTAGCATTTTTTGAGTCTTTGGTATGACTCAACATGGGATTTAACCCCTGTTTCCCAGACCACTGGCAAACACTTTACTCATTAGGCCAATGGCCCTACAGTGATAAAAAAAAAAATGAGCGAATTAATACTTTCCTTTATCTTGTTGCTTTGATTTTTTAAAATTATTTTCCTCCTACCAAACATAGCACAGCACCTAATGGTATATTTCTTATACAATTCATTTTATTAACTTTTATGCTTGTTGATAATGAACTTGTTGGCTAATGGACCAATCTTGATGAAACTGACATGACAACTCCTTTCACCTCAGTGTTTTTAAGGTACCTGCAGGATGTGCAATGAAGGGGAAGAGGCATAAAATGGAAAAATGAAAAATTCTCTTTTCTATATTTCATTCTTTAAATAGTTATAAAATGATTGACTGAAGTGACCTTATTTTCTTGTTGCCTAGTCAGCTCTTTTCACTTCAGGGTTTTTAAGATACCTGCAGGATGTGCAATGAAGGGGAAGAGGCATAAAATGGAAAAATGAAAAATTCTCTTTTCTATATTTCATTCTTTAAATGATTATAAAATAATTGACTAAAGTGACCTTATCTTCTTGTTGCCCAGTTAGCTCTTTTCACCTCAGAGTTTTTAAGGTACCTGCAGGATTTGTAATGATGGGGAAGAGGCATAAAATGGAAAAATGAAAAGTTCTCTTTTCTATGTTTCATTTTGTTTAATGATTATAAAACATTTGACTAAAGTGACCTTTTTTGTTGACTGCGTATTTGAGTGTGAACAATTTTCTCATGTTTATCCATGATAAAGTGTCCTTTTATTTTAGATGAGTAAATCTTAAGACAAAGTAAAACTTCTTTTATTTAAATTATGTTTCTTGTATAATTATCTAATATATTTTTTTTATTCATGTCTGAATATAAATGACTTGATATGTCACTGTTAATTGAAGCACAACATGATTTATTCTAATTTTCTCACTTCAAATAAAGCACAAGTCTCCTGTTTTCTTTAATAATACCTGTTCCTTATTTACAGATATCAAATGGAGTGAGGAATGAGAATTTTGGGATTTTAAAGTACTGAAAAGAAAACATACTTTTTCCTGGTTTGTGGATCTGCATATTGGATCAGAGTTTATGCTATAGTTGTGAAATCCAAGAAAGCAAAGAAGAGAATCGTTACCATTGACAAGTCTGTACAGCATCATTTTTGATAAACTCAAATTTTAAAGCTTGCATAAAACCCCAGTGTAGAAAAACCCTATCCTTTTGAAGTATGTAGAAAATTTATTTCACGGAGGTCAAAATTGGATCCCCTTACACACACAAAAAGTATGGAAATGCAAACTGCAGAGAAAATTTCTATGGACACAGCGTGTGAGACAGATTTTTCAAAGAGTTCTTTAAAATATCATATGCGAGTACATATTGGAAAGAAACCATTTTCTTGTCAAGTGTGTGGATCAGCTTTTGCTCAAAAGGCATATTTGAAAAGGCACATACAAACACACAGAAGAGAGAAACCATTCTCTTGTGAAGTATGTAGCTCAGCATTTTCATGTAATTCATATTTGAAACGCCACATACAAACACACACTGGAGAGAAACCATTTTCCTGTGAAGTGTGTGGATCAGCATTTTCAAATAATTCACATTTAAAAAACCACATGCGAACACACACTGGAGAGAAACCATATTCTTGTAAAGTATGTGGATCAGCATTTTCAGAGAATTGTAGTTTAAAACGCCATATGCGCATACATACAGGAGAGAAACCATATTCTTGTGACATATGTGGATCAGCTTTTTCGGACAATTCCACTTTAAAAGCCCATCTACTTACACACACTGGAGAAAAATCATTTTCCTGTGAAGTGTGTGGATCAGCTTTTTCTCTTAATTCACATTTGAAAAGCCACATGCGAACACACACTGGAGAGAAACCATATTCTTGTACAGTATGTGGATCAGCATTTTCAGAGAGTTCTCATTTAAAGCGCCATATCCGCATACACACTGGAGAGAAACCGTATTCTTGTGACCTTTGTGGGTCAGCATTTTCTGACAATTCGGCATTAAAAGCTCATCTGTTTACACACAGTGGAGAGAAACCATTTTCCTGTGAAGTGTGTGGATCAGCATTTTCACGTAATTCACTTCTGAAAAGCCATATGCAAACACATACTGGGGAGAAACCATTTTCTTGTGAAGTGTGTGGATCAGCATTTTCTCGTAATTCACTTTTGAAAAGCCACATGCAAACCCACACTGTTGAGAAACCATTTTCTTGTGAAATATGTGGATCCACATTTTCACTTAATTCATATTTGAAACTGCACATGCGAACACATACTGGAGAGAAACCATTTTTTTGTCAAGTGTGTGGATCAGCCTTCTCACGTAAATCATATGTGAAAACCCACATGTAAACACACACAGGCGAGAAACCATTTTCTTGTGAAGTATGTGGATTAGCATTTTCTCGCAATTTTCATTTGAAACGCCACATGCAAACACATACCGGAGAGAAACAATTTTCTTGTGAAATGTGTGGATCTGCATTTTCACTTAATTCCCATTTGAAAAGCCACATGCGAACTCACACTGGAGAGAAACCCTTTTTTTGTAAAGTATGTGGATCAGCATTTTCACAGAGTTCTCATTTAAAACGTCATATGCGCATACACACAGGGGAGAAACCATATTCTTGTGACCTTTGTGGGGCAGCATATTCAGACAATTCCAATTTAAAAGCCCATCTACTTAAACACAGTTGAGAGAAACCATTTTCCTGTGAAGTGTGTAGATCAACATTTTTATGTAATGCTAATTTGAAACGTCTCATGCAAACCCACACCGGAGAAAAACTGTAAAGTGTGTGCATCAATGAATATTTGTAATGGTTCCTAATCCTCTAATGCCACTAAATCATATATATATATATATATATATATATTGGACAGTATTTAGAATTAAATAACCACCAAGGTTTTTTTATGTCGTTAAACTAAATAACCTAATGTAAGTAAAGGGAGGTGCCCGTGGTGTAATGGTTATCGTGATAGGAAATGGACACGGCAACACAAGTTCAAATCCTGGACGAGACTGATTGCATTTCACATAGCACTAATACCCTTGGGAAAGGTATGAATCCAATTATTCTTCCTCCAGCTATGGGTAAATAGTAGGGCAGACTAGTTTCTTCAGCCTTGGTGAGGCAACTAGTCTAGGAGAGGGAAAACTCTGAATTCAAACCTGTTAAACTCCGCTTAAAAAAATTGACCTTGTGTCATATCCTGTCAGAGCGGAGGGGTTGGGTAAATATACTAATGTAAGTAAATTTAGCGACCTTAGACAGGGATAACCTGAAGGCTCCTTTTTCAATAGATAACACACCAGGGTGTTGGTAATTGCTCTATTCATTTCCCTGGATTGCTACATTTACCCTTGATCCGTATCTTATAATGCTGAATGTTAAGCAAGAAGGCATCAATTATCATTTTTTGAGTCTTTAGTATGACTCTACCTGGGATTGAACCCAGGTCTCCCACTCCATTGCCGAACACTTTAACCACTTTAACCTATTTTGAGCCATTTTATTTTAATTAGTTAATATAAACTCTGCAACTATGTTCCAAACTATTCCACAATGTGCAAACAAATAAGTTATAACTTGTTTAAAAACAAAGTTACCTACAAACTACTCACAAATCATTTATATATATATATATATTAAACAGTATCTGGTATGAAATAACCCCCAAGGTTTGTTATGCCATTAAAACAAATAACCTAATGTAATTTTTTGGTTGCTATATTCTAACTGAATTCTTTTTATGATTACTCTTTTCATCACAGCTAAAAATAAAATAGTGAGTTGCATGCGATCACTGACAGCTTGCTGCCCTAATATAAATATAAGTAAGTCATTTGACCAAAAACTAAGTTGCCTACTAACTATTCACTTGCAAATCATATATATATATATATAAATATATAAATGGTATCTGAAATTAAATAACCACCAAGGTTTGTTATGCCATTAAACTTAATAACTTAATGTAACTAATGTAATTTTATGGCTGCTATATTCCTAACGCATTGTCCTGATGATTCCTGACTCTTTTCATCACAGCTAAAAATAAAAACAGTGAGCTGCGTGTGATTATTGATGGCTTGCTGCACTAATAATAAGCAGGTCATGTGATCAAAAACTAAGTTTTTTTGATGTTCCAGAAGGTCCTATGGAATGTTTGTAATGGTTCCTAAACCACTAGTGTCTCAAAATCTAAAAATAGAAAAGGACCCACATTTGTCATGGTTTCCAAAAAAGAACTTTTCCTTATTTTACCGCCAAAATGCTTGCGAGTATAAATTGACCAAAATCTCAAACACTTGTCAGTAACATCCCAGAAGTTTCAGAAAACATATGAACCAAAAACATCAACCTACAAATCACTACATGACTATAAGTTTTATTCTTTAAGCAATTTCAGAACTGACAAATAAATTAGCATAAAAAACATTAAAACCTTTACGTACACTGTACACATACAGTGATTGATACTCACAAAACGTATCTTTAATATGGTGTTGCTCATTGCCAAAAATAATATATAAAAAGACAAAGTCTATTTCAACTCAAACTCCTAATATAATGATAAGCAGGTCATGTGACCAAAAATTAAGTTTTTTTTTCTCGTGATCTCATAGGTCCTATGTAGTGTCACTGAACCTAAAAATAGAAAAGGACCCACATTTGTCATGGTTTCCAAAAAAGAACTTTTCCCTATTTTATCGCCAAAAATCTAGCAAGTATAAATTGACCCAAATCTCACACAGTACTCACTAGCATCCCAGAAGTCTTAGAAAATGAATGAACAAAAACATCAACCCACAAATCATCATGTGACTATTAGTTAAGTTTTATTCTTTAAGGAATTTCTGAAGGGACAAACAAGTAAGCATAAAAAAAACATTAAATCCTTTACGTACACTGTACACATACAAAGATTGATACTCACAAAATATATCTTTAATAAGGTGTTGCTCATTGCCAAAAATAATTTATAAAAAGTCTATTTCAACTCAAACTCCTATTGTTTGTTTCACTGTTTGCCTGTTTTATTTCTAATTCATTTCAGCATAAATCTTTTTCATCATGGCACTAGAAAAATTCTTCTTACACAACGTTGAGCTAGATTCCATTACGAACTCAGTACACAATCTGCTACGACATTATCTTGATTCCATTACAAACACTGTACACATAATCTACTACAAATTCACGTTACACTTGTAACATGTTCTTTGTAAGCATCTGCCTGTATCTTTCATTATTCTTCTACAAGGATATCTTAGGCATTAAATAACCCAGGAAGTTTGATGTACCATTAAACAAAGAAATCATGTAACATGTTCTTTGTAGGCATGATCCTGCATTTTTCATCATGCTTCTACAGCTTTAAATAACCCATTAAGATTGATATACTATTAAACAAAGAAACAAAACAAAACAATATTCACGTGACACTCATGACAGGTTCGTTGTAGGCATCAGTCTGCATCTTTCACCATGCTTCTATAAGGATGTCTTAAGCATTAAATAACCCATGAAGATTGATATACCATTAAACAAAGAAACTAAACAAAACCAGTTTTGCTTAATCTGGCACAAAAAGCTGGTTGCTCATAGTAACTGATGTTACTAAATGGTCACACATTTCAAAACTTGACTCGCTCATTGCTGCTTAACTTTGTTTATATATCACGAACGATCATAGATATCTTATAAGTTTACTAATGATATACCAGCTACTATGTTATATGTGAATACTGACGATAATTAGACTGTCTTATCAACATGGTGTCAGAAACTAAACATGAAATAATTATGTATTAGTTTTCTCACTAAAAAAAGTTGGGTAACTAAATTCATTTCAGTTTTTGACGACAATAGGGAGACAATAAAAAAAAATCCTCTTCTTTTGGACTGTGGGCATGTTTTTGGACATCATGTATCAGTTAATATGATAACTGACAAGCTTATCTCTTCCTTTTTTGATTCCTGTTCTGTCAAACGGATAAGACTTCTGTTTGTCTCTGAACAGAAGCGAGTCTGTTGTAGAACTAGTCAAAACAAGAGCAGTAGCCCAGTCCTCAGCCAATTGGTAGCCTCAGTTGACTAAAAATAACAACACACTCAACTAGCAGCTCTTCCTCAGTATACCTCTGTTCAACTCGTTCATTGTGTCAGTCAAAAAAGCAGTCTGCAAACAACAATAACAATGCTGGCATGCTCTTTTATGCAAGTTCCGGCATATAGAAATTTACATGTGTGGTAGATTTCTTCTCGCTAGAGATGAGATTGGCCCACTATAACTTCTGCCTCCAGAAGTGAACATATTTTCTACTGCTTGACACGCAAGGCATAATCTTACTCGCTTTGATCCGGGTAGTAAGTTTCTTCTCTCGCTATAGTCTTTGTCTCTAAATCTGATGATGGACTTTTGCATTAAAGCTGAAGCCCTCGTGGATATGAATGCCTAAATAAGTAAGAATTTTCATGATTTTTGTATCTGTTTTTGTGCCTTACTTGTATAACGAGAAGGTAAGGTGTGTAGCAGAGGACGCGAAAGAGGTCTGTCTTCACTGGGAGCTGGTTACTCTCTGACTTGTCATGACTTCCAAAAAGGGATAGAAAAAAATAGTTCTAGAGAGGAAGAAGGAATCAATGCGCTCTGCCCCTGATTGGTCAGTGAGTGGCCAAATCGCTTAGCGGGGGCATTGGTTCGCGAGAGGAACTAAATCTGTGACAGCTACACTTGATACCGTGTAACTGAGTGCAAAAAAAACACTTAAAAACAATGTAAATAGGAACAATGAACGCAATCCTCTAACCTCTAGACATAAGATAACTCCAGACAGGTTGACATACCGTTAAAATCAACCAAGTAGTCAGTCATATAAAGAGTAAATGTAAAAAAAATATTAAGATGCGTTTATAACGAGAAGGTAGGGTGTGTTACCTTCCAATAAAGAAATAATATGAGTCGAATGAAAATTTGGAAGTTTACTAGCAGCTTTACACAAGAATGCTGCGTGCAATCCTGAACAAGTCCTGGCAGCAACACCCCACAAGACACCAACTGTACGGCCACCTGCCCCCTATCACGAAAACTATTCAAGTTAGGCGAACCAGACATGCAGGACATTGCTGGAGAAGCAGAGATGAACTCATAAGAGATGTACTCTTATGGATCCCCATACATGGCCGCGCAAAAGCAGGACGACCAGCACGAACGTACATTCAGCAGCTATGTGAGGATACAGGTTGTTGTCCTGAAGACCTGCCTAGGGCGATGAACGATAGGGAGGAGTGGCGAGAGAGGGTCAGGGATATCCGTGCTGCCAGCACGATATGATGATGATGACTAGCAGCTTTATTTAAAAGGAAACCTTTGTGTTTGAAGTCGTAGAAAGAAGAAAACAGTTGTAAAAGGGTTGAGCAGGCATTTGGCGTTCAGACTGTAGTTCAAAGTCCAGTAGATTTTGGAGTGAGGAATAAAAGGTCTCTAAAATAGATAAGCAGAATTAGAGTAGCTGAATGTCTGAGTGGGATTTGCTTTGCTGTTGACAACTAAAGTCGTGTCACTGATTTTAGAACAGGAATGAAATATTCAGCCATAAGTTTGTGGTCCTGCACTGTAGGAGAGAGGAATGAAGGTCTTCTAAGAGATTGAGCAGGAATGAAGTAACTGAATGTCAGAGGCGACATAAAAGTGTTCCTGTAAGAAGCGGAATAAAACCATCCAATTTAATAATTCTGGGAGATGTTGGCCCAGCTAAGTTAAACGAGAGAATATGGAATGAATTCCCAGGTGCAACAGTCCATAAATTAGATGATGCCCTCCTCATGGTGAAGTGATTCTGCCGCTAGAGAGAGGACAGAAAGATCGTCTGTCCTGTTCGAAAGATTCTGTGGAAAAGAGAAATTGGCGCTTTTTCACCTTTGAAATTGCCCAGAAAAGTCATCTGGGCAGAATGGGATAAGTCATCTTCATTGGATAAAAATATAAGACAAGACCATAATGGTCAAATTAATTCATGCACCAAACTAAAATTCGAAATTCTTTCTGCTACACTTGTATATAAAACAAGTTGCACATTTCATCTGTTTGGGACACATTTGTGTATTGTCATACTTTTTAGGTTCTAATTGTATCTATTGCATGTCCTATATGCATTTGAGTTTATCATATATTTCTGTTTATTCAGTGTTAGAATATCAATGGATATGTAGCAGAAAGAACTTTGTATTTTTGTTTGGCGCGTAAATTAATTTAACCATCATGGTCGTCGCATATTTTCACCCAATGAGGATGGCTTATCCTATTCAGCCCGGACAAAAAAAAAATGGTGAAAGCCCGCAAAACTATCTCTTCCTCAGAACCTTTCGAGCAGGACGGACGTACTTTCTGTCCACTCCCTTCATAGCAGCAGAATCACAACACAATGAGGAAAGCCGTCTAATTTATGGACCTTTTGAGTCTACCCTCTTAGACCAAGGGTTCCCAGTTGAACATGAATTTGGTGCATGTAATCCGCCACTTACAGGAACACTTTTATGTCGCCTCTAACTTTTGTTATGTCTACAGCGACGCATAATCATGCTCAGACATCCAGCTACCTCATTCCTGCGCAACCTTTTTCTGGAGACCTTCATGCCTCCCTCCTACAGCAACCAGGACCACACATTTATTGGTGACTACACCATTCCTGTCCTTAAACAGCAAACACGACTTTTGCTATGTCTAGAGCGACACATGTTCCGCCCGGACATTCAGCATTGCCTTGACTGTAACAACGCACAATTCGCCCTGGCATCTAGCTGTTATAATTCCTTTGAATATAGCGCGAAGGTAACGTAACAATTTTCCTCGCTAAAGATACACTAATGCACATTTTAGAATTTCGTGACTAAACATCTTATTTCTTGCTTCTTCATTGAACTCTCAAGCCAACATGGTAGAATTTGGAAAACAAATCTTATGCTACAAAAGTTTGGATAGAGAAGAGTGTTAGCATGTCAGCAAATATTGTTATGGAAGAGAGATGTACAACTGAGGACAATGACTTCCATACAACATATGATTGTAAGCATTAGACAGTTGTGTGGGCATGAAAAAGAAAGCTACCAGTATTAAAGAACAATGCAAGTTGTCAAAAGGAACCATTGCAATGCGAAACTGAAGCAGAATTCAGAAAGGAAGTTGAGTGCTGGATCAAGGAAGGAATTTTGATGCTTTTGACAGATGTCTCTGCAATCTTCCTGCGTCGTCTGTGGCTGGAATCAGGGCGTTGGCTTGAGCAGTCCTCGTGGGCAGCTGCTGCTGATTAGGCTTTGGTCGTAGAACGACCAGGGGAGAATCTGATCTCTCCCGCACCCTTGGCTGACGTCCAGCCCAACTGATTTGACCCGGTTTGATACCGCTGCTTTTACAGCTACTGTCCGCTACTACGCATTGTGGTCTACGTACACTTGAGTTTGCTATCTATTACTAAATAATGGTGAGAAACTTCATTCTTCTTCGACCCTGTGTTTTATATTACTACCTATTTTGTCCATTAGTTGAGGACAGTCCTTAGAAAGGCTGAATTTAATATTTAAAAAAGGATGTCCAGTGCGGAAGGATTTGATTCCTTACGACTCATTCCTAAATACTATTGGCTGACGACATCAGTGACTCATAACTTCTTGAAAAGGGGTTTGTTTTGTTTGGTTTATGAGTAGTCGGTTGACTACGATATGTTATTAGTGCCACGCGTTGGGCCATATATCCCACAATTGCCTGAAGAACGACCCAGTGGGAAATACGGCTCAGTGTTAACCTACTCCCAGAGCCCGATATAAAGGTGGCGCTACAGTTGCCTTATGGATCGAGGGGGTCAGGAGTTTAGCCCTACAAGACATGGGCTGTTCACAGTCACTCGTTAGCAAACCGATTTGTCACTCTTGGTAGATGAAGGAAGTGGTAAAAAGATTTTAGGGGAATAAAATTTGTAGGAATGTGAGTGACACTAAAGTCATCTGAGAGAGTGTCCGGGAAACAAAGTTCTTTGAATTTGAGTATTTTTTTTGTTTGTTTTATCGAAGTTTCAAAGTTCATTAAATTTTGAGTTTTCTTTAAGACTTTTTTTCGTAGAATTCTTGGTTGAATTTTCTTGGTAGAACTTCAGTAGTCAACATTCATTTATTTTTATTTCTTGGGAAGCTTTATTCAAGAAGCAAGTGACGAAACCAATATGCTAACTAAAGTTTTTTGTACCCCACAGTCATCGACGGCCATTTAAAAAAATGTATGAGTGTAAATCCTACATATGAAGTTATGAACCGACTCTGTTTTTTTGGGGGGATATCTAATTAAGTCATATAAATTATAATAGAATGTAATAAGAGCACTGAGTCTCACTCATAGCTGCTGACCAATCTTTATTTGGTTACAAAATGGTGTTGGAGTTGGGTTTTTATTGTGTTGCATTCATCTTGGGGTTCTGGTTATTATTGGATTCACAGGATTCCTTTTTTGTCTGAATTTTCTTAGAAAGACTTTATTGTAATATATTTTTAAATTAGATTTATTTTCCTGATCTACGTTCTTTGTTCCTGATTATTGCTGTTAGGATGTTTGAGGTGATTTATTTTAGACCAAAAATGTCTGAATTTTGAAAGCCGCGCAGATACACGCGCAATCTAGTCTAATTTTGGAACTTACGTTTAATGAGTTCTGTTGGAATTCTTTTATTGAAATGGGAACATCTTGAAAGGGACTTTTTATGGTTGTTACTGCCGGAAGGAAATGACAGGATTTTTGGGAACTGACATCACCTGTTGAGAGAATAAACTTTTTCGCTCTAGCCACAAGGTAGACAAGACGTCTATTTTAATAGTCCTGTGAATTTTCGCAGGATGTGCTGGTCTTTAAACCTTGCTGTTCCCTACAGTTATAGGAAAATAGTGAATAGGGTGCAAATCCCTCAGAGAATTTTTGCTGTTGGGCTGGACCTCTCCAAGAGAAATATGCTGATATCGATATTTGTGAATTTGTGCTGTCTCGACTTTGACCACAGAGTGTCCCAGAAATACCCTGCTGTGCAGTATTCTTCCAAATCAAATATGCTCTTGCCTATATCGGTAAATTTGTGTTGTCTTGACTCAGACCATGAGGTGTACAATTGAATTTGCTGTCCAATACAAGTGCTGAAAGAATTGCTGAATAAACCCCCGTGTGTCTGCATTATTCGTTGTATTCTTGACGGAAAAGGGATTAGGTTTTCCCAAGAGATAATTTCCACCGAATAGACTCTTCCAAATCTTTTTTTCCATTCATACAACACCCCTTTTTTTGAGTTGTAAGTATCAGCTCCTTTGTTTGTTGAAGACATATCAGTTCCTTCTAATTCATAAGTGACCCAATGTTTTTTCGAAACAATTTGTATCATTGTTACTTAATTCAGTTTTTTTAGCTGGTTGCTGAAATAGCAATTAATTTTAGCAACTTGCGTTTTTTTTATTTATTTTTATTTACTTGGTAATGAATAGTTTATAACAGTGACGTGGAACGGGTTTCCTTCCCGTTATATTTAAAGGAAAATAAATGAATCAGAATGAGATATCGAAAGGTTTTCAAGAAGATTTAATGGTAGCCAGAATAAAGAGTGCCTTTATGCAGCAAGTCTCGTTGGAAGGAATAAATAGTTATTGAGTTGAGAAAGAATCACAGCAGTTAAATGTCGGAGCGTGGTATACGTCGCTGTAGACATGGCAAATATTGAGTTACTGATTTTAGAACAGGAATGAATGTTCAGCCATCGATGGTGGTTATATTTCCTGTAGAAGAGAAGTATGAAGGTCTTCAGAAAGGGTTGTCCAGGAATGAAGTAGCTGAATTGCCAGAGGCGGGATTAATACGTCTAATTCATTTTCAGCCGAGAACCCCTGGGTCTATTTAGGTAAACCCATAGGGTCCATGAACCAAACGGCTCTATCATCATGGTGGTGAGTTGCTGCTGATAAAGGAGCCGATAGAAATACGTCCGTCCAGCTCGAAAGATTTTGAGGAAGAGATAGTTTGGCAGGCTTTCACCGAATTCGATATGCCCGGGAGAGTTGTCCGGACCGAATGGGATTCGTCATCCCCATTGGGTGAAATTATATGACGAGACCAACGGTCAAAATAATTTACACGCCAAACATACGAAGTTCTTTCTGCTACAAGTTCTTAGTTGTACGCATGAGGAACGTTTGTCTTTTTATTTTTCCTTTTTTTTCAAAGTGCTGTTTTATTTTCCATGAAAGGATTCGTTTTTTTTTAAATAAGACTTAATCCTTTTAGTTCAAAATCAGCTATAATGCCGTGGAAGCAACTAAAAACATTCGTTGAGCGTAAGGTGAAGGCACAGTTGATTAAAGATGACCTCTTGCCTTCGGCTGATTGCATATAAGGCATTAACTCTATTTCGTGGTAATTTCCTTCTCTTTTGCCACATTCGTATTAGATAGGAATACTTGATAAAATATACCCGTAAATCATTTATATTAGTTACTTGAAACCATATAACCAGGTAGAAACAAATGACAACTATCAAATACTTGAAATCTGTCGGTCCTGTAACTACCATATAATTATTGATATTACATAGGAATACTTCAAACCATACAAGTGTGTACAAATTATTTGTATTAGATAGGAATGCTTGATATCATATAACCCTAAATTACTTCTATTAAGAGTATTTACTTGAAGTTATAATTGTTTACTTAGGATTTTTAACATTATATAACACGAGGGCAGATAATATTACCATTTAAACATAAATGGCAGTTGACGTTGAAGAGTTCTGCTGCCTCTTGTTATATCAAAAGAAAGAAAATGAATAATGGAGGCGTTGACGAAGATATTGATAGTTTTCAAAGGGGAAGTTTTAATGGCAGCTTGAGATGAAGTTTTCATTTGTGCTGTGAGTCACAGGGTATAGTGAAAGCAGTTGTAAATAACCGTGCAGGAATTTAGAATTCAGCCAGAATCTTCGGGTCCATTTGATTTTGGAGGGAGAAATAATTGATAAGAAATGGTCTCCTAAAAGAAGTCGAGGAACAAATGTTGAAATGTACTCTTTCGAGATGAAAAGTCCCTCTGTCTGCTGTTTGGAATCGTCCCGGGATAGAGAGAGAGAATGTTCTCTCTCGTGTCGGCTGGTCTCACCTTGCTGCTAGCAAGGACGAAGAAAAAAAAAAAGAAAGAAAGAAAGGGCATGGTTAGCGTTGCCTTTTATGTTGCCCGGAGGAGGTATGCCCAGGCAGAATTGCATCGTTCATTCTCATTGGATGACATATATAATTTCGACCTCTAACGGCCAAAGCAATTCCCACACTAAATAATCATTTGTTTTTCTTTCTGATATAATTTGATATTTGAAAAAATATAACTGGGCAGACAAATTATGATTATTAAATTGAAAATGTTACTTAAAAACAAATAATTGTTCATAAATTGTTTGCATTAGATAGGAATACTTAAAACCATGCAACTGTGAGCAAATTATTCGTCTTAGATAGGAATACTTGATACCATATAACTTTGTGCAAAAAAAGCACTTAAAAACAATGTAAATAGGAGCAATGAACGCGATTCTCTAACCCCTAGGCACAACATAATTCTAGACAGGTCGACATACCGTTAAAATCAACCTAGCAGTCAGTCATATAAATGTTAAATGTAAAAAATATTAAGATGCGCTCATTTCAAAATATTTTTCTCCCATTTTTTGTTTTGTAGCAGAAGGAATTTTCGTATTTTGGTTTGGCGCGTAATTTAATTCAACGCATAATTTCGTCCAATCAGGATGACTTATTCGATTCAAACCGGATTTCCTTTCCGAGCAGCAGAAATTGGGGAAGCTGCCAAACACATCCCTTTTTTTTAGGCAGAACGATTTGATTCTGTACAGACATCCTATCTGCCTGCTCTTAAATAGCAACAGCAGCAGCATGGACACAATGAGGGAACCTATCTAATTTATGGACCCCTTGTGTCTATTTCTCTTAGACCGTGGGATCCCAGTTGAATATGAATGAGATAAATTCAATACGCCACACACAGGAGCCACTTTTTGTCACCCCCAAAATTGGCTATGTCGATTGCGATGTCTAATTCCGCTCCGGCACCAAGCAACTATTTCACCTCTCTACAACATTTTTGGGAGACATTCACGCTTCTCTCCCAAACAACCAGAAACACAGTCTAACGGTAACTCCAAAGTTTATTTCCTCTCACGGCAAACATGACTTTCGCTATATACTGCCCACATACTTCCCTCGCACGTCCAACAACACACGCTGCTATCTCAACTTTCTCATAACTGCATTTCGTCTCTTTACTTCTTTCCTTTCCAACGAGGCTTGCAGCACAAACGCAAACTCAATATTCCATGTAGCCATAAAAAAAAACCTTCGTGTAAAAACTAACGGCATCTTAGTCTTCTTACCTCTCTACCTTCTCCTTTATTTACTTTTAAAACTTAGCGAGGAAGTAATCAAACACACACACGCACGTTACAACTTTTCCTCGCTAAAAATAAACACAATATCACTCCTACAGTTTATTTATTTAGCTTAGTACGACAAATGTCCAAATGACACGAACCTACTTCCCTGGATAGAGTAAAGTCGCAACAACAAAGTAGTTGTAGTATTGAAAATCATAAGGTACTTGAAAAAATATAACTGGGCAAACAAATTACGATTGTTTAAATTGAAAATGTCACTTTAAAACATATAATTGTTCATGAATTATTAGTTTTAGATGGAATATTTGAAATCATATCACTGTGTGCAAGAACTGTTAAAAAAACAATGTAAATAGGAACAATGAACTCAATACCTTAATATTTAGGCATAAGAAAATTTGAGGCAGGTTGACATACCGTTAAAATCAACCGAGAAGTTAGTCATATATAGGTTATGTGTAAAAAAGGATAACATGCTCTCAGTTAAAAATATTTTTATCAGATTTTTGGTTTGGTTTGGTTTGGTTGAGTTTTATGGCATATCAACCTTTGTAGGTTATTCAACGCCTAATCCATTTTTATGTAAATAATCTCTTCTATTTAAAACAATTCAGTTTAGCATAAGTACACAGTTTAATGGTCAAAACATTTCCATTTTTAACTATTCAAGCAGTTGTATGTAATAATTCGGTTAAGTGTAAATACAGTTTTAATGTCGAAAAACAGTTCCATTTCAAATAATTCAGTTAAGCATAAGCACGCAGTTTAAATGTAAGTACGGTTTAATTGTAAAAGTCATTTCTATTTCAAACTATTCAGTTTTACTCAACCAATTCATTTTAGCATAAATATGCTGTTAATTCTATTTAACCCATAGATAGGGCCCTATCAGGTGCTACCACTCCGGGCCAGAGTGGACCTGGGAGCAAATGGCAATGAAGGTGTACTCCGCATTCCCCAAAGCTCCAGCATTGCTGGAACCTCACCATCAGATTGTTTAGTGTCATATCCAGGACAATCGTTTGGGGGGGGGTCTTACCCCTCTGCAGAGTTGCAGCCAGTGTATTCTACAGCCCCAGCTGACTGGGCAATATCAGATTTTTGTTTATTTATTTAGCTTATAACGCCAAATGTCTAAATGACGGGAACCAAATAGGTTCTCTCCGCCTGGAGAGTGTAAAGTAGAAATAACAAAGTAGTTGTAATATTAGCACTCAATGACTTTATTCAGTATAAATCGTTGAAAAAACAAAGTTCTGCCTCTAAAAACAAGGTTCTTTTATATTATAGAAAGAGGTAGGTTCTGTAGTTCAGTGCTTGCATATGAAAGCTTCCATTATTTAAGAGGACTGTCCATTTCTACTCTACAGACAAAAAAATCAATATTAAAAAAATTTACATTCCAATTGGGACAACCAATTATGTCAAAAGAAACAATATTATTCACGTATTTATAAACTGTGAAGAGTTTATATTGCGGAACTAATATTCCACGAACACCGGCTACTTCCGTTGTTTTCTTTACACGCGGAGAGAGTGCTATCTCTTTTGCCAATACTCGATAATATTTAATTCAATCTTTAAAAACTTCACGCACACATACTCATATATATATATATATATATATATATATATATATATATATATATATATATTCACACACACACACACACACATATATAAATAGATAGATAGATAGATCGATAAATAGATATATTACAGTCGATAATTTGATGAGTAGAAATCTGCCGAAGTTACGTTACCTTTACATTTATCGACAAAGAAAAAAAAAGACAAGGTAGGTATAAAATGTTTTCTTATGGTATTACTTGAAATTGATTAGCGTAACGGTTATCGTCGTAGGAAATGGAATTGGTGTCCTGAGTTCAAATCTTGGACGAGTCTAGTTACGTTTCACTTCTCGCTAATGCCCTGGGAGAAAGACATGAATCGACAAGTTTTCCTACCCTTCCGAGCTATGGTTAAATAGTTGGGCAGATTGGGTTCTTTATCCTTGGTTATGTAACTAGTCTGGGAAAAGGAAAATTCTGAATTCTAACCAGCTTTCAGTCCTCTTAAAAACTGGCCTTGTGTCACATTCTGAATCCGCTTAACCAATTAGTGTCATAATCATTAATCGTAACACAAGTTACTAAGTTAAGTAAAGTTGGTGACCTTAATCGAAGGCTCCCTTTTCAATAGCTACTACACCGAGGTGTAGGGAAGGGCACTAATCCATCCCTGAATTGCTCCACTTTACCCTTGATCTTTACCTTATAATGCTGAGTGTCAAACAAGGAGGCATTAAGTACCATTCTTTGAGTCTTTGGTATGACTCGACCTGGGAATGAACCCCGGTCTCCTCGACCATTGGCAAACACTCTACCCATTTGACCAATGGCCCGATCATGACACAAGTTGATTATAATAATAATAATAGTAATAATTATTTTTATTTTCTTCATGAGTCTTTTGTACCGTAAATGATTGAATCTTGGGATTGATAAACAACTTATTGTAAAAAAAAAAAAAAAAAATATTGATAAAAACAAATTGCTAAAAAAATTGTAAATAATTAATATTGTAATTAATTGTAAAAAATTAAAAAGAAATAAACTGATATGAAAAATACCTTGATAAAAATTATTCAGACTACATTGATGAAAATTATTTTGATTGATAATAAAATACATCAATAAAAATATCATTCAAAAGTACATTGACAAAAAAATTATTGTAAAAATTATTCAGACTACATTGAATGTAGTGAAATTGAAAGGCAGGACTGAGAGACTGCTGTCTCCGATGAGCCAACTGGGATTCATCGTTCAAAGAGACAATAAATAGCCGACGTTTATGTGAATTCAGCAATCGTCCACTGCTGGATATGAAAAAAAAACAAAAACAAAAACAGGTGGTGAACTGAGTGAACGAGAAAAAAAGAAATGCGACAACAAAGCTGTGTGAATTGAATTCCTTTCATAGCTAGAAAGAAAGAAACAAGTGACGAGCAAAATGGCCTACCTCAAATTTTGAAAATGGCGCGAATGTGTCTTGCGTGTAGAGCACCGGAAGCATGGAAAAACGGAAGCGTGAACGTCGTTGGTAGTGCAATTTGTAAGGTCACACGTCTCGACTCTGGTGGGACGGAGTTTGCAACATCTGCAAATTTCGGTCAGTCAGAACTGGTATAAAAGAAGCATCGTGGGGAGGGGTATAGTTGTTGTTTTGACAGCAGAATTGTGCAAACCAGTGTATTGACGCGGCAAGTGAGAGTAAGAGAAAGAAAGAGAAAGACAGGACCAGTGGCGAGTAGTCAGCAAGTGAAAGTATGAGTGAGTGAAAAGAAATAGAGACAGGACTGATAGTGAGGAGTTAAAAGTTTACATTGAAAAAAAAAAATACATTGATGAAGGATTATTGTAAAAGATGGATTGATAAAAATAGCTGTGAAAAATTAATCTGAAATGTATTGAGGAAAAAATTATTGTAAAAAAATACATTGCTAAAAAATTATTGTTAAAAATTAATCGGAAGTAGATAATCCCTTATTCATTTCATAACGAGAGATTCTAGATAATATCTTATTCATTTCATAACGAGAGATTCTAGATAATCTCTTATTCATTTTATAACGAGAGATTCTAGATAATCTCTTATTCATTTCATAACGAAAGATTCTAGATAATCTCTTATTCATTTTATAACGAAAGATTCTAGATAATCTCTTATTTATTTCATCTAAGTATATTGTAGCAGAAAGAACTTTGTGTTTTTGTTTGGCACGTAATTTAATTCGGCCGTTAGTGTTGCCGAATACTTTCACCCAGTCAGGATAACTTATTCTATTCAACCCGGACCATCTTTCACAGCAGCACAAAAAATTGGGAAGAGCCGCCAAATCCCTGTCTCTTCCTCAGAACTCTTAAATAAGAACTGAGGTCTAACTGTCTGGTCTTCAATAGCGGCAGCATCACACCGCCATGATTAAGAGCCATCTAATTTATGGACCCCTTGCGTCTATCCTTCTAGACCATGGGTTCCTAGATGAATATGAATTAGATGATACTCTATAACAACTTCCTTCCTTCTTTCCTTCGTACGAGACTTGCAACATACCAGCATAAACTCTTTTTTTCATGCTGCCATTAAAACCTTCATATAAAACCTAACGGCGTCTTCATTCTTCTCCACTACCTTTTATTTTCCATCAACATTTAGCGAGGGGATAACAACCAACGTAATACCAACATAACCAACGTAATACCAACATAACCTAATAATATCCCATCGCTAAATATTATACTTATATTTCTATGGTTTCATTCAGCAAAGGATCGAACATGTACATCTATGCAACCTAAAGTTTGTTCTCTATTTTCTTGGTTGAAGAAATCCTCTTGAGTTTATTCTTAAAAAAAATTATTTTAATTTTAGCACCGGAAATGGGCCCACCACATACATTCTGTCCATTGATAATCTTCAAATCTGGGTTTAAAGGTCGAATGAATAGAAATCTCATATTTATTTGGTTATTTTTTTAGAACTTTTTCTTTTTTAATCACTTCCTGCTGTGTTGAAAGGGGTTGGGGAAAATTTTTAAAAAAGGACGAAAGCAGGCGGTCTAGGTAATTTAAGCAGAATGAAATTGCTGCATAAAAACCTTCATATAAAACCTAACGGCGTCTTCATTCTTCTCCACTACCTTTAATTTTTCATCAACATTTAGCGAGGGGATAACAACCAACGTAATACCAACATAAACTTAATAATAATAATATACCCATCGCTAAAATATAACAAGAGATTCTAGATATCTATGTTACGGTTTGATTTCTTTATTTTAATAGCATATCAAACTTTGTAGGTTATTTAATGCCAAAGCCATTCTCCTAGAAAAACAGTAGTGGTACTAATTAACTCATAATTGGGAGGATAAGGGGGTTCATACCTTTCCCAAGGTTATTTGTCCGAAAGTGAACATAATAGCGCGACTGGAGTATGAACTCGCTTACTATGATTCCGCAGTCCATCACTTTAACCACGAGGACACCCCCTGAATGAGTAGGCAGATGAAGAAAATATAAAAAGACCCCCATCTTCCCTCCAGAAAAAAAAAGTGCTCATAAAAAAATATAACATTATATAGAAAATATGAGGCAATGTAAAACATTCTTTAAAAAAAGGCTTAATAGCATATCAATCTTTGTAGGTTATTTAATGTCAAAGCCATTCTCCTAGAAGAACAGTAGTTGTACTATTTAACTCATAGCTGGGAGGATAAGGGGGTTCATACCTTTCCCACGGGTATTTGCCCAAAAGTGAACGTAATAGCGCGACTGGAATACGAACTCGCTTACTACAATTCCGCAGTCCATCGCTTTAACCATTACACCACGAGGACACCCCCTGCTTTGGTATTGAATAACCCTCAAAGGTTGGTATGCCATTAAACCAAGCTCAGAGTTTATGTTCACAGTGTTAAAACAAAAACAAAAAACACAACTGCCAACCCACATGAGATTGACAATAAAATTATGTCCTTACAAACAGAATATAATTTGCACAACTATTGATTCTTATCAATATTCTGTTTGTTAGGACATAATTTTATTGTCGATCTCATGTGGGTTGGCAGTTGTGTTTGAATGAGCAAATTGATATTTTTATTTTACTTGTCGCATTTATTTTTAATTAATTTTTTTCTCCAACCAAACAAATCATTGCATAGCTCTTAATGATATATGTTTTATACAATTCATTTTATTGGCTTGTGTGCTTGTTACCAATAAACTTAGAGGCTAATGGACCAATCTTGATGAAACTGACATGTCAACTCTCTTTACCTCAGAGTTTTTAAGGTACCTGCAGGATTTGTAATGATGGGGAAGAGGCATAAAATGGAAAAATGAAAAGTTCTCTTTTCTATGTTTCATTTTGTTTAATGATTATAAAACATTTCACTGAAATGACCTTTTTTTGTTGGCTGCATATTTGAGTGTGAACATTTTTTTTTATATATTTATCAATGATAAAGTGTTCTTTTATTTCAGAAGAGTAAATTTTATATCAAAGTAAGACTTCTTTCTTTTAAGTTATATTTAATATATTTCTTGCCTAATTATCTAATATTTTTTATTCGTGTCTGAACATGAATGACATGATATGTAACTGTTAATTGAAACACAAAGTTGTTTATTTTTCTCTCTTCAATAAAAGCACAAGTCTCGTGTTTTCTTTAATAATACCTGTTCTTTATTTACAGATATCAAATGGAGTGAGGAATGAGAATTTTGGGATTTGAAAATACTGAAGAGAAAACTTATTTTTTCATGGTTTGTGGATCTGCATATTGGATCAGAGTTTATGTTAAAGTTGTGAAATCCAAGAAAGCAAAGAAGAGAATCCTTACCCTTGACAAGTCTGTACATCATCATTTTTGATAAACTCAGATTTCAAAGTATGCATATCATCACAGCGTAGAAAAACTCTACTTGTTTGAAGTAAGTAGATAATTAATTTCACTGTATTCAAAATTGGACCCCCAACATACAAAAAAAAAGTAAGAAAATGCAAGAAAACCTTTTGGGGGCATAGTGTGTGTCAATCAGATTTTTCAAAGAGTTCTTTAAAATGTCATTCATGAGTATACAGTGATGAGAAACCATTTTCTTGTGAAGTGTGTGGATCAGCATTTGCATGAAGGGCTCATTTGAAAAGGCACAAACACACAGAGGCAAGAAACCATATTCTTGTGACCTTTGTGTATCAGCATTTTCATAGAATTTCATTTAAAAAGCCCAAACCACTTACGCTCAGTAGATAGAAACCATTTTCTTGTGAAGTGTGTGGATCAGCATTTTTACATAATTCTAATTTGAAAAGCCACATGCAAACCCACACTAGAGAAAAACCATTTTCCTGTGAAGTGTGTGGATCAGCCTTTTCACAGAGTTCACATTTGAAAAGCCACATGCGAACACACACTGGAGAGAAACCATATTCTTGTAAAGTATGTGGATCAACATTTTCAAAGAGTTCCCATTTAAAACGTCATCTACAAATACACACAGGAGAGAAACCATATTCTTGTGACCTTTGTGGGTCAGCATTTTCAGACAATTCCAGTTTAAAAGCTCATCTACAAACACACAGTGGGGAGAAACCATTTTCCTGTAAAGTATGTGGATCAGCATTTTCACGTTATTCTGGTTTGAACCGCCACATGCAAACTCACACTGGAGAGAAACCATTTTCTTGTGAAGTATGTGGATCGGCATTTTCAGAAGGTTCTCATTTGAAACGCCATATGCGCATACACACAGGAGAGAAACCATATTCTTGTGACTTTTGCGGATCAGTATTTTCTCAGAATTCCACTTTAAAAGCCCATGTGCGTACACATAGTGGAGATAAACCATTTTCCTGTGCAGTATGTGGATCAGCATTTTCACGTAATTCTGATTTGAACCGCCACATGCAAACTCACACTGGAGAGAAACCATTTTCTTGTGAAGTGTGTGGATCGGCATTTACACTTAATTCACATTTGAAAAGGCACATGCTAATCCACACTGGAGAGAAACCATATTCTTGTACAGTATGTGGATCAGCGTTTTCACTGAGTTCTTATTTAAAACGCCATATGCTCGTACACACTGGAGAGAAACCATATTCTTGTGATCTTTGTGGATTAGCATTTTCGGACAATTCCAGTTTAAAAACCCACCTGCTTACACACAGTGGAGAGAAACCATTTTCCTGTGAAGTGTGTGGATCAGCATTTTTACGTAATTCTCATTTAAACCGCCACATGCAAAACCATACGGGAATAAAACCATTTTCTTGCAAAGTGTGTGGATCAGCCTTTTCACAGAGTTCTAATTTGAAAAGGCATATGCAAACCCACACAGGAGAGAAACCATTTTCCTGTGAAATATGTGGATCAGCATTTTCACTTAATTCACATTTGAAAACCCACTTGCAAAAACACACAGAAAAAAAACATTTCTAGTAAAGTATGTGGATTAGCATATTCATGTAATTCATATATAAAAACAAATAGACATTGGAGAGAAACCATTTTTTCTGAAGTTTTTTAAATCAGCATTTTCAGAGAGATCACATTTAAAATCCCATATTCGCTTACACACAGGAAAGAAACTGTGTTCTTGTGGTCATTCTGGATCAGTATTTTCATACAATTCCACTTTAAAATCACATCAACTTAAACCCAGTGGAGAGAAACCATTTTTAGTGAAGTTTTTTTAAAACAGCATTTTCGGAGAGATCACATTTAAAATCCCATATTCGCATACACACAGGAAAGAAACTGTATTCTTGTGGTCATTCTGGATCAGTATTTTCATACAATTCCACTTTATAATCACATCAACTTAAACCCAGTGGAGAGAAACCATTTTTCTGAGAAGTGTGTGGATCATTATTTTCTTGTAGTTCCAATTTAAATTGTCACAGGTCACATACACTGGTGAGAAATCATTGAATTTCAATTCTTGAAACCATTTAACTATGTACAAACAAAGTTTAAAAACAAAGTTACCTACAGACCATTTACTTGCAAATCATACATATAGTAAACAGTATCTTGCACTAAGTAACCCCAAACATTTGTTTTGCCATTAAATAAATGGTATGCTGCATGCACATATTTATAAGCAGATCATGTGACCAAAAACTAACGTTTTCTGGTGATCCAGAAGGTCCTACAGACTGATTCAACAAATGTTTGTAATGATTCCAAATCCACTTGTCTTACTGAATCGAAAAATTGAAAAAGACCTACATGTATCATAAATTTTCCCTATTTTACTACCAAAAAGCTTGCTAATTGTTATATTCTCTACCTATGAACATTGATGGGTATGTCACATTCCTTATAAATATGTTGGACACTATTGTGAGGGGTGAAAATATACTTTTTTTTTTTTTCAATAAGACATCCTAGATGCATCAAGGAGGTCTTCAGTGATGCAACTGTCTTCATTGGCAATTTCGGGTTATTTCTGCATCATATCGTCTCCAACAGTAACCCCGGCTTGACTCTAAAAGAGCCAAGCCGCCTCCGTGATCACGACATGCTATGCTCGTGCCTCTACCAAAGCAAAGAAAAATTCTTAATAAAGGCCGGACTTCAGTCGTTCTTATAGACATCTGTCCTTTAGTAAACAGCCAATGAAAACAGGACATTCCACACTCCTCTGCTATATAATACCATCTTTTACCTCATCCGGTTTTGGCTGTCTACTTCCGGATGTTATTTTTAATACTCGTCCATGATTTACACTTCACTAGCAATGCTTTACCTTCTTCACACTGCTGGCAAGTATTGTATTTTGTTATTGGTATAAAAATTTCCATTTCATTTCCAACCTTCGTTTTGGTTATTTTTCATTTTGTTAGATTATAACACGTATGAAATAAACCAAGATTTCAAACACTTGACTGTAGCATCCCAGAAGTCTCAAAAGATATATGAACCAAAAACATCGGCCTACAAATCACTACATGACTATAAGTTTTATTCTTTAAAGAATTTCAGAACTGACAAATAAATAAGCATAAAAAACATTAAAACCTTTACGTACACTGTATACATACAAAGACTGATACTCACAAAACGTATCTTTAATATGGTGTTGCTCATTGCCAAAAATAATATATAAAAAGACAAAGTCTATTTCAACTCAAACTCCTAATATAATGATAAGCAGGTCATGTGACCAAGAATTGAGTTTTTTTCTCGTGATCTCGTAGGTCCTATGTAGTGTCACTGAACCTAAAAATAGAAAAGGACCCACATTTGTCATGGTTTCCAAAAAAGACATTTTCCCTATTTTATTGCCAAAAATCTAACAAGTATAAATTGACCCAAATCTCACACAGTACTCACTAGCATCCCAGAAGTCTCAGAAGATATATGAACCAAAAACATCAACCCACAAATCATCATGTGACTGTTAGTAAGTTTTATTCTTTAAGGAATTTCTGAAGGCACAAACAAGTAAGCATAAAAAAAACATTAAATCCTTTACGTACGCTGTACACATATAGTGATCGATACTCACAAAACATATCTTTAATATGGTGTTGCTCATTGCCAAAAATAATACATAAAAAGACAAAGTCTATTTTCACTCAAACTCCTATTGTTTGTTTCACTGTTTGCCTGTTTTATTTCTAATTCCTAACAGAATTAATATTTTTTATAATAACACCGGGAATACTCCTCTGATACGACATTGAGCAAGATTCCGTTACAAAGTCAGTACACGTAATTTCCTACAGCATTCCCATTACACTTGTAACGTTCTTTATAGGCATCGACCTGTATCTTTCTTCATTTTTCTACAAGGATGCTTTTAAGCATTAAATAACCCATGAAGGTTGATATACCATTAAACAAAGAAACCAAACAAAACAACATTCCCATTACACTTGTAACGTTCTTTGTAGGCATCGACCTGTATCTTTCTTCATTTTTCTACAAGGATGCTTTTAAGCATTAAATAACCCATGAAGGTTGATATACCATTAAACAAAGAAACCAAACAAAACAAGTTTTGCTTAATCTGGCACAGAAGGCTGATTGCTTACTTTATATAATTATAATAAGTGGTTACCCATTTCAAAAAGAAACTTGCTCATTGCAGCTTAACTTTTTTCATCTTTCAGGAATGGCCATAGATATCTAATAATTTTACTGATAATATGCCAGTTATCATAATTTTTTGTATTAGTTACTTGAAAACATATAGCTGAGTACAAAGAAATAATTACTCTCGATTATTTGAAAACTGTCGGTCCTGCAAAAACCATATAATTATTGATATTACACAGAAGTACTTGAAACCATATAACTATATATAAATTATTTGTATTAGATAGGAATACTTGAAACCATACAAATGTGTGCAAATTATTTGTTTTAGATAGGAATACTTGAAACCATACAACTGTGTGTAAATTACTTGTATTAGATAGGAATTCGTGATACAATATAATTGTAAATTATTTGTATTAAGAATAATTACTTAAAGTAAGTATTATCATTAGTCATGTGGGGGTCAGTCTTCTCAGATTAGCAACGAAAATTTTGTTGTACTCCCTACATAATGGACTCGCCCTCCTCCATAAACACACGTCAACAAGACCGTCAGACAGAGTTTTCCAATCAGCATGACACAATCACGTTTGATACCATTTGCGTAGTGAACAGATAGTCACTACCCCATTGGACTCTTAGCTTCCTATCAACTAACTACTGTTTAACCAGGTTCACTTGTATCTTGTTTCTATTAATTGAATATATATGTTTTTCTCTCAACCTTTTTGTGTTCCCTGTGTCTTTCTTTTGTCAGCATCACAACAAATTTATATATGAGTATCTTGTCCACAACTAAAACACAAATTTGTAAAACTACATGCAGCAACAAAAAGAAGAAAACCAGAATGAATTAATTAAACATTTATGTACATATTGGAATAAACATGTCAATAATGATAGTTGAATTTTATATAATCTTGAAAGTGGAGACTCTTTCACATTCTCTCTCTTTCTCTATCTTCCTTGTTGCTGTCAATGTAGATTCAAAAGATACATAGCCAAGGAGACAAAATCAAAAACTGAAGAAACCGTTCCGTTTTGGCATCAGCCTGCTTTCCCAACAACTTGTCTATTTTCTTTTCCTTTCTCTTTTGATGTGACAGGCTACAAATCACATCATTTGTTCTTTCTTTCTTTTTTTCACTTCAATTGTTTTTCTTTCTTTAAAGATTACAATAAAAAATGTGAAAGATCTCATCTTCTGTTCTTTTTTTCTTTCTTAAATATCATGTATACAGACACACAATTTATGTACATATTAGAATAAACATGTCCATATATGTGCATTAATCAAACAGGTGACATTTCCAAACTAAACGGTAGTGTAAACGTTACACCCTCACCCCACCACATTATCTCAGTCTTCTAACCATGTCCTTCTTACGCCGGCCGGTGATCAACTAGTGGTTCGAGGGGGTAACGTACATTTCTTTACCTACACAAGAATACGATCGAGGGAGACAGGAGAAAAAAAACAGACGAACAAACACGAACAAAGCTTGGGGTTAACCAAGAGCAGAGGAAGGTATGCAACACTACATGCATGTGCAGACTATCGCTAGTGTGGGTTACTAGCGAAAATTCCACAATGCCACTGGAATCAGACTCATCTTGACTCACTGTCGCTGGACCCTATCTCATGCTGCCTCGCCTCTCTGCTCCGGTGTCCGGTGTTGACTGCCCCTGTCCGTGGTTCCACGCCAACTCTCTGCTGCTGGCCTCTCTGCTGTCCAGCCGCAACTGCCCTCTGCTGGGTCGCGTCGTCAACTCCTGCCTGCTGTCCAGCACCAACTGCCATTCGCGTCCCCTTACCACTTCCGGATACAGCGAGATTTCAGGTCCAAGAATCCTTTGTCTGGTTTCGCGCCAAAACAGACAAAGGAATCATCTGCTTTGGCAGCCTACCCACATAGTGCTACTGTAGCTCTCTGAAACTAGTAGATAAGTTCACCTACCTGGGAAGCAGTGTCTCATCGACCAAGACAGACATTGACATCCGACTAACAAAGGCATGGACACCAATCAATAGGCTATTGGTCATATGGAAGTTGGACCTGACCGATAAAATGAAAATCAGTTTCTTCCAAGCAGCGATCATGTCAATACTGCAATATGAATGCACTACATGGACGCTAACTAAACGGTTGGAGAAAAAGCTTGACGGCAACTACACAAGAATGCTGCAAAGCAATATTGAACGGGTCCTGGAGGCAACACCCCACAAAGAAGCAACTGTACGGCTACCTACCACCCATCACCAAAACGATCCAAATTAGGCAAAGCAGACATGCAGGACACTGCTGGAGAATTACAGACGAAATCATAAGTGATGTACTACTATGGACCACTTCACATGGCCGAGCAAAAGCACGGCGACCAGCTTGAACTTAAATACAGCAACGCAGCCTACACGACCTGCCGGAAGTGATGAACGATAGGGAGAGGGGTCGAAAAAGGGTAAGATATATCCATACCGATTGCACGGCAAGATGATTATGAGATAATAAATTTTGTATTATACACGGTTAATATATATTACCTTTTAATCTAGCTTCATGCATCATCATATTCAGGCATTCTATGACCAAATGGAAGTTATATCTATGATCCAAAATACCTGATGTCTAACAAACACTCTCTCTGGCTGCGTGCATCATCATGTTCAGGCCTTGAAGAACAATAGGACGTTATATATATCATCCAAATTAACTAATTCCTAACAAACTCTATTGTTTTATACCTAATGTAACTAATTGCGTATTATACACTGGTAATATATATTAACATTTTTCTGGCTAAATGCGTCATCATGTCCAGGCTTTTAAGACCAACGGGAAGATATGTCTATCGTCCAAATTAACTAATGTGTAACAAACTCTATCGTTTTATACCTAATGTAACTAATTGCGCATTATACACTGGTAATATATATTAACATTATACACTGGTAATATATATTAACAATTGATCTGGCTAAGTGCATCATCATGTTCAGGCTTTTAAGACTGATAGGAAGTTATATCTATCATCCAAGTTAACAAACTCTATTGTTTTAAACCTAATGTAAGTAATTGCTTATTATACACTGGTAATATATATTAATATTTTAGCTGGCTACGTACATCTTCATGTTCAGTCTTTTAAGACTAATAGGAAGTTATATCTATCATCCAAGTAATCAAAGTCTATTGTTTTATACCCAATGTAAGTAATTGCGTATTATACACTGGTAATATATATTAACAATTTATCTGGCTACGTGCATCATCATGTTCAGGCTTTTAAGACTGATAGGAAGTTATATCTATTATCCAAGTTAATAAACTCTATTGTTTTATACCAAACGTAAGTAATTGCGTATTATATACTGATAATATATACTAATATTTTATCTCGCTATGTGCATGATCATGTTCAGGCTTTTAAGACTGATAAGAAGTTGTATCTATCATCCGAGTTATCGAAGTCTATTGTTTTATACCTAATATAAATAACTGCGTATTATATACTGGTAATATATATTGACATTATATCTGACTATGTGCATCATCATATCCTGGCTTTTAAGACTGATAATAAGTTATATCTATTATCCAAGTTAACAAACTCTATTTTTTTATACCTAATGTAAGTAATTGCGTATTATACACTGGTAATATATATCAACATTTATCTGGCTACTTGCATCATCATGTTCAGGCTTTTAAGACTGATAGGAAGATGTATATATCATCCAAGTTAACAAACTCTATTGTTCTATACCTAATGTAACTAACTGAGTATTATACACTGGTAATATATAATGACATTTTATCTGGCTACGTGAATCATCATGTTCAGGCTTTTAAGACTGATAGGAAGTTATATCAATCATCCAAGTTATCAAAGACTATTGTTTTTCACCAAAAGTAAATAACTGCGTATTATACACTGGTAAAATATTTTAACATTTTATCTGGCTAAGTGCATCATCATGTTCAGGCTTTTAAGACAGATAGTAAGTTATATCTATTATCCAAGTTTACAAACTCTATTGTTTTATACCTAATGTAACTAATTGCGTGTTATACACTGACAATATATACTAATATTGTATCTGGCATCGTGCATCATCGTGTTCAGGTTTTTACGTCTGATAGGAAGTTATATCTATCATCCAGAGGATAAGTTATATCTATCATCTGATAGGATTTTATGTCTATCATCCAAGTTAACAAACTCTATTAACAAACTCGTTTGTTTTATACCTAATGTAACTATTTGCATATTATACACTGGTAATATATATTAACATTTTATTTGGCTACGTGCATCATGTTCAAGTCTTTATGACTGATAGGATATTATGTCTGACAAAATGTATTATTTTAAACCTAATGTAAGTAATTGCGTATAATACACTGGTAATATATATTAATATTTTATCTAGCTATGTGCATCATCATCTTCAGGTTTTTAAGACTGATAGGAAGTTAGATGTATCATCCAGATTAACTAATGTCTTGCAAACTCTATTCTGTTATACCTAATGTATCTAATTGCGTGTTATACATTGGTAATATTTATTAAAATTTTATCTCGCTACATGCATCATGTTATGTCTATCATCCAAATTTACTAATGTCTAACAACATCTATTGTTTTATGCCCAATGTAAGTAATTGCGTATTATACACTAGTAATATATTTTAACATTTCATTTTGCTATGTGCATCATTATGTTCAGTCATTTAAGTCTGATAGGATGTTATATCTATCATCCAAATGAAATTATGTCTAATAGCCTCCATTGTTTTTTGCCCAATGTATATAATTGCGTATTATACACTGGTAATATATATTATCGTTTTAACTGGCTACGTGCATCATCACTTTAAGGCGTTTAAGACTGATAAGATTTTATGTGTACCAAAGAAATTATCTGATGTCTAGCAAATGTCTTTATTCATAATGTTTTATGCATAATATAACTAATTGCGTATTATACACTGGCAATATATATTAACATTTTATCTGACTAGGTTCATCATGATTTTCAGGCTTTTGAGACTGATAGGAAGTTATGCCCGTCATCCAAATTAACTAATTAACTAACAAACTCTATTGATTTATACCCAATGTAAGTTATTGCGTATTATACACTGGTAAAATATATAAACATTTCATCTGGCTACGTGCATCATCAAGTTCAGGCTTTTAAGACTGATAGAAATTTACATCTATCATCCAAATTAACTCATGTCTAATAACCTCCATTGTTTTATGCCCAATGTAAGTTATTGCGTATTATACACTGGTAAGATATATTAACATTTTATCTGGCTACGTGCATCATCAAGTTCAGGCTTTTTAGACTGATAGAAATTTATGTCAATCATCAAAATTAACTCATGTCTAATAACCTCCACTGTTTTATGCCCAATGTATGTTATTGCGTATTATACACAGGTAAGATATATTAACATTTTATCTGGCTAGGTGCATCATCAAGTTCAGGCTTTTAAGACTGATAGAAATTTATGTCTATCATCCAAATTAGCTAATGACCAATAACCTCTATTCTTTTATGCCTAATGTAAGTTATTGCGTGTTATACACTGGTAAGATATATTAACATT
Organism: Sepioteuthis lessoniana; assembly: GCA_963585895.1. Classification (NCBI taxonomy): domain Eukaryota; kingdom Metazoa; phylum Mollusca; class Cephalopoda; order Myopsida; family Loliginidae; genus Sepioteuthis; species Sepioteuthis lessoniana. The sequence continues at coordinate 6,849,330 of OY757947.1, read as the reverse complement.
ATATCTGGCTACGTGCATCTTCAAGGTCAGGCTTTTTACACTGATAAGATTTTATGTATACCATACAAATTATCGGACGGACTAGGTTCTTCAGCCTTGGTGAGGCAACTAGTCTAGGAGAAGGAAAACTCTGAATTGAAACCTGTTAAACTCCGCTTAAAAATTGACCTTGTGTCATATCCTGCCCGAGCGGAGGGGTTGGTAAATAGTACCATACAAATTATCTAATGTCTAACAAACTCTATTGTTTTATGCATAATATAACTAATTGCGTATTATACACTAGTAAGATATATTAACATTTTATCTGACTAGGTTCATCATGATTTTCAGGCTTTTGAGACTGATAGGAAGTTATGCCCGTCATCCAAATAAACTAATGTATAAAAAACTCTATTGATTTATACCTAATGTAAGTTATTCCGTATTATACACTGGTAAAATATATAAACATTTTATCTGGCTACGTGCATCATCAAGTTCAGGCTTTTAAGACTGATAGAAATTTATGTCTATCATCCAAATTATCTCATGTCTTATAACCTCCATTGTTTTATGCCCAATGTAAGTTATTGCGTATTATACACTAGTAAGATATATTAACATTCTATCTGGCTACGTACATCATCAAGTTCAGGCTTTTAAGACTGATAGAAATTTATGTCTATCATCCAAATTAGCTAATGACCAATAACCTCCATTCTTTTATACCTAATGTAAGTTATTGCGTATTATACACTGGTAAGATATATTAACATTATATCTGGCTACGTGCATCTTCAAGGTAAGGCTTTTTAGACTGATAAGATTTTATGTGTACCATACAAATTATCTCATGTCTAACAAACTCTATTGTTTTATGCATAATGTAACTAATTGCGTATTATACACTGGCAATATATATTAACATTTTATCTGACTAGGTTCATCATGATATTCAGGCTTTTGAGACTGATAGGAAGTTATGCCCGTCATCCAAATCAACTAATGTATAACAAACTCTATTGATTTATACCTAATGTAAGTTTTTGCGTATTATACACTGGTAAAATATATAAACATTTTATCTGGCTACGTGCATCATCAAGTTCAGGCTTGTAAGACTGATAGAAATTCATGTCAATCATCCAAATTAGCTAATGACCAATACCCTCCATTGTTTTATGCCTAATGTAAGTTATTGCGTATTATACACTGGTAAGATATATAAACATTTTATCTGGCTACGTGCATCATCAAGTTCAGGCTTTTAAGACTGATAGAAATTTATGTCAATCATCAAAATTAACTCATGTCTAATAACCTCCATTGTTTTATGCCCAATGTATGTTATTGCGTATTATACACAGGTAAGATATATTAATATTTTATCTGGCTACGTGTATCATCAAGTTTAGGCTGATAGACTGGTAGAAATTTATGTCAGTCATCTAAATGAACGCATGTCTAATAACCTCCATTGTTTTATTCCCAAATGTATGTTATTGGATATTATACACTGGTAAGATATATTAACATTTTATCTGCCTACGTGCATAATCATGTTCAGGTTTCTAGACTGATCGAAATTTGTGTCAGTCATCCAAATTACCTAATGTCTAATAACTTCCGTTGTTTTATGCCCAATGTAAGCTATTGCGTATTATACACTGGTAAGATATATTAATATTTTATCTGGCTACGTGCATCATCAAGTTCAGTCTTTAAAGACTGATAGAAATTTATGTCTATCATCCAAATTAACTAATGTCTAATAATGTTATATTTTGACGTTCGACCCGAGGATAGAATAAAAGAAAAAAGGCGTGGCCTACTCCAAAGTTTTGTGGATGATGTCTATGTCTTTCAGTCACGATGATGTTTTGGATTCGTGTGTGATTTGGCAAAGTGAAACGAATCTGTGAAAGGCGAGGAGCCTATATATTGGTAGCCACGAGGGTTCCTGATTAAATTGAAAAGAAACCCGGCGTGGGTTTCATCAGGTAAAACATGTTTCCTCAGGGGCTTGCAAACCAATGTGCATGGAAACAGAAACTTAATGAAAAAAAAAAAATGGGTAACACATTGCTAATTAGTATTTTGCGTGGACTATTTTAGGTGGTTTACAGCATGCGTGCCAGATTGTGATACATTCGGATGTATGGTGATACTTTGTTTTGGGCCATGATTTTTGTTGATTTTTGTGAAATGCTTTGAGCCTTGAAGATATTGTGTTATAGTTTATGAAATTCTCCGGTTACTCCGGGTAGGTACCTGTTGAGCAAAGAACTGGAGTGTGGTCATGAGGAATCCAGGCGAAATGTATTGCTGGAATGACCAGTGTCACTAAGTTTGTGACCAGGGTATGGGACCAGAGTATGGCCCTTTTAGGGTTTTGAAATTTCTTGAAGGAATTATGGAGGGCCCGTTGTGTTGAGAAGATAAAAAATGCATCCGTATGGTACCTTGATGCACACATGTCAAGATGGCCAACCACGCAAAGATAGTAAGAGAAATTTAGATAATAATTAGCCGGGCAAGTGTTACATAGAGAGAAAGTCGCCTTCTAAGTAAGACTTTGTTGCTGTAGTTCAAGTGATTCTTTTGTGTTTTCAGCCATTATTGTCCATTGTAAATTATTCTGTAAAATATGTGTGAGGTTGATGGAGACGAACGTGAAGAAAATTCCACGTGTGGAATTTTGAAAAATAATTTACGGATGAATGTTATATTTTGACCTTCGACCCGGCACCAAAATGCTATTCCAAGGTGATACACTGGAAGAAAGTGACACATTCCAACGGCCAGTCATCGGAAGAGATCACGTGGGCAGATTAGGGGTTATGATATGGGACAAGGTGACGGTCCTACTGTGCCATTACAGTCATGCACCGGAAGAGAGTAACCTTTGAACTGCATGACAGTTATTTCCGCTTGATGACGATTAAACATTCGATTTCAAAAATCCAGTAGGCGATTGTGTAGGCGTTGAGTTATTATTTAACTCAGTTGAGTTTGGGTCCCAGGGCAGTTGGCAGCAGACTCCCAGAGAGTTAGAGACGAGATGTGGTAAGGAAGGCCACACCCAACCAAGGGGGCACTCGGAAAACCCCCGATGCAGTTGCCAGCAGACTCCCAGAGGGTTAGAGACGAGATGTGGTAGGGAAGGCCACACCAGACCGAGGGGGCCCTCGGAAAGCCCCGATGGAGTAGACCCCAACATCAGGAGAACAATAAAGACACAACGTGACGGTCATAAGAGTGGGGTCAAAATGTGAAGTTTATGTTCGGTCTCCAGCATCCTCTCACATGCAACCTTCAACAACCCTTTCGTACCCTTGCAATAAAGTGAGAGGTAAATATATTTGTAAAGAAGTCTTCCTGTGTCTTCCTTCAGGCGTTTTCCTTCATGCGTCTGTCTTCGATGTTGTGTCGTTGTGATGCATGAACGTGTAAATGACTATTTAACATTTGTCTGATTTGGTGCTTGTGCCAGGCGAGATCTTCAAGGACTCAGAATGAACCTAGTTACCGTAAACGACAGTCTTAAACATCACAAAACGACATCAACGAAAGGGACAAAGAAAAATGCTGGAATTGAAAGAAGTAAAAAAACAAAACAAAAAAACAAGAACAAACGAGCAACAAACAGATGAACAGACTGACGCGAAAAGAAAGAAAGCAAGAAAGAAAGAAAAGAGGAAGGCAACGTGCTGGAAGAAAAGAAGAAGAAAAAAAAAACAAGAAACAAGAAGAAACCAGCAACAGAAAAGAGAAAAGAAAGAAAAAAAACAGGAAATGTAAGTGGATTGCTCATTCATGTAACTTCTATCTCTCTCTGTTATTTAAATCGGGTATAATAGTGAAAGATTTGTTTTAATGACAAGGGCCTTTCTAGAAGCATAAAATTGGAAATAATTTTTTTTTTTTAAATGTGTGATCCCTAGATAAAAATTGAAATTACTGCTATGTGTAATATTGTATCGTAGTGAGGGAGGAAAAAAGAAGGGAACAAAGATGGCTATGGGACAGTAATTGTCCGTTTTTTGATAGACAGCTTATCGTAAACAATAAATTTTATGATAAATTTTATCAATGGGATTTTTTATCGTAAATAGGTCTTTGTGAAAAAAAAAATTCGTTGTAACTTTTCATTGGTCCAGACAGGTGGTGATTGAAAATTAGAATTTCAGTCCAAGATTTGGAATCCTGCATATCTGTAGTTAAGACCTTTTGGTCAGGTTTTCATATTTGGAACTTGTGGATTGGAAATGAGAATTTTAATCCGAGAGATGGAATCTTGGGAGCATTAATGGTATTGTTCAAGAATTTCACACATTGGTGGTTTGTTTGAATGATGCGCATATAATTTTTCGATATTTATGAAGTTGGGAGAATCGATATTTTCGGCGCTGGTAGAATCAGGCCGGTTGTTTTGCTGTGGAAATTGTTGATATTAATTATTGAAGACATAGGTATTGTCTTGAAAACGGTCTTGCCGTGGAGGCAGAGTAACTAAGAGACGGATGTTTTTTGTGTCTGATGAGGCAGACAGGTATTTTGTGAGTTCCCCCTGGAGTGAAGCTTTGAGATTGTTATTGGGGAAGATGTTTTGAAACAGGGTTTTGGATGTAATTAAGAGATGCACAAAATTTTGACGGAACCAAGTGTGGCGAAGATTCGCAGATTCGGAAATATTTTGAATTGGGAAATGTTGACAGAATTTATAAAAGTTTGGGTTGTTTAGAAAAAAAACCGGGATATTTTGTGAAAAGAAAAAAAAAAGGAAGAAGAATGCTCGTAAGCTACTGAAAAAGTTGTATTATAAATCAGGCTTAATTTATGGTACTGTAGACTGAAATTGAATAAACTGGGAGGCGAACCTTTAGTTATCATGTTAAGGTAAAGACAGAGAGGTAGATATAAGGTTGAAAAAAAAAATAAGGGACATTGAATGAGCAATTAATTATGAAAAAAAAAATGAAAAAAAAAAAGAAAAGTAAAAAAGAAAATGAAAACAAAAACAAAAACGTACAGGACAATAGAAAAAAGACGGAAAGAAAAAAAAAAGAAAAAGAAGAAACTTGAACATTGTTGAACACAGCATATGAAAAAAAAAGAAAGAAAGAACGAACATTTTCTTTAAATAGACAGTACATCACTACATAGATTGAAAAAAAAAGAAGAAAAGAAAACTGAACATTTTTGAACTGTGGTTGTAATATTGTTTTGACTTGTTGTAAAGTGAAAAAATTTTTGAGCTTGTGTTTAAAGGCGACATTAGAATTTTTTTTTTCCTGTTCATATTATGAAATTTGACGAAAACCATTAATAGAGGATTTTATACTAGGTTTAATGATATTTGCAATTATATTGATTCTAAATTTTTTTTTTTAGAATTTGGGGTTTTCGTGGAAGAGGAAACATTATTTTGGGGGGGGGGTTCTGTTTTTGAGGAAATCGTGGGCTGACGTGAGAGTAGGACAGACATTCATTCAAGGGGATTACGGATTGTTGTTGAAAGCAATTCTATCGAAGAATTCGCCGACCCATGAAGCTGTTGGGGGCCTATTTGGCTTCTATTTGTTTTTTTAGTTTGGAGTTCCAAGGATAGAATAAAAGAAAAAAGGCGTGGCCTACTCCAAAATTTTTTGGATGATGTCTATGTCTTTCAGTCACGATGATGTTTTGGATTCGTGTGTGATTTGGCAAAGTGAAACGAATCTGGGAAAGGCGAGGAGCCTATATATTGGTAGCCCCGAGGGTTCCTGATTAAATTGAAAAGAAACCCGGCGTGGGTTTCATCAGGTAAAACATGTTTCCTCAGGGGCTTGCAAACCAATGTGCATGGAAACAGAAACTTAATGAAAAAAAAAATGGGTAACACATTGCTAATTAGTATTTTGCGTGGACTATTTTAGGTGGTTTACAGCATGCGTGCCAGATTGTGATACATTCGGATGTATGGTGATACTTTGTTTTGGGCCATGATTTTTGTGGATTTTTGTGGAATGCTTTGAGCCTTGAAGATATTGTGTTATAGTTTATGAAATTCTCCGGTTACTCCAGGAAGGAACCTGTTGAGCAAAGAACTGGAGTGTGGTCATGAGGAATCCAGGCGAAATGTATTGCTGGAATGACCAGGGTCACTAAGCTTGTGACCAGGGTATGGGACCAGAGTATGGCCCTTTTAGGGTTTTGAAATTTCTTCAAGGAATTATGGAGGGCCCGTTGTGTTGAGAAGATAAAAAATGCATCCGTATGGTACCTTGATGCACACATGTCAAGATGGCCAACCATGCAAAGATAGTAAGAGAAATTTAGATAATAATTAGCCGGGCAAGTGTTACATAGAGAGAAAGTCGCCTTCTAAGTAAGACTTTGTTGCTGTTGTTCAAGTGATTCTTTTGTGTTTTCAGCCATCATTGTCCTTGTAAATTATTCTGTAAAATATGTGTGAGGTTGATGGAGATGAACGTTAAGAAAATTCCACATGTGGAATTTTGAAAAAAAATTTATGGATGAATGTTATATTTTGACCTTCGACCCGGCCAAAAAATGCTATTCCAAGGTGATACACCGGAAGAAAGTGACACATTCCAACGGCCAGTAATCGGAAGAGATCACGTGGGCGGATTAAGGCTTATGATATGGGACAAGGTGACGGTCCTATTGTGCCATTACAGTCATGCACCGGAAGAGAGTAACCTCTGAACTGCATGATAGTTATTTCCGCTTGATGACGATTAAACATTCGATTTCAAAGATCCAGTAGGCGATCGTGTGGGCGTTGAGTTATTATTTAATTCAGTTGAGTATGGGTCCAAGGGCAGTTGGCAGCAGACTCCCAGAGAGTTAGAGACGAGATGTGGTAAGGAAGGCCACACCCAACCGAGGGGGCACTCGGAACCACCCCCGATGCTGTTGCCAGCAAACTCCCAGAGGGTTAGAGACAGGACGTGGTAGGGAAGGCCACACCCGACAGAGGGGGCACTCAGAAAACACCCGATGCAGTTGCCAGCAGACTCCCAGAGGGTTAGAGAGGAGATGTGGTAGGGAAGGCCACACCAGACCTAGGGGGCTATCAGAAAGCCGCGATGGAGTAGACCCCAACATCAGGAGAACAATAAAGACACAATATGACGGTCATAAGAGTGGGGTCAAAATGTGAAGTTTATGTTCGGTCTCCAGCATCCTCTCACATGCAACCTTCAACAACCCTTTCGTACCCTTGCAATAAAGTGAGAGGTAAATATATTTGGAAAGAAGTCTTCCTGTGTCTTCCTTCAGGCGTTTTCCTTCATGCGTCTGTCTTCGATGTTGTGTCGTTGTGATGCATAAACATGTAAATGACTATATAAAAATAACCACCATTGCTTTATGCCCAATGTATGTTATTGCGTATTATACACTGGTAAGATATATTAACATTTAATCGGGCTACGTGCATCATCAAGTTCAGGCTTTTTACACTGATAGAAATTTATTTCTATCATCCAAATTAAGTAATGTCCAATAACCTCCATTGTTTTATGCATAATGTATGTTATTGCATATTATACACTGGTAAGATATATTAGCATTTTATCTGGCTACGTGGTCATCAAGTTTAGGCTCTTTAGACTGATAGAAATTTATGTCTATCCTCCAAATTAACTAATGTCTAATAACCTCCATTGTTTTAGGCCCAATGTATGTCATTGCATATTATACACTGGTAAGATATATTAACATTTTATCTGGCTACGTGGTCATCAACTTCAGACTTTTTAGACTGATAGAAATTCATGTCTATCATCCAAATTAACTAATATCTAATAACCTCCATTGTTTTAGGCCCAATGTATGTCATTGCGTATTATACACTGGTAAGATATATTAACATTTTACCTGGCTACGTGGTCAAAAAGTTTAGGCCTTTTAGACTGATAGAAATTCATGTCTATCATCCAAATTAACTAATGTCTAATAACCTCCATTGTTTTAGGCCCAATGTATGTCATTGCGTATTATACACTGGTAAGATATATTAACATTTTATCTGGCTACGTGGTCATCAAGTTTAGGCTTTTTAAACTGATAGAAATTCATGTCTATCATCCAAATTAACAAATGTCTAATAACCTCCATTGTTTCAGGCCCAATGTATATGTCATTGCATATTATACACTGATAAGATATATAAACATTTTATCTGGCTACGTGGTCATCAAGTTTAGGCTTTTTAGACTGATAGAAATTCATGTCTATCATCCAAATTAACTAATGTCTAATAAGCTCCATTTTTTTAGACCAAATGTATGTCACATGCGTATTATACACTGGTAAGATATATTAACATTTTATCTGGCTACGTGGTCATCAAGTGTAGGCTTTTTAGACTGATAGAAATTCATGTCTATCATCCAAATTAACTAATGTCTAATAAGCTCCATTTTTTTAAACCAAATGTATGTCACATGCGTATTATACACTGGTAAGATATATTAACATTTTATCTGGCTACGTGGTCATCAAGTTCAGGCTTTTTAGACTGATAGAAATTCATGTCTATCATCCAAATTAACTAATGTCTAATAAGCTCCATTGTTTTAGGCCTAATGTATGTCATTGCGTATTATACACTGGTAAGATATATTAACATTTTATCTGGACACGTGGTCATCAAGTTTAGGCTTTTTAGACTGATAGAAATTTATGTCTATCATCCAAATTAACTAATGTCTAATAACCTCCATTGTTTTAGGCCCAATGTATGTCATTGCATATTATACACTGGTAAGGTATATTAACATTTTATCTGGCTACGTTTATAATCAAGTTCAGGTTGTTTGACTGATAGAAATTCATGTCTATCATCCAAATTATCTAATGTCTAATAACCTCCATTGTTTTAGGCCCAATGTATGTCATTGCGTATTATACACTGGTAAGATGTATTAACATTTTATCTGGCTACGTGGTCATCAAGTTTAGGCTTTTTAGACTGATAGAAATTTTTGTCTATCATCCAAATTAATTAATATCTAATAACCTCCATTGTTTTAGGCCCAATGTATGTCATTGCGTATTATACACTGGTAAGATATATTAACATTTTATCTGGCTCCGTGGTCATCAAGTTTAGGCTTTTTAGACTGATAGAAATTCATGTCAATCATCAAAATTAACTAATGTCTAATAAGCTCCATTGTTTTAGGCCCCTTCTATGTCATTGCGTATTATACACTGGTAAGATATATTAACATTTTATCTGGCTACGTTTATAATCAACTTCAGGCTTATTAGACTGATAGAAATTTATGTCTATCATCCAAATTAACTAATGTCTAATAACCTCCATTGTTTTAGGCCCAATGTATGTCATTGCGTATTATACAGTGGTAAGATATATTAACATTTTATCTGGCTACGTTTATAAAGAAGTTCAGGCTTTTTAGACTGATAGAAATTCATGTCAATCATCAAATTAACTCATGTCTAATAACCTCCATTGTTTTAGGCCCAATGTATGTCATTGCGTATTATACACTGGTAAGGTATATTAACATTTTATCTGGCTCCGTTTATAATCAAGGTAAGGCTTTTTAGACTGATAGAAATTTATGTCAATCATCCAAATAACTAATGTCTCCATTGTTTTAGGCCCAATGTAATGTCTCCATTGTTTTAGGCCCAATGTATGTCATTGCGTATTATACACTGGTAAGATATATTAACATTTTATCTGGCTACGTGGTCATCAAGTTCAGGCTTTTTAGACTGATAGAAATTCATGTCTCTCATCCAAATTAATTAATATCTAATAACCTCCATTGTTTTAGGCCCAATGTATGTCATTGCGTATTATACACTGGTAAGATATACTAACATTTTATCTGCCTACGTGGTCATCAAGTTTAGGCTTTTTAGACTGATAGAAATTCATGTCTATCATCCAAATTAACTAATGTCTAATAACCTCCATTTTTTTAGGCCCATTGTATGTCATTGCGTATTATACACTGGTAAGATATATTAACATTTTATCTGGCTACGTTTATAAAGAAGTTCAGGCTTTTTAGACTGATCGAAATTCATGTCAATCATCAAATTAACTCATGTCTAATAACCTCCATTGTTTTAGGCCCAATGTATGTCATTGCGTATTATACACTGGTAAGGTATATTAACATTTTATCTGGCTACGTTTAAAAAAAGTTCAGGCTGGTTAGACTGATAGAAATTCATGTCTATCATCCAAATTAACTAATGTCTAATAAGCTCCATTGTTTTAGGCCTAATGTATGTCATTGCGTATTATACACTGGTAAGATATATTAACATTTTATCTGGACACGTGGTCATCAAGTTTAGGCTTTTTAGACTGATAGAAATTTATGTCTATCATCCAAATTAACTAATGTCTAATAACCTCCATTGTTTTAGGCCCAATGTATGTCATTGCATATTATACACTGGTAAGGTATATTAACATTTTATCTGGCTACGTTTATAATCAAGTTCAGGTTGTTTGACTGATAGAAATTCATGTCTATCATCCAAATTATCTAATGTCTAATAACCTCCATTGTTTTAGGCCCAATGTATGTCATTGCGTATTATACACTGGTAAGATGTATTAACATTTTATCTGGCTACGTGGTCATCAAGTTTAGGCTTTTTAGACTGATAGAAATTTTTGTCTATCATCCAAATTAATTAATATCTAATAACCTCCATTGTTTTAGGCCCAATGTATGTCATTGCGTATTATACACTGGTAAGATATATTAACATTTTATCTGGCTCCGTGGTCATCAAGTTTAGGCTTTTTAGACTGATAGAAATTCATGTCAATCATCAAAATTAACTAATGTCTAATAAGCTCCATTGTTTTAGGCCCCTTCTATGTCATTGCGTATTATACACTGGTAAGATATATTAACATTTTATCTGGCTACGTTTATAATCAACTTCAGGCTTATTAGACTGATAGAAATTTATGTCTATCATCCAAATTAACTAATGTCTAATAACCTCCATTGTTTTAGGCCCAATGTATGTCATTGCGTATTATACAGTGGTAAGATATATTAACATTTTATCTGGCTACGTTTATAAAGAAGTTCAGGCTTTTTAGACTGATAGAAATTCATGTCAATCATCAAATTAACTCATGTCTAATAACCTCCATTGTTTTAGGCCCAATGTATGTCATTGCGTATTATACACTGGTAAGGTATATTAACATTTTATCTGGCTCCGTTTATAATCAAGGTAAGGCTTTTTAGACTGATAGAAATTTATGTCAATCATCCAAATAACTAATGTCTCCATTGTTTTAGGCCCAATGTAATGTCTCCATTGTTTTAGGCCCAATGTATGTCATTGCGTATTATACACTGGTAAGATATATTAACATTTTATCTGGCTACGTGGTCATCAAGTTCAGGCTTTTTAGACTGATAGAAATTCATGTCTCTCATCCAAATTAATTAATATCTAATAACCTCCATTGTTTTAGGCCCAATGTATGTCATTGCGTATTATACACTGGTAAGATATACTAACATTTTATCTGCCTACGTGGTCATCAAGTTTAGGCTTTTTAGACTGATAGAAATTCATGTCTATCATCCAAATTAACTAATGTCTAATAACCTCCATTTTTTTAGGCCCATTGTATGTCATTGCGTATTATACACTGGTAAGATATATTAACATTTTATCTGGCTACGTTTATAAAGAAGTTCAGGCTTTTTAGACTGATCGAAATTCATGTCAATCATCAAATTAACTCATGTCTAATAACCTCCATTGTTTTAGGCCCAATGTATGTCATTGCGTATTATACACTGGTAAGGTATATTAACATTTTATCTGGCTACGTTTAAAAAAAGTTCAGGCTGGTTAGACTGATAGAAATTCATGTCTATCATCCAAATTAACTAATGTCTAATAACCTCCATTGTTTTAGGCCCAATGTATGTCATTGCGTGTTATACACTAGTAAGATATATTAACATTTTATCTGGCTACGTGGTCATCAAGTGTAGGCTTTTTAGACTGATAGAAATTCATGTCTATCATCCAAATGAATTATGTATAATAACCTCCATTGTTTCTGGCCCAATGTATGTCATTGCGTATTATACACTGGTAAGATATTTACATTTTATCTGGCTACGTTTATAATCAAGTTCGTGCTTTTTAGACTGATAGAAATTTATGTCTATCATCCAAATAACTAATGTCTAATAACCTCCATTGTTTTAGGCCTAAAATATCTCATTGCGTATTATACACTGGTAAGATATATTAACATTTTATCTGTCTACGTGGTCATCAAGTTTAGGCTTTTTAGACTGATAGAAATTCATGTCTATCATCCATTTTAACCAAAGTCTAATAACCTCCTTTGTTTTAGGCCCGATGTATTTCATTGCGTATTATACAATGGTAAGATATATTACTATTTTATCTGCCTACGTGGTCATCACGTTTAGGCTTTTTAGACTGATAGAAATTCATGTCTATCATCCAAATTAACTCATGTCTAATAACCTCCATTGTTTTAGAACCAATGTATGTCATTGCGTATTATACACTGTTAAGATATATTACCATTTTATCTGCCTACGTGGTCATAAATTTTAGGCCTTTTAGTCTGATAGAAATCCATGTCTATCATCCAAATTAACTAATGTCTAATAACCTCCATTGTTTTAGGCCCAATGTATGTCATTGCGTATTATACAATGGTAAGATATATTAACATTTTATCTGTCTACGTGGTCATCAAGTTTAGGCTTTTTAGACTGATAGAAATTCATATCTATCATCCAAATTAATTATGTCTAATAACCTCCATTGTTTTAGAACCAATGTATGTCATTGCGTATTATACACTGGTAAGATATATTAACATTTTATCTGGCTACGTGGTGATCAAGTTCAGGCTTTTTAGACTGATAGAAATTCATGTCTATCATCCAAATTAACTAATGTCTAATAAGCTCCATTGTTTTAGGCCTAATGTATGTCATTGCGTATTATACACTGGTTAGATATATTAACATTTTATCTGGCTACGTGGTCATCAACTTCAGACTTTTTAGACTGATAGAAATTCATGTCTATCATCCAAATTAACTAATATCTAATAACCTCCATTGTTTTAGGCCCAATATATGTCATTGCGTATTATACACTGGTAAGATATATTAATATTTTATCTGGACACGTGGTCATCAAGTTTAGGCTTTTTAGACTGATAGAAATTTATGTCTATCATCCAAATTAACTAATGTCTAATAACCTCCATTGTTTTAGGCCCAAAGTATGTCATTGCATATTATACACTGGTAAGGTATATTAACATTTTATCTGGCTACGTTTATAATAAAGTTCAGGTTGTTTGACTGATAGAAATTCATGTCTATCATCCAAATTATCTAATGTCTAATAACCTCCATTGTTTTAGGCCCAATGTATGTCATTGCGTATTATACACTGGTAAGATGTATTAACATTTTATCTGGCTACGTGGTCATCAAGTTCAGGCTTTTTAGACTGATAGAAATTTTTGTCTATCATCCAAATTAATTAATATCTAATAACCTCCATTGTTTTAGGCCCAATGTATGTCATTGCGTATTATACACTGGTAAGATATATTAACATTTTATCTGGCTCCGTGGTCATCAAGTTTAGGCTTTTTAGACTGATAGAAATTCATGTCAATCATCAAAATTAACTAATGTCTAATAAGCTCCATTGTTTTAGGCCCCTTCTATGTCATTGCGTATTATACACTGGTAAGATATATTACCATTTTATCTGCCTACGTGGTCATAAATTTTAGGCCTTTTAGTCTGATAGAAATCCATGTCTATCATTCAAATTAACTAATGTCTAATAACCTCCATTGTTTTAGGCCCAATGTATGTCATTGCGTATTATACACTGGTAAGATATATTAACATTTTATCTGTCTACGTGGTCATCAAGTTTAGGCTTTTTAGACTGATAGAAATTCATATCTATCATCCAAATTAATTATGTCTAATAACCTCCATTGTTTTAGAACCAATGTATGTAATTGCGTATTATACACTGGTAGGATATATTAACATTTTATCTGCCTACGTGGTCATCAAGTTTACGCTTTTTAGACTCAGAGAAATTCATGTCTATCATCCAAATTAATTATGTCTAATAACCTCCATTGTTTTTGGCCCAATGTATGTCATTACGTCTTATACACTGGTAACATATATTAACATTTTATCTGGCTACGTTTATAATAAAGTTCAGACAGTTTAGACTGATAGAAATTCATGTCTAACATCCAAATTAACTAATGTTTAATAACATCCATTGTTTTAGGCCCAATGTATGTCATTGCGTATTATACACTGGTAAGATATATTAACATTTTATCTGGCTCCGTTTATAATCAAGGTAAGGCTTTTTAGACTGATAGAAATTTATGTCAATCATCCAAATAACTAATGTCTCCATTGTTTTAGGCCCAATGTAATGTCTCCATTGTCTTAGGCACAATGTATGTCATTGCGTATTATACACTGGTAAGATATATTAACATTTTATCTGGCTACGTGGTCATCAAGTTCAGGCTTTTTAGACTGATAGAAATTCATGTCTCTCATCCAAATTAATTAATATCTAATAACCTCCATTGTTTTAGGCCCAATGTATGTCATTGCGTATTATACACTGGTAAGATATATTAACATTTTATCTGGCTACGTTTATAATCAAGTTCAAGCTTTTTAGACTGATAGAAATTTATGTCTATCATCCAAATAACTAATGTCTCCATTGTTTTAGGCCCAATGTAATGTCTCCATTGTTTTAGGCCCAATGTATGTCATTGCATATTATACACTGGTAAGATATATTAACATTTTATCTGGCTACGTTTATAATCAAGTTCAGGCTTTTTAGACTGATAGAAATTTATGTCTATCATCCAAATTAACTAATGTCTAATAACCTCCATTGTTTTAGGCCCAATGTATGTCATTGCGTATTATACACTGGTAAGATATATTAACATTTTATCTGGCTACGTGGTCATCAAGTGTAGGCTTTTTAGACTGATAGAAATTCATGTCTATCATCCACATTAACCAATGTCTAATAACCTCCATTGTTTTAGGCCCAATGTATGTCATTGCGTATTATACACTGGTAAGATATATTAACATTTTATCTGGCTACGTTTATAATCAAGTTCGTGCTTTCTAGACTGATAAAAATTTATGTCTATCATCCAAATAACTAATGTCTAATTTCCTCCATTGTTTTAGTCCCAAAATATGTCATTGCGTATTATACACTGGTAAGATATATTAACATTTTATCTGACTAAGTGGTCATCAAGTTCAGGCTTTTTAGACTGATAGAAATTTATGTCTATCATCCAAATTAACTAATGCCTAATAACCTCCATTGTTTTAGGCCCAATGTATGTCATTGCGTATTATACACTGGTAAGATATATTAACATTTTATCTGGCTACGTTTATAAAGAAGTTCAGGCTTTTTAGACTGATAGAAAATCATGTCTATCATCAAATTAAATAATGTCTAATAACCTCCATTGTTTTAGGCCCAATGTATGTCATTGCGTATTATACACTGGTAAGGTATATTAACATTTTATCTGGCAACGTTTAACATAAAATTCAGGCTGTTTAGACTGATAGAAATTCATGTCTATCATCCAAATTAACTAATGTCTAATAACCTCCATTGTTTTAGGCCCAATGTATATCATTGCGTATTATAAACTGGTAAGATATATTACCATTTTATATGGCTACCTGGTCATCAAGTTTAGGCTTTTTAGACTGATAGAAATTCATGTCTATCATCCAAATTAACCAATGTCTAATAAGTTCCATTGTTTTAGGCCCAATGTATGTCATTGCGTATTATACACTGGTAAGTTATATTAACATTTTATCTGGCTACGTGGTCATCAAGTTTAGGCTTTTTAGACTGATAGAAATTAATGTCTCTCATCCAAATTAACTAATGTCTAATAACCTCCATTTTTTTAGGCCCATTGTATGTCATTGCGTATTATACACTGGTAAGATATATTAGCATTTTATCTGGCTACGTTTATAATCAAGTTCAGGCTTTTTAGACTGATAGAAATTTATGTCTATCATCCAAATAACTAATGTCTCCATTGTTTTAGGCCCAATGTAATGTCTCCATTGTTTTAGGCCCAATGTATGTCATTGCGTATTATACACTGGAAAGATATATTAACATTTTATCTGGCTACGTCGTCATCAAGTTTAGGCTTGTTAAACTGATAGAAATTCATGTCTATCATCCAAATTAACTAATGTCTAATAAGCTCCATTTTTTTAGACCAAATGTATGTCATTCGGTATTATAAACTGGTAAGATATATTACCATTTTATATGGCTACGTGGTCATCAAGTTTAGGCTTTTTAGACTGATAGAAATTCATGTCTATCATCCAAATTAATTAATATCTAATAACCTCCATTGTTTTAGGCCCAATGTACGTCATTGCGTATTATACACTGGTAAGATATATTAACATTTTATCTGGCTACGTGGTCATCAAGTTTAGGCTTTTTAGACTGATAGAAATTCATGTCTATCATCCAAATTAACTAATGTCTAATAAGCTCCATTTTTTTAGGCCCATTCTATGTCATTGCGTATTATACACTGGTAAGATATATTAACATTTTATCTGGCTACTTTTATAATCAAGTTCGTGCTTTTTAGACTGATAGAAATTTATGTCTATCATCGAAATTAACTAATGTCTTATCACCTCCATTGTTTTAGGCCCAATGTATGTCATTGCGTATTATACACTGGTAAGATATATTAACATTTTATCTGGCTACGTGGTCATCACGTTTAGGCTTTTTAGACTGATAGAAATTCATGTCTATCATCCACATTAACTAATGTCTATTAACCTCCATTGTTTTAGGCCCAATGTATATGTCATTGCGTATTATACACTGGTAAGATGTATTAGCATTTTATCTGGCTACGTGGTCATCAAGTTTAGGCTTTTTAGACTGATAGAAATTCATGTCTATCATCCAAATTAATTATGTCTAATAACCTCCATTGTTTTAGGCCCAATGTATGTCATTGCGTTTTATACACTGGTAAGATATATTAACATTTTATCTGGCTACGTTTATAATCAAGTTTGTGCTTTTTAGACTGATAGAAATTTATGTCTATCATCCAAATAACTAATGTCTAATAACCTCCATTATTTTAGGCCCAAAATATGTCATTTCGTATTATACACTGGTAAGATATATTAACATTTTATCTGGCTACGTGGTCATAAAGTTTAGGCTTTTTAGACTGATAGAAATTAATGTCTATCATCCAAATTAACTAATGTCTAATACGCTTCATTTTTTTAGGCACAATGTATGTCATTGCGTATTATACACTGGTAAGATATTTTAACATTTTATCTGTGTACGTGGTCATCAAGTTTACGCTTTTTAGATTGATAGAAATTTATGTCTGTCATCCAAATTAACTAATGTCTAATAACCTCCATTGTTTTTGGCCCAATGTAAGTGATTGCGTCTTATACACCGGTAAGATATATAAACATTTTATCTGGCTACGTTTATAATCAAGTTCAGGCTTTTTAGACTGATAGAAATTTATGTCTATCATCCAAATAATTATTGTCTCCATTGTTTTAGGCCCAATGTAATGTCTCCATTGTTTTACGCCCAATGTATGTCGTTGCGTATTATACACTGGTAAGATATATTAACATTTTATCTGGCTACGTGGTCATCAAGTTAAGGCTTTTTAGACTGATAGAAATTCATGTCTATCATCCAAATTAACTAATATCTAATAAGCTCCATTTTTTTAGACCAAATGTATGTCATTGCGTATTATACACTGGTAAGATATATTACCATTTTATCTGGCTACGTGGTGATCAAGTTTAGGCTTCTTAGAGTGATAGAAATTCATGTCTATCATCCAAATTAACTAATGTCTAATAAACTCCATTGTTTTAGGCCCAATGTATGTCATTGCGTATTATACACTGGTAAGATATATTAACATTTTATTTGGCTACGTTTGTAATCAAGTTTAGGCTTTATAGACTGATAGAAATTCATGTCTATCATCCACATTAACTAATGTCTATTAACCTACATTGTTTTAGGCCCAATGTATATGTCATTGCGTATTAAACACTAGTAAGATATATTAACATTTTATCTGGCTACGTGGTCATCAAGTATAGGCTTTTTAGACTGATAGAAGTTCTTGTCTGTTATCCAAATTAACTAATGTCTAATAACCTCTATTGTTTTATGCCCAATGTATGTCATTGCGTATTATACATTGGTAAGATATACTACCATTTTATCTGGCTACGTTTATTATAAAATTCAGGCTTTTTAGACTGATAGAAATTTATGTCTTTCATCCAAATAACTAATGTCTAATAACCTCCATTATTTTAGGCCCAATGTATGTCATTGCATATTATACACTGGTAAGGTATATTAACATTTTATCTGGCTACGTTTATAATAAAGTTCAGGCTTTTTAGACTGATAGAAATTCATGTCTATCATCCACATTAACTGATGTCTATTCACCTCCATTGTTTTAGGCCCAATGTATGTCATTGGGTATTATACACTGGTAAGATATATTAACATTTTATCTGGCTACGTGGTCATCAAGTTTAAGCTTTTTAGACTGATAGAAATTCATGTCTATCATCCAAATTAACTAATGTCTAATAACCTCCATTGTTTTAGGCCCAATGTATGTCATTACGTATTATATACGGGTAAGATATATTAACATTTTATCTGGCTACGTTTATAATCAAGATCCGGCTTTTTAGACTGATAGAAATTCATGTCTATCATCCAAATTAAATAATTTCTAATAACATCCATTGTTTTAGGCCCCATGCATGTCATTGCGTATTATACACTGGTAAGATATATTAACATTTTACCTAGCTACCTGCTCATCAAGTTGAGCCTTTTTAGACTGATAGAAGTTCATGTCTATCATCCAAATTAACTAATGTATAATAACCACCATTGTTTTAGGCCCAATGAATGTCATTGCGTATTATACACTGGTAAGATATATTAACATTTTATCTGGCTACGTTTATAATGAAGTTCAGGCTTTTTAGACTGATAGAAACTCATGTCTATCATCTACATTAAATAATGTCTAATAACCTCCATTGTTTTAGGCCCCATGCATATCATTGCGTATTATACACTGGAAAGATATATTAACATTTTATCAGGCTACGTTCATAATAAAGATCAGGCTTTTTAGACTGATAGAAATTCATGTCTATCATCCAAATTAAATAATGTCTAATAACCTCCATTGTTTTAGGCCCCAGGTATGACATTGCATATTATGCACTGGTAAGATATATTAACATTTTATCTGGTTACGTTTATAATCAAGTTCAGGCTTTTTAGACTGATAGAAATTTATAACTATCATCCAAATTAACTCATGTCTAATAACCTCCATTTTTTTAAGCCCAATGTATGTCATTGCGTATTATACACTGGTAAGATATATTAACATTTTATCTGGCTACGTGGTCATCAAGTTTAGGCTTTTTAGACTGATAGAAATTCATGTCTATCATCCAAATTAACTAATCTCTAATAAACTCCATTGTTTTAGGCCCAATGTATGTCATTGCGTATTATACACTGGTGAGATATATTAACATTTTATCTGGCTACCTGGTCATCAAGTTTAGGCTTTTTAGACTGATAGAAATTCATGTATCATCCAAATTAAATAATGTCTAATAAACTCCATTGTTTTAGGCCCCATGTATGTCATTGCGTATTATACACTGGTAAGATATATTAACTTTTTATCTGGCTACGTTTATAATCAAGTTAAGGCTTATAGACTGATAGAAATTTATGTCTATCATCGTAATTAACTAATGTCTAATAACCTCCATTGTTTTAAAATCAATGTATGTCATTGCGTATTATACACTGGTAAGATGTATTAACATTTTATCTGGCTACCTGGTTATCAAGTTTAGGCTTTTTAGACTGATAGAAATTTATGTCTATCGTCCAAATTAACTCGTGTCTAATAACCTCCATTGTTTTAAGCCCAATGTATGTCATTGCGTATTATACACTGGTAAGATATATTAAAATTTTATCCGGCTACGTTTATAATCAAATTCAGGCATTTTAGACTGATAGAAATTTATGTCTATCATCCAAATTAAGTAATGTTTAATAACCTCCATTGTTTTAGGCCCAACGTATGTCATTGCGTATTATACACTAGTAAGATATATTAACATTTTATCTGGGTACGTTTATAATAAAGTTCAGGCTTTTCAGACTGATAGAAATATATGTCAATAATCCAAATTAACTAATGTCTAATAACCATTATTGTTTTAGGCACAATGTATGTCTTTGAATATTATACACTGGTAAGATATATTAACAGTTTTTCATGCTACGTGGTCATCAAGTTTAGGCTTTTTAGACTGATAGAAATTTATGTCTATCATCCAAATTACCTAATGTCTAATAACCTCCATTGTTTTAGGCCCAATGTATGTCATTGCTTTATATACACTGGTAAAATATATTAACATTTTATCTGGCTACGTTTATAATCAAGTTCAGGCTTTTAAAACTGACAGAAATTCATGTCTATCATCCAAATTAACTAATGTCTAATAACCTCCATTGTTTTAGGCCCAATGTATGTCATTGCGTATTATACACTGGTAAGATATATTAACATTTTATCTGGCGACGTTTATAATCAAATTCAGGCTTTTTAGACCGATAGAAATTTATGTCTATCATCCAAATTAACTAATGTCTAATAACCTCCATTGTTTTAGGCCCAATGTATGTCATTGCGTATTATACACTGGTAAGATATATTAACATTTTATCTGGCTACGTTTATAATCAATTCAGGCTTTTTAGACTGATAGAAATATATGTCAATAATCCAAATTATCTCATGTCTAATAACCTCCATTGTTTAAGGCCCAATGTATGTCATTGCGTATTATACACTGGTAAGATATATTAACATTTTATCTGGCTACGTTTATAATCAAGTTTAGGCTTTATAGACTGATAGAAATTCATGTCTATCATCCAAATTAACTATTGTCTAATAAACTCCATTGTTTTAGGCCCAATATATTTCATTGCGTATTATACACTGGTAAGATATATTAACATTTTTTCTGGCTACCTGGTCGTCAAGGTTAGGCTTTTTAGACTGATAGAAATTCATGTCTATCATCCAAATTGAATAATGTCTAATAACCCCTATTCTTTTAGGCCCAATGTATGTCATTGCGTATTATAAACTGGTAAGATATATTAACATTTTTTCTGGCTACGTTCAAAATCAAGTTCAGGCTTCTTAGACTAATAGAAATATATGTCTATCATCCAAATTAACTCATACCTAATAACAGCCATTGTTTTTAGCCCAATATATGTCATTGCGTATTATACACTGGTAAGATATATTATCTTTTTCTCTGGCTAGGTTTATAATCAAGTTCAGGCTTTGTAGACTGATAGAAATTTATGTCTATCATCCAAATTATCTCATGTCTAACAACCTCCATTGTT
This sequence comes from Sepioteuthis lessoniana, assembly GCA_963585895.1. Classification (NCBI taxonomy): domain Eukaryota; kingdom Metazoa; phylum Mollusca; class Cephalopoda; order Myopsida; family Loliginidae; genus Sepioteuthis; species Sepioteuthis lessoniana. The sequence continues at coordinate 6,827,640 of OY757947.1, read as the reverse complement.
TTAGGCCCAATGTATGTCATTGTGTATTATAAACTGGTAAGATATATTAACATTTGATATGGCTACGTTTATAATCAAGTTCAGGCTTTTTAGATATATAGAAATTCATGTCTATCATCCAAATTAACTAATGTCTAATAACCTCCATTGTTTTTGGCCCACTGTATGTCATTGCGTATTATACACTGGTAAGATATATTAACATTTTATCTGGCTACGTTGTCATCAAGTTTAGGCTTTTTAGACTGATAGAAATTCATGTCTATCATCCAAATTAAATAATGACAAATAACCTCCATTTTTAGGCCCAATGTATGTCATTACGTATTATACACTGGTAAGATATATTAACATTTTATCTGGCTACGTTTATAATCAAGTTCAGGCTTTTTAGACTGAAAGAAATTTATGTCTATAATCCAAATTAACTAATGTCTAATAACCTCCATTGTTTTAGGCGCAATGTATGTCATTGCGTATTATACACTGGTAAGATATATTAACATTTTATCTGGCTATGTTTGTAATCAAGTTCAGGCTTTTTAGACAGATAGAAATTCATGTCTATCATCCAAATTAACTAATGTCTAATAACCTCCATCGTTTTAGGCCCAATGTATGTCATTACGTATTATACACTGGTAAGATATATTAACATTTTATCTGGCTACGTTTATAATCAAGTTCAGGCTTTTTAGACTGAAAGAAATTTATGTCTATAATCCAAATTAACTAATGTCTAATAATCTCCGTTGTTTTAGGCCCAATATATGTCATTGCGTACTATACACTGGTAAGATATATTAACATTTTATCTGGCTACCTGGTCATCAAGTTCTGGCTTTTTAGACTGATAGAAATTCATGTCTATCATCCAAATTAACTAATGTCTAATAACCTCCATTTTTTTAGGCCCAATGTATGTCATTGCGTATTATACACTGGTAAGATATATTACCATTTTATCTGGCTACCTGGTCATCAAGGTTAGGCTTTTTAGACTGATAGAAATATATGTCAATCATCCTAATTAACTCATGGCGAATAACCTCCATTGTTTTAGGCCCAATGTATGTCATTGCGTATTATACACTGGTAAGATATATTAACATTTTATCTGGCTACGTTTATAATCAAGTATAGGCTTTATAGACTGATAGAAATTTATGTTTATCATCCAAATTAACTATTGTTTAATAACCTCCATTGTTTTAGGCCCAATGTATGTCATTGCGTATTATACACTGGTAAGATATATTAACATTTTATCTGGCTACGTGGTCATCAAGTTTAGGCTTTTTAGACTGATAGAAATTCATGTCTATCATCCAAATTAACTAATGTCTAATAACCTCCATTTTTTTAAGCCCAATGTATATCATTGCGTATTATACACTGGTAAGATATATTACCATTTTATCTGGCAACATTTATAATCAAGTTCAGGCTTTTTAGACTGATAGAAATTCATTTCTATCATCCAAATTAACTAATGTCTAATAACCTCCGTTGTTTTAGGCCCAATGTATGTCATTGCGTATTATACACTGGGAAGATATATTAACATTTTATCTGGGTACGTGGTCATCAAGTTTAGGCTTTTTAGACTGATAGAAATTCACGTCTCTCATCCAAATTAACTAATGTCTAATAACCTCCATTGTTTTAGGCCCAATGTATGTCATTGCGTATTATACACTGGTAATATATATTAACATTTTATCTGGCTACGTTTATAATCAAGTTCAGGCTTTTTAGATATATAGAAATTCATGTCTATCATCCAAATTAACCAATGTCTAATAACCTCCATTGTTTTAGGCCCAATGTATTTCATTGCGTATTATACACTGGTAAGATATATTAACATTTTATCTGGCTACGTGGTCATCAAGTTTAGCCTTTTTAGACTGATAGAAATTCATGTCTATCATCCAAATTAACCAATGTCTAATAACCTCCATTGTATTAGGCCCAATGTATGTCATTGCGTATTATACACTGGTAAGATATATTAACATTTTATCTGGCTACCTGGTCATCAAGTTCTGGCTTTTTAGACTGATAGAAATTCATGTCTATCATCCAAATTAACTCATGTCTAATAAGCTCCATTTCTTTAGGCCCAATGTATGTCATTGCGTATTATACACTGGTAAGATATATTAACATTTTATCTGGCTACCTGGTCATCAAGGTTAGGCTTTTTAGACTGATAGAAATATATGTCAATCATCCATATTAACTCATGTCGAATAACCTCCATTGTTTTAGGCCCAATGTATGTCATTGCGTATTATACACTGGTAAGATATATTAACATTTTATCTGGCTACGTTTATAATCAAGTATAGGCTTTATAGACTGATAGAAATTTATGTTTATCATCCAAATTAACTATTGTTTAATAACCTCCATTGTTTTAGGCCCAATGTATGTCATTGCGTATTATACACTGGTAAGATATATTAACATTTTATCTGGCTACGTGGTCATCAAGTTTAGGCTTTTTAGACTGATAGAAATTTATGTCTATCATCCAAATTAACTAATGTCTAATAACCTCCATTTTTTTAAGCCCAATGTATATCATTGCGTATTATACACTGGTAAGATATATTACCATTTTATCTGGCAACATTTATAATCAAGTTCAGGCTTTTTAGACTGATAGAAATTCATTTCTATCATCCAAATCAACTAATGTCTAATAACCTCCATTGTTTTAGGCCCAATGTATTTCATTGCGTATTATACACTGGTAAGATATATTAACATTTTACCTGGCTACGTGGTCATCAAGTTTAGGCTTTTTAGACTGATAGAAATTCATGTCTATCATCCAAATTAACCAATGTTTAATAACCTCCATTGTATTAGGCCCAATGTATGTCATTGCGTATTATACACTGGTAAGATATATTAACATTTTATCTGGCTACTTTTATAATCAAGTTCAGGCTTTTTAGACTGATAGAAATTCATGTCTATCATCCAAATTAACTAATGTCTAATAACCTCCATTGTTTTAGGCCCAATGTATGTCATTGTGTATTATACACTGGTAAGATATAATAATATTTTATCTGGCTACGTGGTCAGCAAGTTTAGGCTTTTTAGACTGATAGAAATTCATGTCTCTCATCCAAATTAACTAATGTCTAATAACCTCCATTGTTTTAGGCCCAATGTATGTCATTGCGTATTATACACTGGTAAGATATATTAACATTTTATCTGGCTACGTTTATAATCAAGTTCAGGCTTTTTAGACTGATAGAAATTCCTGTCTATCATCAAAATTAACTAATGTCTAATAACCTCCATTTTTTTTAGGCCCAATGTATGTCATTGCGTATTATACACTGGTAAGATATATTAACATTTTATTTGGCTACGTGGTCATCAACTTCAGACTTTTTAGACTGATAGAAATTCATGTCTATCATCCAAATTAACTAATATCTAATAACATCCATGGTTTTAGGCCCAATGTATGTCATTGCGTATTATACACTGGTAAGATATATTAACATTTTATCTGGACACGTGGTCATCAAGTTTAGGCTTTTTAGACTGATAGAAATTTATGTCTCTCATCCAAATTTACTAATGTCTAATAACCTCCATTGTTTTAGTCCCAATGTATTTCATTGCGTATAATACACTGGTAAGATATATTAACATTTTATCTGGCTACGTGGTCATCAAGTTTAGGCTTTTTAGACTGATATAAATTTATGTCTATCATCCAAATTAACTAATGTCTAATAACCTCCATTTTTTAGGCCTAATGTATATCATTGCGTATTATACACTGGTAAGATATATTAACATTTTATCTGGCTACGTTTATAAGCAAGTTCAGGCTTTTTAGATTGATAGAAATTCATGTCTATCATCCAAATTAACCAATGTCTAATAACTTCCATTGTTTTAGGCCCAATGTATTTCATTGCTTATTATACACTGGTAAGATATATTAACATTTTATCTGGCTACGTGGTCATCAAGTTTAGGCTTTTTAGACTGATATAAATTTATGTCTATCATCCAAATTAACTAATGTCTAATAACCTCCATTTTTTAGGCCTAATGTATATCATTGCGTATTATACACTGGTAAGATATATTAACATTTTATCTGGCTACGTTTATAAGCAAGTTCAGGCTTTTTAGATTGATAGAAATTCATGTCTATCATCCAAATTAACCAATGTCTAATAACTTCCATTGTTTTAGGCCCAATGTATTTCATTGCTTATTATACACTGGTAAGATATATTAACATTTTATCTGGCTACTTTTATAAGCAAGTTCAGGTTTTTTAGACTGATAGAAATTCATGTCCATCATCCAAATTAACTAATGTCTAATAACCTCCATTGTTTTAGGCCCAATGCATGTCATTGCGTATTATACACTGGTAAGATATATTTATATTTTATGTGGCTACGTGGCCATCAAGTTTAGGCTTTTTAGACTGATAGAAATTCATGTCTCTCATCCAAATTAACTCATGTCTAATAACATCCATTGTTTCACTAATGTCTAATAACCTCCATAGACATTTTTTCTGGCTACATGCATCATCATGTTCAAGCTTTTTAGAATCATAGAAATTTATATCAATCATCCAAATTAACTAATGTCTAATCACCTTCTTTATTTTATGCCCCATATAAGTTATTGCGTATTATACACTGGTAAGATATATTAACATTTTATCTGGCTACGTGGTCATCAAGTTTAGGCTTTTTAGACTGATAGAAATTCATGTCAATCATCCAAATTAACTAATGTCTAATAACCTCCATTATTTTATGCCCAATTTAAGTTATTGCGTATTATACACAGGTAAGATATATTAATATTTTATCCGTCTTCGTTCATCATCAAGTTCAGGCTTTTAAGACTGATAGAAATTCATGTCTATCATCCAAATTAACTATTGTTTAATAACCTCCATTTTTTTATTTCAAGTGTATTTTATTGCGTATTATACACTGGTAAGATATATTAACATTTTATCTGGCTACGTGGTCATCAAGTTTAGGCTTTTTAGACTGATAGAAATTTATGTCTATCATCCAAATTAACTAATGTCTAATAACCTCTATTGTTTTAGGCCCAATGTATGTCATTGCGTATGATACACTGGTAAGATATATTAACATTTTATCTGGGTACACCATGTTCAGGCTAAAAGACCAATAGGAAGTTATATGTATATATCATCCAAATTAACTAATATCTTGCAAACTCTAAAATTTTATACCTAATATAACTACTTGCGTATTATACACAGATAATGCATAACGTTTTATCTGCCTACATGCGTATTGATGCTTTTATGGCAGAATGGAATTTACATCTGTGATCCAAATTAACCAATCTTCAACACTGTCTTATATTTCATACCTGATATAAGGAATTGCGCGCTATGCATGGGTAATAAAGGATAACTTTTTTCTGGTTACATTCATTATCATATTGAGGATTTTATGAGTTAATGGATGTTTTATCTCTGATCCAAATGGACTAATGTCTAATAAATTTCTATGTTTTATACCTAATGTAATGAATTGCGTGTTATACAAAGGTAATTCATGGTAACCCTTTATCTGGCTATATATATCATCATGTTCAAGCATTCTATGACCGAATGGAAGTTATATCTATGATCCAAATTGAGTAATATATAACAAACTTTAATGTTTCATACCCGGTGTAATGAATTGCGTATTATACACAGGTAGTAAATATTAATTTTATATATGTGCATCATCATATAACGGTTTTTAAGACTGAATGCAAGTAATATATATTATCTACATGATCTTACTGACTGTAATGTTTTATACATAATGTAATGAATTGCGTGTTATACGCAGGTAATAGATAATTTTTTTATCTAGCTACTTTTGTCAACATATATTGCCATTTTTGACCAAATGGATATTATATCTATGATCCAAAATTACTAATCTCTCTAAAAACACAAATATTTCATACCTTATGTGATTAATTACGTATTATACACTGGAAATGAATAAAACTTTTTTCTGGCATCATCATATTTAGGCTTTTAAGACCGAATTGAAGTAATATATATGGTCCAAATTAAGTAATGTCTAATAAACTGTAATGTTTTTTACCTGGTGTAATGAATTGCGTATTATACACAAGTAATTCATAATTATATTTTAACTGGCTACATGCATCATCATATTCAGGCTTTTATGATGGAATGGAACTTATATCTATGATCTAAATTAACTAATGTCTAAAAACTCTAACGTTTTATACTTAAGGTATTGAATTGCGTATTATACACACGTAAAAAAAACTTTTTATCAGGCTACATGCATCATCATATCTAGGCTTTCATGATCAAATGTAAGTTATATCTATGATCCAAATGATCAAATGTCAAAGAAATTCTAAATTTTTATAACTAGTGTAATAAATTGTGTATTATACACAGGTAATATGAACTTTTCATCTGGTTACATGCATCATCATATTTAGGCTTTTATGACCGAATGGAAGTTATATTTATGATCCAAATTAACTAATTTCAAACAAAGTCTAATCTTTTATACCTTTTGTAATGAATTGCGTATTATACACATGTAATAAATATCAAATTTTTAACTGGCTATATGCATCATCATATTCAGGTTTTGTCACCGAACGGAAATTATTTTTATGATCCAAAATAACTAATGTCTAACAAACTCTCATTAATGTTTTTTTTTTTTTTACAATTTTGTTTTGTTGTATAGCTGTGATACAACTATATATATATATATATACATGCGGAAACATAATCAACAATAATAACGAACGAACACACTTTTTTAGAAAAATATACCTCTCACACTTTATTCGAAAGGGCTGCGAAAGGGTTGTGAAAGGGTTGTGTGTGAGAGGTGAGTTGGAGACTGAACAGACTGCAACATATTGACTCCAAGTCTTCTGTCTTTAGCAGCACTTTTTTCTCATTCTGCTGAGCTGCTCAATCGGGGGTCCTGAGGACCCAAGCCCTCTGCTTGGAGCTGGTCCTCACTGCCTCGAACTGCAACAAACTGACTCCAAATAACCCGAACTCTCTGTGGCACTGGGTTATATAATTGTTTGATATCCACATGCTTCCTGTGAGCGTCGCATTTGCACCAAATTCAACCTGTCCATGGTCAAGGTTATATCTTGATATCTTCGACCGGATGCACCTGTTTCTCGATTGATGGCTGGGTCGAAGGTCAATATGTAAAATCATCCCACAATTATTTTTCAAAATTCCACATGTGGAATTTTCTTCACGTCCGTCACCATTCCCCTCACACACACATTTTACAAATAATTTTCAAGGACAACAGTAGCTGAAAAAAAAAAACACAAAAAGAAATTACTTGAACCACAGCAAAATACAAAAATCTTAATTAGAAGGTGACCTTCTCCCTATGTAACACTTGCCCGGCTAATTATTATCTAAATTTGTTTTACTCTCTTTGCGCGGTTGGCTATCTTGACATGTGTGCATCAGAGTACAATACAGGTGCATCTTTCATCCTCCCAAACACAACAGGGCCCTCTGTAATTCCTTGGAGAATCTCAAAACCTTAAAAGGACCATACTCTGGTCCCAGATCCTGGTCACAAACCTAGTGACCCTGGTCATTCCAGCAATACATTTCGCCTGGATTTCTAATGACCACGCTCCAGTCCTTCGCTCATCAGGTTCCTACCTGGTGTAACTTGAGAATTCAACTATACATCCGAATGTATCACAATCTGACACGCATGCAGTAAACCACCTAAAATAGACCACGCAAAATATTTATTAGCAATGTGTTACTCATACTTTCCATTATTAAGTTTCTGTTACCGCGCCAATTGGTCTGTAAACCCTCGAGGAACATGCTTTACCTGATTACACCCTCGCCGAGTTGCTTTTCAATTTAATCAGGAACCCTCGTCGTTACCAAGATATAGGCACCTTGTCTTTTCCAGATTCGTTTCGTTTCGCCAAATCACGTACGAATCCAAAACATCATTGGGACTGAACGATTCAGACATCATCCACAAAATATTGGAGCAGACCACGCCTTTCTTTCCTTTATTCCATCAACTTGGAACTCCAATCTGAAAATACTGGCCACCACAGGCCTTCAACAGATCCATGGGACAGTGAATTCTTCTTTAGAATTACTTCTTACCGTCTGCCCAAAACGATCTGTAACACAACTTGGGGATGAATCTCTGTCCTAATCTCGCGTCAGCCCACGATTCGCTCAAAAACAGAAACCTAAAAAAAAAAATTTCCTATTCCACGAAAACCCAATATTCTAAAAAAAATTAGAATCAATATAATTTTAGATCTTCGTAAACCTAATATAAAATCTTTTGTTAATGGTTTTCGTCAAATTTCATAATATGAAACAGGAAAAACAATTTTTCTAATGTCGCCTTTAAACTCAAACAAACACTTTTCTTTCACAAATTATCACTACTTTTCAACAAGCCAAAACAATATTACAATCCAGGTTCACAAATGTACAACTTTTTTCCTTTTCTTTTTCAATCTATGCACTATTTTTCTAAAAACGTTCGTTTTTTTTTTCTTTTTTTCCTTATGCTGTGTTCAACAGTGTTCAAGTTTCTTTTCTTTTCCCTTCTGTCTTTTTCCAGTGTCCTGTACCTTTTTTCTTTTTTTCTTTTTTTTCCTTTATAATAAATTGCTCATTCACTATTTTTTTAACCTTATATCTGCTTCTCTCTGTCTTTACCTTAATACAATCCATGAATAACACGTCCATATCGAAAATGGTTAGTAACATTGTTTTATACTAAATTATCGTTTAACAATGCACGTATGATTTTTTTTAATTTAATTTTGTCTTTTTAAAAGTCAGTGGTATATGCTATTATGAAAGAACAATGGACTGTAAGACCAAAACTAAAAATCTAAACCTAGCCAAAGTATCTAACGCTTTTGGATTTATTTAGACCCCCTCCCTACCAAAAAAAAAACAAACTAGTAAACGTAAAATAGAACACGAGGAAAAGAACAAAAACTTTTTTTAAATTTATTAGTCTTTGACTAAGTTAAAGCTTAACGGAAAAAGAAAAGAGAAGAGAAAGTTTTTTTTTACGAACGCCATGGGAAGCAGCATGGTGGACGTAAAGGCAAGCAGATAAACGGCCTAACGCAATGCCTAACCTGGTCCTGGGCGCATGAATCTCACGGTTTAACGGTTAAGATAGTTCGATTGGGGGACTACTGCTGTTCATCTATAAGGGAGGCTTCTATGGATGAGAATAAAAACAGCCATCGAAAGATAACCATGACCCACACTCAAACCACATGTATAAACCGCATCGCCCTTCGCGCGGCTAAAAAAGGGGCGCGTCTTGCTGAGGTTGGAGCCCTGGCCTCAGTGTTAGAATAATAAGCTGCAGTGCTCAAACAGCAAACAAACAATACATATAGCGACATTCAGCGCTAGAACCTTAAATAGAATAGGACAACTACTAGAGCTGACTGCATCGGCCGTAGAACATAAGATAGACATAATATGCATACAAGAACACAGATACACGCACACCGAAGATATCAAATATCACGATACTGGCAATGGATGGACGCTTGCCACTGTATCAACATGAAAAAATTCTGTCAATGCCACGGTAGGAGGTGTAGGTATACTTATAGGACCAAGAGCCTTAAAATCACTTAATAGCATAGAGAGAATGCAACCTAGGATGAAGGCAGCTACTTTTAATGGCAACCCCAGAGCAATACTCATCTCCTGCTACAGCCCTATCAATGTTAGTGAAGAAACTGAACTTATCGCCTTTTACGATGAGCTATCCTCTCTAGTGTGTAGCATTCCGAAATACAACGCTCTAGTCATTGGCGGAGACATGAATGCCTAAATCGGGAAAACGGAAACCACAAATACAACCTATACAACTCGTTACATAGGAATGGACAACATCTAACAGATTTCACCATAGAAAATAGATTAACATGCCTCAACACAAAAAGGAGGCAAAATTATGGACCTACACATAAGCAAACAATACTAAAGAACAGATAGACTACGTGTTTATAAACAAGAAATGGAAAAATAGTGCAATGAATTGCGAGGCATACTCCTCATTCCAGGGTGTGTCCTCCGATTACCGAATTGTCACGGCAAAAATACGACTGAACCTACGAAAGAACGTCACCCGAACAACGACTGCCATATACTATGACAAGGCCCTTCTTAATAACAAGGATATTAGAGATAAATATGTGATATCATTAAGAAACGAATTCGATCCATTACAGGAGAAGAAAGAAATACATGTGGAATTTTAAGACTTTTAAAGTCAGGGGCTAAGGGCAAGGCTGTGTTGCCGTAAGATATCTGACTCCATATTTTGGTTATATTATTTTACCCCACGTTGACTAGCCGGCGCAATGCCTTGCCCAAAGAGAGTCCCAAGAGAAATATACAAAAAGAAAAGATAGAAACAGATAAGAGACGAAAACATTTCTTCCATACTTTCCTTTATTTACTTGGTGAAGGGACAAACCAACGCTACGTCTTGTGCCGCAGCGTGGTGCCCAAAACACCAGACAACAAAGTGGTGTTGTTGGTTCGACGGACACTGCCTGAAAGAGAAAGATGATATCGTTTCCTTTTTCAAGGGGAAAATCCTTTTTTCTTTTACGCATGCGTCATCTCCTTTTCCGTTAGAGACCTCTGGGAGTTTCTTCAAATTTAATAGTTTTCTTTTTATCAATTTATTTATTTTTTTTAAATCTAATTTTTTTTTATTTATTCGTTCCCTACATACATACCCCGAATGACGAATATGAGAATTTCGTCAACGCACACCTAGAAAGAGCAGCGAAATACATACCAACAAAACTTAGAACTAAATCTAGAGTCCCATGGGAGACATTAGCGGTCAGAGAAAAACGTGCTGATGTGAAAACTGCCTCCAAACACAATAGGAAGAACCCAACTAATACAAATGCTCTGAAACTAAAAAAGGCACAAAATGAATTAGCAAGCATATACCTAAAAGAACAGACAGAATACATACAAAATCAGATAGATAAGATTAGAGACTCGGTGGAAGACAGGCAATCTAGGATAGCCTGGCAAACGATAAACGAAGTGAGCAGAAGGAAGAGGACGGCCAAAGCTAAACCGAAAGCTACAAAACAACAAGAACGAATAAAACTGTGAAAACAGCATTTCGAGAATCTACTAGGAAACCCACCGAAAGTTACACATGAACCAATCACGAGGATTATTATCAAGTAATTATATATCAAACTAGGACCGTTTACTCTAGAAGAACTCGACTCAATACTTAGAAAAATTAAAAATAGAAAAGCCGCTGGGCTTGATGAAATTCCCCCAGAAGTCTTGAAGACCAGACAATTCGACGACATACTGCTCCGACACTGTAATGCAGTTTATAATTAAAATCCGATAGACAGATGGATGAAGGAAGGCATTCTCCCTTTCCCTAAAAAGGGCGACCACAGATTAGCCAAGAACTACCGAGGTATAACACTTACATCCATAGCAGCCAAAATATACAATACCCTACTACACAACCGCATAGAACCCAAAATTGACAACATTCTTAGGAAGAACCAAAATGGCTTCCGAGGAAATAGATCCACGACCTCACAAATATTGACTATCCGTAGAATCCTTGAAGGCTTACGGGCAAAAAACCTACAGGCGACAATACTATTTGTTGACCTTACCAAGCCCTTTGTTACCTTTCACAGATGGAAGATGGAACAAATTTTACTAGCATACGGCATACCAAAAGAGACCGTCGCAGCCATAATGATTCTTTATAGAAACACCAAAGTGAAAGTACGTTCTCCGGGTGGAGACACAGACTACTTCGACATTGTAGCAGGAGTACTGCAAGGAGACACACTAGCCCTATATCTCTTTATCATCTGTCTAGACTACGTGCTTACAACATCCATTGATAAAATCAAAGAAAACGCTTTCGAGCTGTCAAAGAAAAGAAACAGAAGACACCCTGCAAAAACAATTACCGACGCCGACTACACCGATGACATAGAGCTTCTGGCAAATGCACCTGCCCAAGCCGAAACCCTACTGCATAGTCTGGAACGAGCCGCCGCTGGCATTGGCCTCCATGTCAATGCAAACAAAACTGAATACATGTGCTTTAATCAAACAGGCGAAATTTCCACACTAAGCGGTAGTTCCCTGAAACTGGTAGACAAGTTCACCTACCTAGGTAGCAGTATTTCATCAACCAAGACAAACAACGACACGTGACTAACAAAGGCATGGATAACTATTGATAGCCTATCGGTCATATGGAAGTCAGACCTGACAGATAAAATGAAACGCAGTTTCTTCCAAGCAGCGGTCGTGTCAATACAGATATATGCATGCACTAAATGGACGTTAACGAAACGACTAGAGAAAAAGCTTGATGGCAACTACACAAGAATGCTGCGAGCAATATTGAACAAGTCCTGGAGGCAACACCCCACGAAGCAGCAGCTGTTCGACCACCTACTTCCCATCACCAAAACTATCAAAGTTAGACGAACCAGACATGCAGCCAAAACACTTTCTCTTTGGCTGAACAACTTCGTTCAGTGCAGACGTCTCACTGTCTGCTCTTCAATAGCAGCAGCAGCATGGACACAATGAGGAAAACTATCTAATTTCTGGACCCCTTGCCTCTATTTCTCTTAGACCAAGGGTTCCCAGTTGAATATGAATTAGATAAATTCAATACGCCACACACAGGAACAGCTTTACGTCACCCCTAAAATTGGCTATGTCGACTGCGATGCAGAATTCCGCTCCGACACCTAGCGACTTCACCTCTGGGCAACATTTTCTGGAGACATTCACATTCATTCTAACCATACGAGGGGACACAGAATTCTCCTACTTCAAGCCTTTGAATCTGTAAGGACCAGCCAGGACCAGTCACGAAAACAACATGGAACTGAAAGAACTGTTACCAGGACGAATGCTATAGCTAAGTCTACAGAAAACACCTCTTTTTGCAATTCTTCTTCTTTTATTCTTCTGTTCTTCTTTTTCTTCATCTCTCTCTAAATATAAACCCTTTTTTTTACTGAATTGTCGTTTTGTTCGTTTTCTCTTGTCCCGTTTCGTGATACAGTAAGCCTTGTTTTTCGTTAAACTGCAGATGTAGATTTTGTCTTATTCTTAATGAGTAAAATCCCAACACCGTCTCTTAAGCATCAAGCCACAAGAGAAAAACAAATTCATTCCCCCCTTTAATATCGTTATTTATGTACGTGTCGAGGGGATCCGAAATTTACTTATATGACTCGACTCTCGCCGATACGAGACATGCTTTCTCATAAATTCAGGTTCCGAAAGGGGAAGACTTTTACTTATGTATTTAACAGAATCTGGCATTAAATAATCAGCAAGGTTTGTTATGTCATTTAAACCAAATAACCGAGCTTTTCTATTGTAATTTTATGGCTGTTATATTCTAAATGAATTCTCCTTATAATTCATGACTCTTTTCATCACAGCTAAAAATAAAATAGTGAGCTGCATGTGATCACTGACAGCTTGCTTCCCTGATATAATTATAAGTAAGTCATTTGACCAAAAACTAAGTTACCTACAAACTATTCACTTGCAAATCATATATATATATATATATATATATATATATATTGCACTTGGTTCGACACATAACCACATAGTGATTTACTGACGACCAACATTCTCATAATATATATATATATATATATATATATATATATATATATATATATATCAAACAGAATATGACTTTTAATAACCACCATTAAAGAGTTGCATCTATTTTTAGACACTCTGTACCTATTTGGGTCCCATCTATGGGTGAAATAGAACTGTTCTATCTTTTATTAATGATTATTTTTATTCTTATTAGTTAGTTATTTAAATCTATGTAGCTGTGCTCCAAAACATTTAACTATGTGCAAACAAATCAGTTATTTTTTGTTTAATAACAAAGTTACCTACAAACTATTCACTTGTAAATCATAAACATATATATATATATATACATTAAACAGTGTCTGGCATCAAATAACCCCAAGTTTTGTTATGCCATTAAACCAAACAGCCTAACATAACTAATGTCATTTTTGGCTGCTATATTCTAAATCAATTCTCCTTATAATTCATGACTCTTTTCGTCATAACTAAAAATAAAAACAGTGAGCTGCATGGGTTCATTGACGGCTTGCTGCACTAATATAATGATAAAATGTGTCATATGATTATCCTAACTCTTGTAATCTTTTGGCTGCTATATTCTAAATGAATTCTCCTTGATTCCTGACTCTTTTCATCGAAGCTAAAAATAAAACATTGTGCTGAGTGTGATCATTGATAGCTTTCTACACGAATATAATGATAAACAGGTCATGTGATCAAAGCTTTTCTGATGGGCCAGAAGATCCTTGGACTGACACAGTAAATGTTTGTAATGGTTCCTAACGCACGTTTTTCACAGAATATAAAAAGAGAATAGGACCCACGTGTGTCCTTTTCTCTTCCACCGTTTCGGGCTACAGTAAGCTTTGTTTTTCGTTACACTGCATGTGTGGATTTTGTCTTATTCTAAATGGGTAAAATCCCAACACCGTCTCTAAAGCATCAAGCCACGAGAGAAAAACTAATTCATTCCTCCTCGTGATAGCGCTATTTATGCACAGGTCGAGGGAATCCGAAATTTACTTACGTGACTCTCGCCGATACGAGACATGCTTTCTCATAAATTCAGGTTCCGAAAGGGGAAGACTTTTCCTTATCGGATATGTAGCAGAAAGAATTTCGTATTTTTGCTTGGCGCGTAATTTAATTCGACCGTTAGGGTCGACGCATAATTTCACCCAATCAGGATGACTTATCCTATTCATCCCGGATCATGTTTCCGGGCAGCACAAATAAGGGAAGCTGCCAAACACTTTCTTTTTCTCAGAACTTCTTCGTTCAGGACAGACGTAATGACTGTCCGCTCTTATGAATAGCAGCAGCACCACCACCATGAGGAAAGCCGTCAAATTTATGGACCCCCTGTGTCTATTCTCTTAGAACTAGGGTTCTCAGTTGAATATGAATTAGATGAACTCAATACGCCTCACACAGGGACAAGTTTTAGTCGCCTCCAGTATTAGCTATGTCGACTGCGATGCAAAATTCCGCTCCGAAACCTAGCTACTTCATCTCTGGGCAATATTTTCTGGAGACATTCACGCTTCTCCTCGAAACAACCAGAACCACAAACTCACAGTGACTACAATCGTTTCTGTCCTCAAACAGCAAACACGACTTTTACTACACTTATGGCGAACATATCTCCCTCACATTCAACAATGCCTTAATCTAACGATGCACTTTTCGCTCAAGCATTTAGCTGCTAAAATGCTTTTTCAACTCTATAACAATTTCATTTCGTTTCCTTACTTCTTTCCTTCCTACGAGACTTGCTGAATAAACGTAAACTCTTTATTTCATGCTGCCATTAAAAATTTCATATAAAAACCTTACGGCATCTTCTTCGTACTTCTTCTCTCTCTCCTTTATTTACCTTTAAAACTTAGCGAGGAAGTAAACACACACACACACACACACACACACACACACGTGACAACAATTTTCTTCGCTAAAGGGATCATTTAGGATAACGAGATCATTCATTTTGCCTATCGCTACAATTAAGGATTTTTATCATTAGGTACTTGAAAAATATAACTAAGTCACAATTTATGATTACCAGATTGAAATAGTTACTTGTGGGGTTTGAAGATTTTGAAGGTCAGGGGCTAAGGGCAAGGCTGTGTTGCCGTAAGATATCTGACTCCATATTTTGGTTACACTGTTTCACCCCACGTTGACTGGCCGGCACAATGCCTTGCCCAAAGAAAGTCCCAAAAGAAATATACAAAAAGAAAAGATAGAAACAGATAAGAGACGAAAACATTTCTTCCATACTTTCCTTTATTTACTTGGTGAAGGGACTAACCGACGCTACGTCCCAAGACGGAGAGTGGTGCCTGTCACGACATGAGTTATCTTATCCATGTCTTATATGTTTGTATGGGTTACTTGCCCTTGCTTCGACACAATAAAATATGGTCTTCCTACTAAATACTTCTTGCTACATTTCTCCGTTACTTATTATTAATTATACTAACAAATAGTACCAGTAAAAGGTACAACAGTGCCCAAAACACCAGACAGCAAAATGGTGTTGTTGGTTCGACGGACACTGCCTGAAAAAGAAAGATAATATCGTTTCCTTTTTCAAGAGGAAAAATCCTTTTTTCTTTTTACGCATGTGTCATCTCCTTTTCCGTTAGAGACCTCTGGGAGTTTCTTCATATCTAAGAGTTTTCTTTTTATCTATTTATTTATTTTTTAAAAATTTAATTTTTTTTATTTATTTATTCGTTCCCTACAGACTTTTCCTGATTGGACATCTACTCGCAAGACACATACGGGATCACGTACAATGACGGGATCATTCAATTCGCCTTTTGTCACAATTAAGGATTTTTATCATTAGGTACTTGAAAAATATAACTAGGTAACAAGTTATGATTCCTAAATTAAAACAGTAACTTAAAACCAAAAAAATAATTAATAGATTACTATCATTAGATAGGAGTACTTGAAACCATATGTAGGGTACTAATGTTAATGAATGAAAAGACAATATTAACAATAGTGCAACAAAAATAAAGATATTTATTTCTTTGTTGGGAGCTGAAATATAGAAGGGTATACAGCGATTTGTGTATCAGGTCACGACCGTAGAGACCAGTTCTGAGATCAGCGTGGATAAAGATCTTTATCCAACTTGAAGTTGTAACATGACACCGTTGTTTGAAGATCAAACGAACACGGCGCCGCTGAGAAAAAAGTTAGTACGTATCACTCCAGGTTGGTGTGAGGAAGTGATCTGTGTTGTTTGGAATATTGTGTGTTTTTATAGCATGAAGGTGAATCCCGCGCGCACGCGTTGACTTTCGAAAATTCTTCGGGCGCGTATTTTAGAGATCTCCTATTGGTCCTAAAAACCATTTTCAATTTGTTAATTTTTGTCACATCTGCGTGGGCGTTATTTGGAGATCTTTGCGCCAATTTTGATCCGTTTTTTCCAGAAAATTTTTTTGTCAAGGAAATTGCATTATTTCCTATACCATATAACTGTATGAAAACAATTTGTATTGGGGAAAAATGCTTCGTACCATATAACTGTGTGCAAAAATGTACTTTAAAACAATGTAAATATGAACAATGAACGCGATTTCCTAACCTCTAGGCATAACATTACTTTACACAGGTTGAAATACCGTTAAAATCAACCTATTAGTTAATCATATAAAGGTCAAATGTAAAGAAACATTAAGACGCGCTTAATTCAAAATCATTTTCTCATTTTTTTTTGTTTTGTTTTTTTATTTATTTATTTAGCTTAGTACAACAAATGTCCAAATGACACGAACCTTCTTCCCTGGATAGAGTAAAATCGCAACAACAAAGTAGTTGTAGTATTGACAATCAATAACTTTATTCAGTATAAATCGTACAAAAAAGTTCTGCCTCAAAAGACTTGGTTCTTTTATATTATCGAAGGCGGTAGCTTCTGTAGTTTGGTGCTTGCCAATGGAAGCTCCAATTATTCAATGGGACGGTCCATTTCTATTCTGCAGAGAAAAAATAAATAAATATGAAAAAAACTACATTCCAAAATGGGTCACTAATTATATATCGAAAAACAGTATTATTCACGTATTTATAAACAGTGAAGAGTTTATGTTGCGGAACTAACATTGAATGAACACCGGTTCCTTCCGTTGTTTTCTTTACACCCTGAATGCGCTCGTCTTTGCCTGTAATCGACAGTATTTAATTTAATCTTTAAAAGACGACACACAGTCACACACACTTTAATATATATATATATATATATATATATATATATATATATATATATATATATATATATATATATATATATATTACAGTCGATAATTTCATGAGTAGAAATCTATTGAAATTACGTGACGTTTACATTCATCGACAAAGAAAAAAAAACGACAAGGTAGGTATTAAATATTCTCTTATAGTATTACTTGAAATTGATTAGTGTAACGGTTATCTCTTTTGGAAATGGAATCTGTGTCCTGAGTTCAAATCCTGGACGAGTCTGTTAACGTTTCACTTCTTGCTAATGGCCTGAGGGAAAGACATGAATCGACATGTTATCCCACCCTTCCTATCTATGGTTAAATAGTAGGGCAGACTTGATTCTTTAGCCTTAGTTTTGTAACTATTCTGGGAACAGGAAAAGTCTCAATTCAAACCATCTTCTAACCCCCTCAAAACTGTCCTTGTGCCATATTCTGGTCATGACGGAAGTGTTAAGTAGGGGCGACTGTTTGTTTGTTTTTTTTTATTCTTGGTGATGTAACTAGTCTTGGAAAAGGAAAAGTCTCAATTCTAACCATCTTTTACTTTGCTTAAAAACTAACCTTGTGTCAAATTCTGCTTGTGGTGGAGATATTTAGTCAATACATACTTGAAAATGAATCGGTTTAATAACTCGCTATCATAATCATTAATCATAACACAAGCAAATAATAAAAATACTAAGAATAATAGAAAATTATTATTTTTATTATCCTTAGAAGTTTTAAGCCAAGTCGGATGGGACTGTATAATACACTGACTGCATATCTGCAATGAGGTAAGATCACTTCCCTTCAACGACGATGCGCAAATGAATAGTGTTGAATAGAATTAGTATTAAATAGCAATACTTGAGACTATTTCACAATCTACCAACAAATGATTAATGTTGAATCGTATTATTAGTGTTAGATCGCAACAATTGAAATGATTTAAATGTCTACAAATATGATTCATAGTAAATAGAATTGTTCATGTGGGATAAAAATATTTGAAACCATTTAACTTTTGAACTCAGAAAATGAGCTTTTGTGTTAGAGTGGAAGATTTGAATATATATATATATATATATATATATATATATATATATATATATATATATATCTTTTGTATAAGATAGGTATTGATAAAATAAAAGACAACGGTTTCAAACTGAAAAAGGAAAGAAGCAGAAGATACCCAACACATACAATTATAGATGTGGACTACGCCAATGACAAACCATTTCTGGCAAAGACAACCAACCAAGCCCAAACTCTGCTACATAGTTTGGAATGAGCAGCTGCTGGCATAGGCCTTCATGTCAACTCAGACAAGACTGAATACGTGTGCTTTACTCAAAGAGGCGACATATCCACACTAAATGGTAGTTCACTGAAACTAGTAGACCAGTTCACCTACCTAGGAAGCAGTATCTCTTCAACTGAAAAAGATATCAACATGCAACTGACTGATAAAATAAAACACTGTTTTTTTCCAAGTAGGAGTCGTATCGATACTGCTATATTGATGCACTACATGGACGCTAACTAGATGTATGGAGAAAAACCTTGACGGAAATTACATAAGAATGCTGTGAGCAATATTAAACAAGTCCTGGATGCAGCACCCCACTAAGCAGCAGCTGTATGTCTACTTAATTGTATTAGGAATATTTGAAACAATAAGCTATGCAAATCTTATGTATATTTGAAACTCTAAACTGTAGTTATAATTAAAAAAGTTATGAATTAATTATTTTAGGGTTACTTATGAGGAGGAGATCAATCCGCCATAAAGTGCGCACCAACCGGGGCTTTTTGAAAATATCACCTATTACTTCATTGCTATGGGGTTGCCTACTTTACATGAGTTTGGGGATTACATTCCTTATCCTCTAAAGAGTTCTACTATTTAGTGCAAGATGGTACAAAACGAAATATTCTCTTTTCTAAGTTTCATAAAACATTTTATTGAAGTGACTTTGTTTTATTGCTGCATATTTGGGTGTGAGCAATTTTCTCATATATTTATGAATGATGGAGGCTCCTTTTATTTCAGAAGAGTAAATCTTAGGATAAAGTAAAACATCCTTTATCTCAATTATATTTAATTATGTTTCTTGCCTAATTATCTTATATTTATTTTATGTCTGAATATAAATGACATGATACGTGACTGTTAATTGAAACAGAAAGTGATTTATTCTAATTTATTCACTTCAAATAAAGCATGTGTCTCCTGTTTTCTTTAATAATACCTGTTCTTTATTTACAGATATTAAAATATAGGGATCAGCATTTTCGGAGAGTCCTCATTCATACTGCCATTTGTGCATAAACACCAGAGAGAAGACCCATCTACTTACCCACAGTGGAGAGAAATCATTTTCCTGTGAAGTGTATGGATCAGTGTTTGCACATAATTTGAAAATACCACATGCTAACACACACTGGAGAGAAACAATTTTCTTGTGAAGTTTGTGGATCAACATTTTTACTTAATTCACATTTAAAAAGATATATGCTAAGACACATTGGAGAAGAACCATTTTCTTTTTAAGTTTGAGTATCAGCTTTTACTCATAATTCATATTTGAAAATCCACATACAAACCCACACTAGAGAGAAACACAATCTTTATGAAATAGGTTGATCAGGATTTTTTCTTAATTTACATTTTAAAACGCCACATGCAATCACTCACAAGAGAGAAACCATTTTCTTGTGAAATGTGTGGATCAGCATTTTCACGTAATTTTGATTTGCAAAGCCACATGCTAACCCACATTGGAGAGAAGCCATTTTCTTGTGAAGTATGTGGCTTAGCATTTTCATTTGATTCACATTTAAAAACCCATGTGAGAACACACACAGGAGAGAAGCCATTTTCTTGTGAAGTGTGTGGATCAGCATTTGCACGTAATTTTCATTTGAAACGCCACATGCAAACCCACACAGGAGAGAAGCCATTTTCTTGTGAAGTGTGTGGGTCAGCATTTTCACGTGAGTCAAATTTAAAAAACCACTTGCGAACACACACTGGAGAGAAACCCTTTTCTTGTAAAGTATGTGGATCAACATTTTCATGGAGTTCTAATTTAAAATGCCATATGCGTACACACAGGAGAGAAACCATATCCTTGTGACATTTGTGGATCAGCATTTTCAGAAAGTTCCACTTTAAAACGCCATCTTCTTAAACACAGTGGAGAGAAACCATTTTCGTGTGAAGTGTGTGGATCAATGTTTTCACGTAAATCTAGTTTAAAATGCCACATTCAAACCCACTCTGAAGAGACACAATTTTCTTGTGAATTTTGTGAAGCAGTATTTTTACTCAATTCCCATTTAGAAACCCACATGCAAACACACCGAGGGGAGAAACCATTCTCTTGTAAAGTGTGTGGATTAGCATTCTCACATAAGTCATCTATGAAAACCCATATGCAAACACACAGTGGAGAGAAGCCATTTTCTTGTGAAATATGTGGATTAGCATGTTCACATTATTTTCATTTAAAACGCCACATGCAAACCCACACTGGAGAAAAGCCATTTTCTTGTGAAGTATGTGGAATAGCATTTTCCCTTAATTCACATTTAAAAACCCATATGTCAACACACACAGGAGAGAAACCATTTTCTTGTGAAGTATGTGGATCAGCATTTTCACGTAATTTACATTTAAAACGCCACATGCAAACCCACACTGGAGAGAAGCCATTTTCTTGTGAAGTGTGTGGGTCAGCATTTTCACTTGATTCACATCTAAAAACCCACATGCGAATACACACTAAAGAGAAACCATATTTTTGTAAAGTATGCAGATCAGCATTTTCACAGAATTCTAATTCAAAATGCTATATGTGCACTCACACTGGAGAGAAACAATACTCTTGTAATGTTTGTGGATCAGCATTTTCAGAAAGTGCCTCTTTGAATCACCATCTACTTAAACACACTGAAGAGAAACCAATTTTCTGAGAAGTTTGTGGATCATCAGATTCACAGAGTTTCAGGTTACATTGTTGCTGAAACAAAAAGAAGAAAACCAGACTGAATTAATTAAACATTTAATTACATATTAGAATGAACATGCCAATAAAGATAGTTGAATTTTATATAATCTTGAAAGTGGAGACTCTTTCACATTCTCTCTCTTTCTCTATCTTCCTTGTTGCTGTCAATGTAGATTCAAAAGATACATACCCAAGGAGACGCACTCAAAAATTGAAGAAACCGTTCCGTTTTGACAGCAGCCTGCTTTCCAAACAACTTGTCTATTTTTTTTTCCTTTCTCTTTTGATGTGACAGGTTACAAATCACATCATTTGTTCTTTCTTTCTTTTTTTCAATTCAATTTTTTTCTTTCTTTAAAGATTACAATAAAAAAATGAAAGATCTCACCTTTTGTTCCTTCTTTCATTCTTAAATATTATGTATACAGACACACAAAACATTGCATTTGTGTTTTATATTATTCATATTTACCAACCCCTTCGCTCGGGCACAAGGTCAAATTTTAAGCGGAGTTTAACAGGTTTGAATTCAGAGTTTTCCTTCTCCTAGACTAGTTGCCTCACCAAGGCTGAAAAACCTAGTCTGCCCTACTATTTACCCATAGCTGGAGGGAGAATATTTGGATTCATACCTTTCCCAAGGGTATTAGTGCTATGTGAAATGCAATCAGTCAGGTCCAGGATTTGAACTCATGTCGCCGTGTCCATATCCTGCGATGATAACCACTACACCACGGGCACCTCCTAGTTTTATATTATTAGAGGATTCTCAATTTTGTTTATGTTTTTGGCGCCCTGATGTTTTGTGGTCAGAAGAGACCATGACTTAGATCGACGTAATTTAAAACACAGCCACGTGACTATTCTGTCCAGTCAGGTTCCAAGTTTTTACTGATTTGTACTAAAATTTGATTTGGATCCACTTTATATGTGTGCATTTCTCACATATTTGTGTCTACCTTATGGATTGTAGAATATAGGATTTTATATCCTAGAAAATCCTATATTCTACAATTGTTACTTGGAAGCATGTAACTGTCGAAACAAACGACTATTATTGAAGCCATGTAATTATTAATATTACATAGGAATACTTAAAATTGTGGACATTAATAAAAATAACATAAAAGGAAATTAAAAAATGTGGCAGTTCCTAGAAACCTCTGACGGGAAGTAGGAACCGCACATGCCGGAGACACAAGACTTACCAGCACTAAAGACAAACTCTGATTCAGCAGTGAACTCTTGAACTGGAAAGAACTACTTCTCTCCTACTGCTCGTAGAGAAGTCTACACGTCTGCTTAGTAGAATGCTGGCTCATTCTCCCACCAGTAGCAGCCGTTACTGAACATATATACTAGATTAAACGACAGATCTTCCAACTCACAACTCACCAAAACAAAATAAACAAATAACTCTCTTTTTAGCAGCCGTCTCCGCTAACATAACTCACAAAAACACCTACTGGACATAACCACAAACTACAAACTCATCTCCCACCAAAAATGACAAGTTTATTTCAAAGCCTTGTTTACGAAACACAAGTACATCTATTAGTTTACGAAAACATCTCGCTAGAGAATAACCGTTTAAAACCCTCAAATAAAGTTGAAATTTGAAAGGTATCTTCGTCTCTTTTCTTCTTTCCTTCAGTAATTCTTTTGTAGCCTTCAACCAACTAAGATGCCAACAAGTTTGATGAGGTAGGGAAAAAAAAGAACTAGAATTGGATACAACAACCAACAACCTACGAAACGAAAGCAAATAACCAACCTAATCTTTTAAGTCCCATAAAACTGTTTATGTTAGATAGGAATACATAATATCCTATAACCATAAATTATTTCTATTAAGTATTGATACTCCAAGTTAATTAAGTAAAAAAAAAAATTAAAGAAAAAATTCTTTATTGAGGCGGGGTCAGAAATGAGTCGAACGAATCTGAGTGGATTAATCTTTCTTCTCCTTTCCTTCTCCTCCCATTTTCCTCTCCTTTCCTTTTCCTTTCTGTCTCACCTTGTCGTCCATCCGAAAGTCCGTCTCTAAAGCTTCAAGCCACAAGAGAAAAACTAATTAATTCCCCCTAATAATGGCGCTATTCGTGCACGTGTCAAGGGGATCCGAAATTTACATATGTGACTCGACTCTTGCCTATACGAAACATACTTTCACATAAATTCAAGTTCCGAAAACGGAAAGACTTTTCCTTATGGGACATCTACACGCAAGACACGTATGGGATTACGTAGAATGACGAGATCATTAATTTCTCCTTTTGCTACAATTAACGATTTTTATCATTAGGTACTTGAAAAATATAACTAAATAGCAAGTTATGATTACTAAATTAAAATAGTTATTTAAAACCAAAAAAAATTGTTCATAAATTATTATCATTAGATAGGACTATTTGAAACTGTTGCAGAGCCGATAAGCGTGTCGACCTCGCAAATAAATCTTTAGTTAAATGCGTGCGAGTAGTGAAAACCAAAGACAATGAAGGGAACAAACGCAAGGTAAGAGATACAACAAAAGTGACAATTTATTGCTAGATTTACCAACGTGTATGTAAAATCCGAGGTGGTTGTATATGGTCTTCAGCTAGGATGGGTTATGTCTATAGCTGGTATGGTCGAGTCGTAGTTGTGCGCAACTGGACGTTGGACGAGGGTAGCTGGCGTAGGTCGAGTCGTTGAATACAGCTGGACGATCGTTGCAGGTAGCTGAGGTCGGTCGAGTCCTTGAATGCAGCTGGACGATCGTTACAGGTAGCTGAGTTCGGTCGAGTTTGGTAAATCGATGTCCCGGTTTTGTCAGCCCGTGGGTTAACCAGGGGCATGTCGATTTGGTTGCTAGCTTGTACAGTGAGCCAGATGTTGCAATGCTAGGGTAGTCCGTAACAACAAGTCGTTACGTGGACTAGATGCTGCATTGCTGGAGCAGTCCGTAACCGTGAGTCGTTACGTGGACTGCATTGCAGGAGCATCGAGGTCGAAATCGGTGTTGGCAGCTTGTTCGTGTAGAGTCGAGTGAGCTGGTGACTAAGACTGAGTCGTGTCTTAGTACTACGGACCAAGTGAACGGACGGAGAAGCGTGGCTAAGGTTTGCCAGGCCGAGCGAGCGGATCGATGAAGCTAGGGCTTTGTCGTGTCCCCTAGCTGTGCGGGCATATCGTTTACGGTAGCTATGGCTTTGCCGTGCCAAAGCCATGCGGGCGTATCGTTGAGAGTAGCTATGGCTTTGTCGTGCCAAAACGCTCTGCGGGCGTATCGTTGACAGTAGCTATGGCTTTGTCACGCCAAAGCTGTGCGGACAAGTCGGACGGTAGCTAAAGCTTTGTCGCGTCAAAGCTGTACGGACGTTTCGGGCGGTAACTATGGCTTTGTCGCGCCAAAGCGGTGCGGGCGTATCGGACGGTAGCTATGGCTTGCGCGCCAAAACTGTGCGGTAGCTAAGGCTTTTCGCGCCAAAGCTGTGTCGTCGTATCGAACGATAGCTAAGGCTTTGGGCGCCAAAACTCTGCACTATCGAGCGAGCAGGTTAGGTGGTCGCGGCTAAGATTGGCTTCATCTTAGCGCTGCGCAGGTAGCAAAGTGGTAGCTAATGGCTAACCCGTGCCTTTAGCGCTGTACGGCCGAACGGAGCCTTCAGTGCATATCGATGCAAAAAACGGAGAGTGAATCGACCACAAGAAGTGCGATTCGGCCTTATAGCAAGGCGATTTGAAGAGAAAAAAGGGTGTTGAATCTGCCACTAGAAGTGGCGGTGAGGTGAATGCAACCACGATAACGTAGGATCGAACCAGACCTTAACACATACGAAATAGAGTGAGAGAATCGGTGAAGCCAGGGCTTTGTAGTGCCCCCTAGATGTGCGGGCATATCGTTTACGGTAGCTATGGCTTTGTCGAGCCCCATAGCTATGCGGGCGAATCGTTGACGTTAGCTATGGCTTTGTCGTGCCAAATAGCCGGGCGGACGTATCGTTGACGGTAGCTATGGCTTTGTCGTGCCAAATAGTTGGGCGGACGTATCGTTGACGGTAGCTATGGCTTTGTCGTGCCAACGCTGTGCGGGCGTATCGCTGACGGTAGCTATGGCTTTGTTGTGCCAAATAGCTGTACGGGTGTATCGTTGACGGTAGCTATGGCTTTGTTGCGCCAAAGCTGTGCAGCCAAACGGAGCCTTTAGTGCATATCGATGAAAAAAAGGAGAGTGAATCGACTATAAGAAGTGCGATTCAGCCTTGTTGCAAGGCGATTTGAAGAGAAAAAAAGTGTTGAATCTGCCACTAGAAGTGGCGGTGAGGTGAATGCAACCACGATAACGTAGGATCCAACCTCGTGGAGCCGAGTGGCTCCTAAGAGTGTCCGCGTAGACCTCTGTTTATTTGTCGCTGCTTCCCACCAGACAGGACTTGATACATGGTCAAAAGCCCGAAGGCTGATTAAAGTGGGGATAAAGGGGAGGGGAAGGTCGGGAACGAGCCGAGACTCGAACCCTGCTGGTCTAATCTGCTCATCGGCTCACTTAGTGTGATGTGAGCCTGAGGAGACACGCAGTTTCACGAACCCAAATGGCTTGAACTAGACAGCAAGGTCTAGTGCCATATATAAGTTTCAAGAAAGTCCACGGGGGCCTCTGTTATTTGTCGATGCGTCCCACCAACGCACGAATATGGCACAAGGCCGTTTTTAAGGTGGATCCGGTCGCAGGGCCGAAGCCCACACGCATCCGGCAAAGCCTAAAATACCTTCGAACCCATCGGCATTCCACTTTTTTGGGGCGCCTCAGATGCCAGGCAATCAACCTACCCCCTTCCGAAGGTGGTAAAGGCCTGTGGGGACGGCCCCCTAAGGCCGGAGTAAGTCTCCAGTGCCGAGGTTCGCTCGGCAGAAGCGCCAAGAGGTAAGACGGCCTACCGAATGCGACCCAATAACTGGAGAGGAAAGGTCACAAACACCCTAAAAAAGAGCGGGGACCTCTGAATTTTCGCCGCCTGAAACCTTTTTCATATGAAAGAAAGGGAACTCCACTTCTGTCGCGCCACGTGAATAGAAAGTTCTTCTATAAAAAAAAAATGGACGTAGAAAATAAGTACTTCTATAGCCCGGTATAGGCTAGCGAAAAGTATTACTTCCATTTTTATAGAATTATTTCTGGCAGAAGTGTTTTGCAAATGTTGATAAATGTTAATTTATCCCTTTCTTCGCTGTAACGGCCGGTTAGAGTCGAAAAAGGGCTTCGTCGTTTCCGGCCGTACCCGGATGTAATTTTTCTAGGGCAAACGAGTAATCCGATCTGTTTACGTTTGTTAGCCGGTCGCTGCAAAACCATATTACTGTGTGAAAATTATTTGTATTGGATTGGAATACTTCATACCATATAACTGTGTGCAAAAATGCACTTTGAAACAATGAGTTGAGAAGGGAAAAATTTCGTATTTTGGTTTGGCGCGCAATTTAATTCGACACTTAATTTCACCTAATCAGGATGACCTACCCTATTCAGCCCGGACTTTCATTTCCGGCCAGAAAATCGGGTAAGCTGCCAAACACACCCTCTTTGGCTGGAGAACGCCGACCAGTGCAGACATCTCACTGCGGCTCTGAAATAGCAGCAGCAGCAACATGGATACACGAGGGAACCCATCTAATTTATGGATTCCTTATAAGGAATCCCACTTGAATATAAATTAGATGCATTCAACATGCCTCGCACAGGCACAACTTTATGTCACCCCCAAAATTGGCTATGTCGATATGAGCGTGATCCCGCTCTCGACACGCTAGCTCTCAAATTCACCTCTGGTCCACCTTAATGGACATAACGCATACTCTCCCCAAATACCAGACACACAAAACTACACGGTGACATCCAAAGTTCAATTCCTACAACTGCAACAATGTCTTTCGTCAAAATGCAAAAAACACAGTCCCTCACACGTCCGACGACACACGCTGCCATCTCAATTTCTCATAACGCCATTTCGTCTAAATACTCACAACCCTTCACGAGTCTTGCAGCACCAAAAGCAAACCCAATATTCCATGCTGCAAATAAAAACCTATTCATAAAAACACCTTTCGACTATCGCCATCTTACTTCTTCATCTCCCTCCTCCTTTTATTTCTCACTAATTTAGCGAGGGCTTTACAACACTCAGCGAGGAAACAACACAACGTAAACACTCATACGTTACACCATCTTCCTCGCTAAACACAAACAACAAACGTTCCTTCGCTACTAACAAACCAACTTCTCCAACTAAAATCATCCTACAAAAACTCTGGCTAAAAATGTAAATAGGAACAATGAACGTGATTTCCAAAATTCTAGGCATAACATAACTCTACACAGGTTGACATACCGTTAAAATCAACCTATTAGTCAATCATATAAAGATTAAATGTAAAAAAACATTAAGATGTACTCAATCCAAAATATTTTTATCATTTTTTTGTTTATTTATTTAGCTTAATACAACAAATGTCCAAATAACACGAACCTTCTTCCCTGGAAAGAGTTAAGTAGCAACAACAAAGTAATTGTAATATTGACAATCAATTACTTTATTCAGTATAAATCGTAGAAAAAAGTTCTGCTTCTAAATTTTTTTTTTTTTTTCATATTATCAGGGGAGGTAACTTCTGTAGTTCAATGCTTGCTAATGGAAGCTCCAATTATTTATTGGGATTGTCCATTTCTAATTTTTAGAGAGAAAAAAATCAATATTAATAAACTACATTCTAACTGGGTCAACCAATTATATATC
This sequence comes from Sepioteuthis lessoniana, assembly GCA_963585895.1. Lineage (NCBI taxonomy): Eukaryota > Metazoa > Mollusca > Cephalopoda > Myopsida > Loliginidae > Sepioteuthis > Sepioteuthis lessoniana. The sequence goes on along the minus strand of OY757947.1, from coordinate 6,798,830 downwards.
GAAAAACAGTATTATTCACATATTTATAAACAGTGAAGAGTTTATGTTGCGGAACTAACGTGCAGTGAACACCGGTTCCTTCCGTTGTTTTCTTCACACCGAAACTGATTGCTCTCGACTTTGCCGGTAATCGACAGTATTTGATTTAATCTTTAAAAGACGACACACAGACACTTTGATCTCTCTCTCCCTCTCTCTCTCTATATATATATATATATTACAGTCGTTAACTTGGAGTAGAAAGCTGGTGAAGTTACGTTACGTTTACATTCATCGACAAAGAAAAAAAAACGACAAGGTAGGTATTAAATATTTTTTAATGGAATTATTCGAAATTGATTAGTGTAACGGTTATCGCTTTTTGGAAATGGAATCGGTGTCTTAATTACAAATCCTAGACGAATCTGTTTATGTTTCACTTCCCGCTAATGGCCTGGAGGGGAATACATGAATCGACAGGTCGAGTCATACCAAAAACTCAAAAAATAGTACTTGAGAACATCTTAACACTCAGGATTATAACGTAAGGATCATGGGTTAGGTGGAGTAATCCAGGGAATGGAGTAGCACCCTTCCCTTCACCTTGGTGTAGTAGCTATTGAATAGGGGAGCCCTCAGATCACCCTCGACGAATGTTGCCAACAACTTTTACTATTCTTTTATCATCCTTAGAAGTTTTAATCCAAGTTCGATGTGGCTGTTTAATACACCGACTGCATTTCTGTACAGAGGAGAGACCCCTTCCTTTCAATATTGAAATTATTTACGGAGTCGTTAACTAGGTGCCTAGTGATTGGATTAAAAACAGCCAATTGCAGGCTACCTTTTTTAGATTTTCTCCCAACCCCTATGAGGCTGTTTCTTACGAACGCCCTTCCTTTTTTGCTTGTGTGATCCCTCAGAATTAATACGTGCCCGCCTGTTCTCTCAGACATCTAGACGCCAATACACGTGTGAGGATTTTTTTTTTTCCTGCAACTGAAGCACAAGAAACAAGGACAATATTTTCTTTCCTCTCTTTCTTTGTAAATGTTGTTTTTTGGGGGGGCGGGGTTATAACGTTTTAAACCGTGTTGTGTTTCTTTCTTCTTGCCAACGTCGCAATAATTGTTACCATATAAAGTTGGGAAAATCCGAATATCAACGAATGTCCTGTTATGACACTAAACCATCTGAGTCCAGGAGTTTTGGGGAATGTGGAGTACACCATCATTGCCATTGCTACTAGGTCTACCCTGGCTCCGAGTGGTAACATCTGATTAGGTCTTATCTATGGGTCAAATTTTAAAAAATCAACCTTTTAGTCAGTCATATGAAGGTTAAATGGTGCCCGTAGTGTAATGGTTATCGTTGTAGGAAATGGACACGTCGACAGGAATTCAAATCCTGGACGAGACTAATTGCATTTCATATAGCACTAATACCCTTGGGAAAGGTATGAATCCAATTATTCCCCCTCCAGCTATGGGTAAATAGTAGGACAGACTAGGTTCTTCAGCCTTGGTAAGGCAACTAGTCTAGAAGGAAAACTCCGAATTAAAACCTGTTAAACTCCGCTTAAAAATTGACCTCGTGTCATATCCTGTCCGAGTGGAGGGGTTGGGTAAATATATATAAATGTTAAATGTAAAAAAACATTAAGATGCGCTCAATTCAAAATATTTTTCTCATTTTTCTGTTTATTTATTTAGCTTAGTACGACAAATATCCAAATGACACGAACCTTCTTCCCTGGATAGAGTAAAGTAGCAATAACAAAGTAGTTGTAATATTGACAATCAATAACTTTATTCAGTATAAATCGTAGAAAAAAGTTCTGCTTCTAAAAACAGGATTTTTTTTAAATATGAACAGAGGAGGTAGCTTCTGTAGTTCAATGCTTGCCAATCGAAGCTCCTAGTATTTAATGGGATTGTCCATTTCTACTCAGCAGAGAAAAAAAAATCAATATTAAAAAACTACATTCCAAATGAGTCAACCAATTATATATCGAAAAACAGTATTATTCACGTATTTATAAACAGTGAAGAGTTTATGATGCGGAACTAACATTGAATGAACACCGGTTACTTCCGTTGTTTTCTTCACATGTTGATTGATCTCGTCTTTGCCGGTAATCGACAGAATTTAATTTAATCTTTAAAAGACGACACACACACGCACACTTTAATATATGCATATATCATTTTTTATATCATGTGGAAATACATATTAACAAAGTTAGCAACGAGAATCAACTCGACTCAGACACGTGTGCTCTCATCAAATGTTTTATTCAGACTTTGTAAGTAAGGGAAATTAGGGATGTACTGGTTGGTGTGGTAAAGGGGAGATTGTACGATATTTTTAAAGAGGAATAGTGTGAGGTAGTGCATTTCCAGCAAGGGGGAGATAATCCAACATCTCCGATTTTTTAATGAATTTTTTTTTTTAATTCATTCTCTGTATCTGGCTGGAAGCCTAATTAATCTTCCTCTTTTTATTCGGTTTTGACTATCTTTTTTATAAAATGTTTTCATAGTCAACTTGTGTTGTTGTGATGCTTGATGACTTTTCCTAAGTTTTTAGTAAGTGACGTCCATTACGTCGGAAATAGTTGTTACCGCAAAAAAGCCGAACTTTCCCGAGCGTTTCCGGAAAGAATCGGAATATGACGAAACGCTTAGCTAATCTAATTTAAGATGAAATAATTCAACCAATTTGTTTACTAAGTTACAAACAAATGTAAACATGAATTTATCGCAGCTAAGCGAAAATCTTCAATGTGCAGAAATGGTGATCCAATTCTGCTAAGAAAAAAACCTTATTGGCAAAATTAAAAGTTGCCGGGCATGTGAGCATCCTTGCCACCTAAAAAAAAAAAAATGAGGAAAATTTATGCCTGGAGATGTCGTAACACCAAATGCAGGACCTGGATTATTATTAGATTATTAGGTGGAAGTACAGAATAATTACAAAACATCCCCCACCCCATGGTAAGAATGGATTTCTAAATTAACATGTTATTACTTCTGCACGGTACAATAAGTGCATAAATACGAAAAAAATTATTTAAAAAGACAAAAAAATGATACACCCCACCCCCCAATAGATAAAATAAAATTCCAAACTATTTTTTCATATTGAAAATTACCATACATTGACTGTTGGTTTATTCTTTTTCTCCTAAAAAGGTTGGTAACATTATCCATTAAAAATTGTCTTTTTCTCTTTTTTTTTTTTTTTTTCTGGGTCTTCATGCGTTTTGTCAGCAAATTGGTTGACTTATTTTATCGTCTGCTTGCTTAAATTTCGTTCCGGAATTTTCCGATTCTTTCCGTTATCGGCTCGGAAACGCTCGGGAAAGTTCGGCTTTTTCGCGGTAACATAGATGCATAAGTACCAAATAGTTTCCTTCCTCTGTTTGAATTAAATATGAACCAGGTTCTTCCAATTTCTTTATTACTCTTCCTTTTCTGTTCCAATTTCCTTGGAATCTTCTACGCACAGTGTCGTTTACTTTCAGAGTTTTTAACTCATTTTTTGTTCACATTTTTGTCCGCTTGACACTTCATTATTTTATTGTGCATAATGTTTGGAAGGTTTGTTCGAAGGGTTCTTTTCATTAACTGTTGAGCTGGGGCCAGGGATTTATCTTTTAGTGGCATGGTTCTTAATGCCAGCATTGCTAAGTATGGGTCCTGGTTACTTTTGAAAGCCTTTTTCAGTCTCCTTTTTTATTGTTTGTATGTTTCTTTCCACTCGTCCATTTGCTTGTGGATAGTTCGGACTCTTCGTAATGTTTCAAATCCCATTCCTTAGCAAAGTGTTTGAATTTTGATGATGCATATTCCAGGCCATTATCGCTAATCACTATCTGTGGAATCCCCAGCCTTGCAAAAGTATTTTTTATTTTGTTAATCGCCGTGTGCAATTCACAATTGTCGAGTTTGTGAATCTCAAAATATCTGGTTGTGTCGTCTATAATTACTACATACGCCTTATTATATAGATGAAATATATCTGTTGCTTCTTTAGTCCATGGTGTTTTGGGTATTTTGTGATGTATTATCGGTTCCGATGGTTGTATTATCCTATTTCTGTCATTTTTTTCTAATTCTTTTTTTCAATTTAGGTTTCATGCCAAATTGAATGTTGCTTTGGGGATTTATTACTGGTTTTACATCCGGGTTTCCTGTTATATGCTGTATAACTGGTAGTTTGCCTCTGTCGCCGAAACAATCTTCGTATTTTTCTATTAAGCCTTGTATATCAATCTTGTTTATTTTGTGTATTGTGTATTATCAATTCTAGTTTTTTTCTAATGTTTCTGCATCAATGACTGCCTTTGCATTAGTTTCCTCTACTATAAAGTGTGAGTTTAGTTTTGCATTTTAACTTTGTAAAGTTACAGTGCAGCTATCAATTACTGGAATTTTCGTATTATTATACGCGGTTAATCTTACCAACGTTTTGTTTAATTTGGGCTTAGGCTTAATGCTGTTATATATATTTTTACTGGGAGTACATTTACTTCTGCACCTGTGTCAATTTTGAAGTTTATTGATGTCTCGTTAACTTTGAGTTTTATTTTCCATTTGTCTGTCCGTAGTGCATATACAGGGGTGAACGATAAAATTGTCGTCCTAAAGAAAACAACGCTACAGCTTTATTTTAAAACTTTTATTGAAAAAATAAATTCAGGTAACTTGATTATGTAGTAGAGCTGACATCTATTCAATGTAACAGCCTTCAATCACCGCCTCGATACGGATCTGGAACTGGGGGCATGCCTTTTCTACAAGCGCCGAGAGAAGCTCGGCCGATGGTGGCGATCAGGCTGGCTTTGGTTTTGTGGGAGGTCATGTTGGTGATATTCTCGACGTATGACCAAACGAAGTAGTTCAGTGGGTTCAGGTCGGCGGAGGAGGGGGCCAGTGAGAGAACGGTACAAAGTCATAGCACTCCTTCTGAAGCCAAGCCTGGGTCTCTTTGGACTTGTGGGCCAGCGCCGAGTCCTGCTGTCACACCCAGGGTCTGCTACCGGCCACGTGATTGCACCAGGAGATCACGACACTCTTCATCACATCCAGGTACACTTTGGTGTTGACTTTCAAGCCGACTTCGAAGATGCGAGGTGGCATGATGTGGCGCTCACTTGAAACCACACCAAAGACCATAACCGTAGCTAGAAACTTTGTTTTCATCACCCTGGGCACGTCCCTATTATTCGTGGCAATCCAGATTTGCATTTTAAGGGTTCTGAGAATGGTCCTGTTGTCATAACTTGGATCGGTAGAGACCATGAGTTGTACAGCGGTGCATCTCCGATCTCGCTCGTTAAACATTGTGTCACTTTTAGACATGATAGAAGGCTTCTATCGCTCTTGGGATTTGTACACAACTAGTAGATGGTCTGCTACAAAAAAAGAAAACCGGTTTTCTTACAACGGAAAAGGAATCATGTCGTCTCTTCTAGGGTGACAATTTTATCGTTCCACCCTGTATATTCTCTTTAAGTATGGCGTTCGTTTCATACTCCTCGTGGTAGCCTTTTTTTGTTTTGTTCTGCACAACTTGGCGAAATGTCCTTTTTTTTCCACAGTTTTTACAATTCTTATGATTTGCAGGACAATTGTTTCTATTGTTTGAATTTGAGCAATAAGTATATTGGTCCACACCTCGGGTGGTGTAATGGTTAGCAAGGTAGATTAGCAAACCTACACGAGTGAGTTCGATTCTCATTGTGTGAATTTGAGCAATAAGTATATTGGTCCACCCAGTTTTTGGTGGGGCTTTTGTCTTCCTTTCTCGCCATGTTGTTTTTTGTTCCTTTGTTCTTTCTTTCACGAATCATGGATATATTTTCTTCTTCCGACGTAGCCATTATTTTTTTAATGATTCTTTGTTTCTTCGGCACTGAGGCCTGCTTGAATTGCTTTTACTAAGTCTAGGGCTTGTTCCCGTAGCATCCTTTCACGTAGCCTGTAGTCTTTAATGCCGCATATAAGAATGTCTTTTATAAGCCTGTCTGTAAGTTGTCCTAACTCACATTTATTTGCTTCTTGGCGCAATTCTGTTACATATTCGTCGAATCTTTGGCATTCTTTTTGTTTGCAGGTTAGGAATTGGTATGTTAGAAAAGTTAATTTTTTTTCGGGTTGGCAGTGTGTATTGAACTTTTCAATTACTGTTTTTAAGTCATATTTTTGTTCTTCGTTCTCGAAATTAAATGTGGAATAAATGCTTCTTCCTTTATCTCTTATGCAGGTCAATAAAATTGAAGTTTTTACCTTCTCTGTCTTCTTATCAGACTCAGTATCTTGAAGAAATAACTGGAATTGGTTTTTCCAAGTTTCCAAATCTTGTCCGAGATTATCTGAAGCAAAATTCAATTCCTTTGGACGCGGAAAAATTCCATGATTTTCTCTTTTCTTTTAGTTGACTTTTGTGAACGTTGTTGGTTCTTAACTTTCTACTGACAACATTTTATATAGCAACGAGAATCAACTAGACTCAGACACGTGTGCTCTCATCAAATGTTTTATTCAGACTGTGTTATTATTAAGGAAAATTAGGGATCTGCTCCTATGTAGTGGTTAGTGTGGTAGGCGGAAATTGCATGAGGAATAGTGTGAGGGGGTCCATTTCCAGCAAGGGGGAGATAATCCAACATATATTACAGTCGTTAATTTTATGAGCAGAAATCTGCTGAAGTTACGTGACGTTTACATTCATTGACAAACAAAAAAAAAAAAAACGACAAGGTAGGTATTAAATATTTTTCAATGGAATTACTTGAAATTGATTAGTGTAACGGTTATCGCTTTTGGAAATGGAATTGGTGTCTTGAGTTCAAATCCTGGACGAGTCTGTTTACATTTCACTTCTCGCTAATGGCCTGGGGGGAAATACATGAATCGACATATTTTTCCCCTCCTCCCATCTATGGTTAAATAGTAGGGCAGAATTGATTCTTCAGTCTTGGTTATGTAACTTGTCTTAGAAAAGGAAAACTCTTAATTGTAACCGTCTTTTAGCCCCCTCAAAAACTGTTCTTGTGCCATGTTCTGGTCATGACGGAAGTGTTTAGTAGGACAGACTGATTTTTTTTTTATTCTTGGTGATGTAACTAGTCTTGGAAAAGGAAAAGTTTCAATTCTAACCATCTTTTACTTTGCTTAAAAACTAACCTTGTGTCAAATTCTGCTTGTGGTGGAGATATTTAGTCAATACACACGTGAAAATGAATCGGTTTAATAACTCGCTATCATAATCATTAATCATAACACAAGTAAATAATAAAAATACTAAGAATAATAGTGTAAATTAATGAGTAGAGTGTTTACCAATGGTCCGAGGTTCAGTCCCAGGTCGAGTCATACCAAAAACTCAAAAAATAGTACTTGATGTGACCTTAACACTCAGCATTATAACGTAAGGATCAAGGGTTAGGTGGAGCAATCCAGGGAATGGAGTAGCGCTCTTCCCTACCCCACGTTGTAGTAGCTATTGAATAGGGAACCTTTAGGTTGTTGCAGAAAGAACTTCGAATTTTTGTTTGGCTCATAAATTAACTTGACCAATGGTCTCGTCTGATATTTTCACCTCATGAGGATGACTTACATGATGTAGCCTTGAACAACTACCAGGAGCGATGAAGAATGGTGGCAGGAGAGGGTCGGGGAGATCAGTGCTGGTGTCACGACATGATGATGATGATGATTTGAGCTCTAAACTGTACTTATAATTAAAAAAGTTATGAATGAATTATTTTAGGGTCACTTATGAGGAGGGGATCAATTAAACTTGTAAATATAAAGTGCGCACCAACTGGGGCTTTGTGAAAATATCACCTTTTACTTCATTGCTATGGGGTTGCCGACTTTACATAAGTTTGGGGATTACATACCTTGTCTTCTAAAGAGTTCTGCTACTTAGTGCAAGATGGTACAAAATGAAATATTCTTTTTTGTACATTTCATTTTTTTAATGTTTATAAAACATTTGATTAAAGTGACTTTGTTTTTTTGCTTCAATTTTCTCATATATTTATCAATGATGGAGGGTCCTTTTATTTTAGAAGAGTAGATCTTAGGATAAAGTAAAACTTCATTTATCTCAATTATATTTAATTATGTTTCTTGCCTAATTATCTTATATTTTTTTATTTATGTCTGAATATAAATGACATGATACGTGACTGTTAATTGAAGCAGAAAGTGATTTATTCTAATTTATTCACTTCAAATAAAGCATGAGTCTCCTGGTTTCTTTTATAATACCTGTTCTTTATTTACAGATATCAAAATATAGGGATCAGCATTTTCAGAGAGTCCTCATTCATACTGCCATTTGTGCATAAACACCATAGAGGAGACCCTTCTACTTACCCACAGTGGAGAGAAACCATTTTCCCGTGATGTGTGTGGATCAATGTTTGCACATAATTAGAAAAGGTCACATGCTAACACACACTGGAGAGAAACAATTTTCTTGTGAAGTTTGTGGATCAACATTTTTACTTAATTCACATTTAAAAAGACATATACTAAGACACATTGGAGAAGAACCTTTTTCTTTTTAAGTTTAAGAATCAGCTTTTATTCATAACTCATTTTTGGAAATCCACAGAGAAACCCACATTGGAGAGAGACATTTTCCTTATGAAATAGTTTGATCAGCATTTTCTCTTAATTTACATTTAAAAACGCCACATGCAATCACTCACAGGAGGGAAATCATTTTCTTGTGAAGTGTGTGGATCAGCATTTTCACGTAATTTTAATTTGAAACGTCACATGCAAACCCACATTGGAGAGAAACCACTTTCTTGTGAAGTGTGTGGGTTAGCATTTTCCTTTGATTCAGAATTAAAAAACCATGTGAGAACACACACAGGAGAGAAGCCATTTTATTGTGAAGTGTGTGATTCAGCATTTGCACGTAATTCTTATTTGAAAGAACACATGCGAACCCACACTGGAGAGAAGCCATTTTCTTGTGAAGTGTGTGGGTCAGCATTTTCACGTGAGTCAAATTTAAAAAACCACTTGCGAACACACACTGGAGAGAAACCCTTTTCCTGTAAAATATGTGGATTAACATTTTCATGGAGTTCTAATTTAAAATGCCATATGCGCACACACACTGGAGAGAAACCATATCCTTGTGACATTTGTGGATCAGCATTTTCAGAAAGTTCCACTTTAAGGCGACATCTTCTTACACACAGTGGAGAGAAACCATTTTCGTGTGAAGTGTGTGGATCAATGTTTTCACGTAAATCTAGTTTAAAATGCCACATTCAAACACACTCTGAAGAGAAACAATTTTCTTGTAAAGTTTGTGGAGCAATATTTTTACTCAATTCACATTTAGAAACCCACATGCAAACACACAGAGGGGAGAAACCATTTTCTTGTAATGTGTGTGGATTAGCATTCTCACATAAGTCATCTATGAAAATGCACATGCGAACCCACACTGGAGAGAAGCCATTTTCTTGTGAAGTATGTGGAAGAGCATTTTCCCGTAAATCATATCTAAAAAGTCATATGCCAACACACACAGGAGAGAAACCATTTTCTTGTGAAGTATGTGGATCAGCATTTTCACAGAGTTATAATTTAAAATGCCATATGCGCACTCACACAGGAGAGAAACCATATTCTTGTAATCATTGTAGATTAGAATTTTCAGAAAAATCCACTTTAAAACGCCATCTACTTAAACACACTGAAGAGAAACCATCTTTCTGAGAAGTTTTTGGGTCATCACATTCACAGTGTTTCAGGTTATGTTGTTGCTGATGAACATACCCAAGTGTGAAATGATTTTCTTCTAAAGAGTATAAATGAACATTTTCAACAAGTTGTACTTTGAAAAGTTACATGTAAACATGCACTGGAAGAAACTATTTTCTTGTGAAGTATGTGGATCAGCTTTTTCAATGATTTCTACTGTATGCAAACACACTGTGGAATGAAATTATTTCGTCTTTGAAGAAAACACATTTGCTGATGCATGAACGAGGGAAAATATTTTATGGGGGATCATTAGGATCAGTATTTTCTCATAGTTCACACTTAGATGGAGAAAGAGGGGAGACTGGAAGAGAGTATGTTTAGTTTCCATAACACTATAGATTAAATGACAATACAAATGAATAATGAAACTTCTTTGAAAACACAACAACGAAAGGTTTATTATTATCGCAGAAGTAAATGAGTCTGAGAGAGAAAAGGTTCTTTTTGGTGTCGCCGGATAGTATGTTGGTTCAGTGAAGATCTTCCAGGTGGAATGTCCAGAATGTATTTGACAGGAACACTTGAAACCATACAAATTATTTGTATTAGATAGGAATACTTGAAACTATACAAATGTGTGCAAATTATTTGTATTAGATAGGAATACTTGAAAACATAGAACTGTGTGTAAATTATTTGTATTAGATAGGAATACTTGAAAACATACAACTGTGTGTAAATTACTTGTATTCGATAGGAATACGTGATACAATATAATTGTAAGTTATTTGTATTAAGAATAATTACTTAAAGTAAGTATTATCATTTTTTATATGGGGTCAGTCTTCACAGATTAACAACTACAATTTTGTTGTACCCCCTACATAATAGACTCGCCCTCCTCCATAAATACATGTCAACAAGTGCGTCAGATGAAGTTTACCAATCAGTGAGGATCTTCCAGATGGAATGTCTGTAGGAGAGAGGTCTTTCTTCGCTTCTAGCGGGGTGCTCTCTGCCTTGTTGTGACTTCCAAAAAAGGCTTGAAAAACAGTTCTAGAGAGAAAAAATGAATCAATGCGCTCTGCTCCTGATTGGTCAGTGTGTGACCAAATTGCTTGGCGGGGGCATTAATTCGCAAGAGAAAATAGATCTGTGACTTCTACACTATTAAACAAAAGACCAAATAAAACAGCATTCACCTTGCATTTGTAACATGTTCTTTGTAGGCATCACCTGTGTCTCTCACCATTCTTTTTCAAGGACGTCTTCACCATTAAATAACCCATGAAGGTTGATGTACCATTAAACAAAGAAACCAAGCAAAACAACATTCACCCTACACTTGTAACATGTTCATTGTAGGCATCTGCCTTTATCTTTCACTTGAAGTATGAAACTGTTGTTTCAAAATCCAAAGAATATTAAGTTCAAGTCAATACGGTCAGTAATGTAAGAAATGTTAGTAATCCTATTTACCCAACCCCTCTGCTCGGGCAGGATATGACACAAGGTCAATTTTTTAAGCGGAGTTTAACAGGTTTGAATTCAGAGTTTTCCTTCTCCTAGACTAGTTACCTTACCAAGGCTGAAGAACCTAGTCTGCCCTACTATTTACCCATAGCTGGAGGGAGAATTATTGGATTCATACCTTTCCCAAGGGTATTAGTGCTATGTGAAATGCAAGCAGTCTCGTCCAGGATTTGAACTCGTGTCACCATGTCCATGTCCTACGACGATAACCATTACACTATGGGAAATGTTAGTAATATTAGAAAAATGGAATGACTGCAATTATTTCTTGCAGCATGTTCTTTGCAGGCATCTGCCTACATCTTTCATCATTCTTCTACAAGGATATCTTAAGCATTAAATAACCCATGAAGGTTGATATACCATTTAACAAAGAAACCAAACAAAACAAGTTTTGCTTAATCTGGCAAAATCTGGCTGATTGCTTATCCTCATCATCATCATCATGTCGCGCTGGTAGCACGGATATCCCTGACCCTCTCTCGCCACTCCTCCCTATTGTTCATCGCCCTAGGCAGGTCTTCAGGACAACATCCCGTATCCTCACATAGCTGCTGAATGTATGTTCGTGCTGGTCGTCCTGCTTTTGCACGGCCATGTGTGGGGGTCCATAAGAGTACATCTCTTATGAGTTCGTCCCTGCTTCTCCAGCAGTGTCCTGCATGTCTGGTTCGTCTAACTTGAATACTTTTCGTGATAGGGGGCAGGTGGCCGTACAGTTGGTGTCTTCTGGGGTGTTGCCGCCAGGACTTGTTCAAGATTGCATGCAGCATTCTTGTGTAATTGCCGTCTAGCTTCTTCTCCGGCCGTTTTGTTAGCGTCCATGTAGTGCACCCATATAGCAATATCGATGTGACCGCTGCCTGGAAGAAACTGCGTTTCATTTTATCGGTTAGGTCTGATTTCCATATAATCGATAGCCTATTGATAGCTGTCCATGCTTTCGTTAACCTCGTTTCGATGTCCTTTTCGGTTGATTCGACGCTGCTTCCTAGGTAAGTGAATTTGTCTACTAGTTTAAGAGGGGTTCCGTCTAGAGTGGAGATGTCCCCCGTTTGATTATAGCACATATATTCCGTTTTGTGTGCATTAACATAGAGGCCTATGCTTGCGGCTGCTCGTTCCAAACTATGCAGTAGTGTTTCGGCTTGGTCGGGTGTATTTGCCAGTATCGCTATGTCATCGGCGTAGTCGGCGTCGGTAATTGTTTTTGCGGGATATCTTCTGCTTCTTTTCTTCGTCAGCTCGAAGCCATTCTCTCTGATTTTGTTAATCGATGTTCTAAGTACGTAGTCTAGACAAATAATAAAGAGGTACGGAGCCAGCGTGTCCCCTTGTAGTACTCCTGCTACAATGTCGAAGTATTCTGTGTCTCCCTCTGGTGATCGTACTTTTACTTTGGTGTTTCTATAGAGAATCGTTATTGCTGCTACGGTTTCTTTAGGTATGCCGTACGCTAGTAGGATTTGTTCCATCTTTCCTCTGTGAATGGAATCGAAGGCCTTGGTAAAGTCGACAAATATTAATGTCGCTTGTAGGTTTTTTGCCCGTACACCTTCAAGGATTCTACGGATGGTTAATATTTGTGAGGTCGTAGATCTGTGATTGCTTATACTATATAATTATAATAAGTGGTCACCCATTTCAAAAGGAAACTTGCTCATTGCAGCTTAACTTTTTTCATCTATCAGGAATGGCCATAGATATCTAATAATTTTACTGATAATATACCAGTTATCATAATTTTTTGTATTAGTTACTTGAAACCATATAGCTGTGTACAAAGAAATAATTACTCTCAAATATTTTAAAACTGTCGGTCCTGCAAAAACCATATAATTATGGATATTACATAGAAATACTTGAAACCATACAACTGTTTGTAAATTATTTGTGTCAGATAGGAATACTTGAAACCATACTACTGTGTGTAAATTATTTGTATTAGATAGGAATATGTGATACAATATAATTGTAAGTTATTTGTATTAAAGTAAATATTATCATTTTTTTTATATGGGGTCAGTCTTCTCAGATTAACAACCAGAATTCTGTTGTACTCCCTACATAATGGACTCGCCCTCCTCCATAAATACACGTCAACAAGATCGTCAGACAGAGTTTTCCAATCAGCGTGACACAATCACGTGTGATACTATTTGTGTAGTGGACGGATAGTCACTACCCCACTGGGCTCTCAGTTTCCTATCAACTAACTACCGTTTAACCAGGTTCACTTGTATCTTGTTTCTGTTACTTGAATATAATTTTTTTCCTATCAACCTTTTTGTGTTCCCTGTGTCTTTCTTTTGTCAGCATCACAACAAATTTATATATGAGTATCTTGTCCACAACTAAAACACAAATTTGTAAAACTACATGCAGCAACAAAAAGAAGAAAACCAGAATGAATTAATTAAACATTTATGTACATATTGGAATAAACATGTCAATAATGATAGTTGAATTTTATATAATCTTGAAAGTGGAGACTCTCGCACTTTCTCTCTCTTTCTCTATCTTCCTTGTTGCTGTCAATGTAGATTCAAAAGATACATAGCCAAGGAGACAAAATCAAAAACTGAAGAAACTGTTCCGTTTTGGCATCAGTCTTCTTTCCCAACAACTTGTCTATTTTCTTTTCCTTTCTCTTTTGATGTGACAGGCTACAAATCACATCATTTGTTCTTTCTTTCTTTTTTCAATTCAATTTTTTTCTTTCTTTAAAGATTACAATAAAAAACGTGAAAGATCTCACCTTCTGTTCCTTCTTTCATTCTTAAATATTATGTATACAGACACAAGAAACATTGCAGTTGTGTTTTATATTATTCATATTTACCAACCCCTCAGCTCGGGCAGGATATGACACAAGGTCAAATTTTAAGCGGAGTTTAACAGGTTTGAATTCAGAGTTTTCCTTCTCCTAGACTAGTTGCCTCACCAAGGCTGAAAAACCTAGTCTGCCCTACTATTTACCCATAGCTGGAGGGAGAATATTTGGATTCATACCTTTCCCAAGGGTATTAGTGCTATGTGAAATGCAATCAGTCAGGTCCAGGATTTGAACTCATGTCGCCGTGTCCATATCCTGCGATGATAACCACTACACCACGGGCACCTCCTAGTTTTATATTATTAGAGGATTCTCAATTTTGTTTATGTTTTTGGCGCCCTGATGTTTTGTGGTCAGAAGAGACCATGACTTAGATCGACGTAATTTAAAACACAGCCACGTGACTATTCTGTCCAGTCAGGTTCCAAGTTTTTACTGATTTGTACTAAAATTTGATTTGGATCCACTTTATATGTGTGCATTTCTCACATATTTGTGTCTACCTTATGGATTGTAGAATATAGGATTTTATATCCTAGAAAATCCTATATTCTACAATTGTTACTTGGAAGCATGTAACTGTCGAAACAAACGACTATTATTGAAGCCATGTAATTATTAATATTACATAGGAATACTTAAAATTGTGGACATTAATAAAAATAACATAAAAGGAAATTAAAAAATGTGGCAGTTCCTAGAAACCTCTGACGGGAAGTAGGAACCGCACATGCCGGAGGCACGACTTACCAGCACTAAAGACAAACTCTGATTCAGCAGTGAACTCTTGAACTGGAAAGAACTACTTCTCTCCTACTGCTCGTAGAGAAGTCTACACGTCTGCTTAGTAGAATGCTGGCTCATTCTCCCACCAGTAGCAGCCGTTACTGAACATATATACTAGATTAAACGACAGATCTTCCAACTCACAACTCACCAAAACAAAATAAACAAATAACTCTCTTTTTAGCAGCCGTCTCCGCTAACATAACTCACAAAAACACCTACTGGACATAACCACAAACTACAAACTCATCTCCCGCCAAAAATGACAAGTTTATTTCAAAGCCTTGTTTACGAAACACAAGTACATCTATTAGTTTACGAAAACATCTCGCTAGAGAATAACCGTTTAAAACCCTCAAATAAAGTTGAAATTTGAAAGGTATCTTCGTCTCTTTTCTTCTTTCCTTCAGTAATTCTTTTGTAGCCTTCAACCAACTAAGATGCCAACAAGTTTGATGAGGTAGGGAAAAAAAAGAACTAGAATTGGATACAACAACCAACAACCTACGAAACGAAAGCAAATAACCAACCTAATCTTTTAAGTCCCATAAAACTGTTTATGTTAGATAGGAATACATAATATCCTATAACCATAAATTATTTCTATTAAGTATTGATACTCCAAGTTAATTAAGTAAAAAAAAAAATTAAAGAAAAAATTCTTTATTGAGGCGAGGTCAGAAATGAGTCGAACGAATCTGAGTGGATTAATCTTTCTTCTCCTTTCCTTCTCCTCCCATTTTCCTCTCCTTTCCTTTTCCTTTCTGTCTCACCTTGTCGTCCATCCGAAAGTCCGTCTCTAAAGCTTCAAGCCACAAGAGAAAAACTAATTAATTCCCCCTAATAATGGCGCTATTCGTGCACGTGTCAAGGGGATCCGAAATTTACATATGTGACTCGACTCTTGCCTATACGAAACATACTTTCACATAAATTCAAGTTCCGAAAACGGAAAGACTTTTCCTTATGGGACATCTACACGCAAGACACGTATGGGATTACGTAGAATGACGAGATCATTAATTTCTCCTTTTGCTACAATTAACGATTTTTATCATTAGGTACATGAAAAATATGTTATATTCTGAGTTGTGGGCGAGAAATGCGTATGGTTGCAAAACAAAGAACGTATAGATACTCACAATAACACAGTAATGATGTTATAGAAAATTTTTATAAATAGATTAAGTACAGAGAGTAGAATGGAGAAATATGTTTACAGTTGAGGAATGAATTCAGTGGTAGTAGTTACAACGTTCATGTACTGTACTTGTCTCGTGGTGAAGGGATGGGTTTCTCGGAATTAGGACGACGTTGGTAGCTGCGGCGATCGTTTGATGTATCGGTGACAGGCGCCGGACGGTGGCGAAGAATCCTTAACATGGGTAGTGTGAGGGAACAAGTCTGTGGTGTAGGAACGCGACTGACTGATGATTATTTGGTCCGTCTATTTATACATTTTCTGTAGGCTCAGAACGGCAATTTTTGTGCCCCGCGGGAAGCGTTCCGATTGGATATTTATTAATGTATTTTTTTTTTTTTTGTTAATTTATCGCAAACGGAAGTTCTGCGCGGAGCCCATGCGTGAGCGACTAACTTTTCATTTTGAGTTGAGAACTCGACGTGTTAACTTCCGTTTTTTTTTCTTTTCTTCTTTTCTTTCTTTTTGTTTTTTCAAATCAAGGCAAGATCTCGTCTTGTAACAAATATAACAAGGTAACAAGTTATGATTACTAAATTAAAATAATGTTGTGGTCAAGGGGAGGTTCAAATGATGATACGACCCAGAAATAAGTAATAAATATATTAAAGGCAAATAATACATACACAAACGATAGATAGGAGAAACCCTTCCTCAGCTTAACCATCAGGAATATTACCGCACTTGGTAACGACTCGCTAAGACAGAACCGAGGCTGAGACTGCGACTGCGCAGAAGAGAGCTCAGTTGGTATGTGTCACATGAGGACGAGTCCATCTATAGGGGACACCCCCCCTTCCAAGTCTTTTGCTTTCAAAAGGGTTTATTCTCCATTAGTACTTCTTCCGTTTTGGATCGATGGATAGGCGTTCTGTGCATTTCCTCTTCGATCTTCGTTGTTCGGAAGTCTGTTGAGGGGGTTCAAGGTTGAATGTGTCATAGATAACCTCGATGGGTTCTTCCACTTCATCTTGAGTGTTGTTAGAATCCATTTCATGCCGTTTTTTCAATTGGTTTAAATGCCTCTCATGGGAATGTTTTTGCCCTTGAAATATATATACCATTTCGCCGATTCTGCTAAGGATCGTTCCCTCTTCCCAGTACGGCATATTCTTTTGAAAATTTTGGAAAAAAAATCTTCTGACCTGGGAGAAATCGCTTTCTTGTAACATGTTCAGTCGTATTTATCTTAGATTGTTTCGGGATTAATTTGTCAAATGCAGACCTTTCCTGGCGAACATGATTTCTGCTGGTGAGCCTGTTGAAGGTGCATTCGGGTTCGGTGTTCCTTGTGATTTCTTGCGTGCTCTTTTTAGTGCGTCGACGAACCTCGCTGTCTGACCATTCGATCTTGGGTGGTATTTTCTTTTTGTTTTTTTTTGCAGACGGGCAGATCATTTTTTTTTAGTTTGACTTTAAATTCTTGCGCCTCTGTAATTGAGTTTTCTCTCTGGTGGCAGAAATTGTTAATTGACTGGCCCCATAGTTTGAAACATTCCATCCAATCAGTTCTAAATAGGTTTTCTGACTGTGGACGAAAACTTTTACTTTTTTTAGTGGTATCATTCAGGGTTACGGGTAGTGTTAGTTTACCCTCGAATTTCATTTTGTCACCAGTTACTGCACGGGCTATTTTGTTTGTTTTTCTCATCGTTGGTTTTTTAATTTTTTCCATGTGTGCAGATTAATGATTGATAGGTCCGAACCTGAATCTAGTTATAGGTTCACTTTTTTATCCAGAATGTGGACTGTTACGTACTTGCGTCGATTTTTTTCTCTTTTAATATTCGATCTGGCTTGTCTGACTCTGTTTTTATTTCCTTTGTTCCTCCAGCGTGGTGCTTTGTGGCCAATTTTACCACACCCGTTACAAGTTTTGTACTTTTAAAAACAATTTGTTGACCAATGTTGTCCACCGCAACGATTGCATGGACTTGTGGGTAATTTCGGTTTTTGGATTGGTCGCCGATTCTTTGCTTGTGTCTGGTCGTACTTTTTATTTTCACTGCTTTTACAAGGGGCGTAATCTTTTGGCTTGTAGCTTGTCCTTCTAACAAATGCTACTTCCTCGATGTTTTTGGAGTCGTTTTTGACGCTAACTACGCGTTGACAGCCTTCGACCAGTTTCTGTAATGTGAGCCCTGGTTCACTTTTTAAATTTGACAGGACTCTCCGTCTTATCTACGATTTTTTTTTCAGAAACAAGACCTAGAGCAAATATCAAGCATTTAAAGTCGTCGGTTGATAATTCCGCCAAACGAAAATCATCACAATGGACGCAAATGTGAGGTAGTCTTCGTCGTTCCCTTTCGACAAGTTAAAGCACTTCCATCTTTTGTGGAAAAGTGTCAAGTTCGGGCTAAATAACTCAGACAAGAGTTTAACTGCTTCAGAGAATTCCAATTCGCTTGTCTTCTTCGGCTGAATGTAGTCGACAAACGTACTATATTCAGTGGTTCCTAACTTCCTTAAAAGTAAGCGAACCTTCTTAGCGTTGGTTCAATCTTCACAATCCAACGTGAAAAGATCTTCGTATCTTCTGAAAAATGCTTCGAATGTTTTATCTTCCACCGGAAGATAAATGAATGTCTTCATAGAGTTCCAGATTGTGTTGCTGGAGAAAGCAGGGTTATTTTCGCTGGATTCCGTTTTATTTAATACTTTAAGGAATAATTCTGTCTGTTTTCGTTGAATTTGTCGTTCCTTCTGTTGTTGGATTAATTTCTCCTCTTGTTCTCTCTGTTGTTGAAGTAATTTTTCTTCCCACTTTTGTTGCTGCTGTTGTTGTTTTTCTTCCTGCTCTTTATGAAACTGCAAGAAAAATTGTTGTTGTTGTAGTTGTTGTTGTTGCTGTTGTAGCAGAAGGAATTTTCGTATTTTGGTTTGGCGCGTAATTTAATTCGACGCATAATTTCACCCAATCAGGATGACTTATCCTATTCATCCCGGACAACCTTCCGGGCAGCAAAAACTAGGGAAAAACCGTCAAACACTCTCTTTGGCTGAACAACTCCGTTCAGTGCAGACGTCTCACTGCCTGCTCTTCAATAGCAGCAGCAGCAGCATGGACACAATGAGGGAACCTATATAATTTATGGATCCCTTGCGTCTATTTCTCTTAGACCAAGGGATCCCAGTTGAATATGAATTAGATAAATTCAATACGCCACACACAGGGACAACTTTATTTCACCCCCAAAATTGCCTATGTCGATTGCGATGTCTAATTCCGCTCCGGCACCTAGCGACTACTTCACCTCTGGGCAACATTTTCTGGAGACATTCCGCTTCTCTCCAAAACAACCAGAAATACAGACTCACGGTGACTCCAAAGTTTATTTCCTCCAACGGCAAACATGACTTTCGCTATATACTGCGAACATACCTCCACCGCACGTCCAACAACACACGCTGCTATTTCAACTCTTTCATAACTTCAAATCATTCACTTACTTCTTTCCTTACTAAGAGAGTTGCAGTACGAAGTTGAAATGTTTTTATGATAGTTTATGCGACGAATATAGAGTTTGCGTTTGTGCTGCAAGCCTCGTGTGAAAGGAAAGAAGTAAAGAGACGAAATGGAGTTATGAGAGAGTTGAGAGAGCAGCGTTATATGGTATCAATTATTCGAATCCAATACTATTTGCATTGCATTTTCACACAGTAATATTGTTTCAAGTATTCCTATCTAATGATAATAATTTATTAATTATTTTTTTGGTTTTAAGTTACTGTTTTAATTTAGGAATCATAACTTGTTGCCTAGTTATATTTTTCCAGTACCTAATGATAAAAATCCTTAATTGTAGCAAAAGGCGAAATGAATGATCCCGTCATTGTACGTGATCCCGTATGTGTCTTGCGTGTAGATGTCCCATAAGGAAAAGTCTGTAGGGGACGAATAAATAAATAAATAAAATAAATTAAAAAAAAAAATAAATTGATATAAAGAAAACTATTAAATTTAAAGAAACTCCCAGAGGTCTCTAACGGAGAAGGAGATGACGCATGCGTAAAAAGAAAAAAGGATTTTTCCCCTTGAAAAAGGAAACGACATCATCTTTCTCTTTTTTCAAACACTGTCTGTCGAACCAACAACACCATTTTGCTGTCTGGTGTTTTGGGCACCACGCTACGTCTTGGGACGTAGCGTTGGTTAGTCCCTTCACCAAGTAAATAAAGGAAAGTATGGAAGAAATGTTTTCGTCTCTTATCTGTTTCTATCTTTTCTTTTTGTATAATTCTTTTGGGACTTTGGGGGGCAAGGCATTACGCCGGCCAGTCAACGTGGGGTGAAACAGTGTAACCAAAATATGGAGTCAGATATCTTACGGCAACACAGCCTTTCCCTTAGCCCCTGACCTTCAAAAGCCTTCCACAAGTCTTCCCGTTTTCGGAACTTGAATTTATGTGAATCGGCAAGAGTCGAGTCACATATGTAAATTTCGGATCCCCTCGACACGTGCATGAATAGCGCCATTATGAGGGGGAATTAATTAGTTTTTCTCTTGTGGCTTGAAGCTTTAGAGACGGACTTTCGGGTGGACGACAAGGTGAGACAGAAAGGAAAATGAAAGGAGAGGAGGATGGGAGTTTAGCGATAAAATATTGTTATGTTACGTGTTGTTACGTTGTTACTTCCTCGCTAAATGTTGTGGGAAAATAAAGGAGTGAGCAGACGAAGATGCTGTAAGGTTTTTATGAAAGTTTTTAATGGTAGCGTTGAGTAAAGTGTTTACGTTTATGCTGCAAGTCTTGTAGGAGGGAAGGTACGAAATAGTTATGGAGTTGAGAAGGAATTTTAGCAGCTAAATGCTTGAGCGAAACGTGCAGTGTTACGATTAAGGCATTATTGAATGTGTGAGTGGGATATGGTCGCCATAGGTGCAGACAAAGTCGTGTTTGCTGGTTAAGGACAGGAACGTTCTCGTCGTCCATGAATGTGTGGTCCTGGTCGTTTGAGGAGAGAAGTGTGAATGTCTCCAGAAAATGTTGCCCAGGGATGAAGTCGCTGGATGTCTGAGCGGAATTTTGCGTCGCAATCGACATAGCCAAAGTTGGAAGGCGACTTAAAGTTGTTCCTGTGTGAGGCGGATTGAATTCATCTAATTCATATTCAACTGGGAAGCCTTGTTCTAAGAGAAGACTCAAGAGGTCCATAAATTAGATGGCTTTCCTCATGGTGTCGTGATGCTGCTGCTAATAAAGAGAAGGGACAGTAATTACGTCTGTCCTGTCGGAAAAAGTTATGAGGAAGGGAGTGTTTGGCTGAATAGGATAAGTCATCCTGATTGGGTAAAAATATGCGTCGACCCTAACGGTCAAATTAATTAATGCGCCAAACAAAAATACGAAGTTCTTTCTGCTTCAGGAGAAGAGAAGAAGAAAGATTAATTTGCTCGGATTCGTTCGACTCATTTTTGACCCCCCACTCAATAAAGATTTTTTTCTTTAATTTTTTTTTTTTTACTTCATTATAAATAATTCTAACTTCGAGTAACAATACTTAATAGAAATAATTTACGGTTATAGGATATCATGTATTCCTATCTAACATAAATAGTTTTATGGGACTTTAAAAAATTTGGTTGGTTATTTGCTTTCGTTTCGTAGGTTCTTGTGTGTTGTATCTGATTCCAGTTGTTCTTTTTTTTCTTACATCATGTAACTGGTTGTAGGGGAAAATCGTGACTTACCTGACAAGCGTGTGGCTGCGTTGCGTACGTTTCAGTCGCTTAACAAGAAAAAAACAAACTAAAATGACGACACACAGTTGCTTTTCTATTTGCTTATCTCGCGCGAAGTAACGCAGACTCTCGACTCTCCCATGCAAATGAGATAGTCAGGTGTTATAAAAAGAGCCGTCGAGGGAACAGAGATGAGCCAAAAGAATGCGTGTTGCGTGGACAGACGCGTGCAAGAGGATTGTCTGTGACGTTATTGAAGTCAACTTTCAAACTACAAGCTATTTCGGCGAGATACTACCTTTTGGCGATGGAGGGCAAGATGTTTGACGTTCGGCTGATTCCGGAGTTTAGTGGTGCTGCGACTGATATGCACATTGACGAGTGGGTCGAAAATGTGGAACTTGTGTGCGAGCTTTGCGCTATAAAGAATGTCGAGTGCGTCCAGCCATTGAGATTGCGAGGGGGAGCTTTAGCCATATACAGGCAACTTAGCGCGGAGCAGAAAGCGGATGCAGAACAGATCAAGCAGGCCCTCATAACCGCGTATGCTACTGATGCATTTAATGCATATGACCAGTTCGTCTGGCGTCTTCTTAGTTGGTAGAAGGCTACAAAAGAATTACTGAAAGAAGGACGAAAAGAGACAAAGATACCTTTAGTGGTGAAATAGTTAGTTTCCATAACACTATAAATTAATTGACAATACAAATAAATAACGAAACTTCTCTGCAAATACAACAACGAAAGGTTTATTAGAGTAGCACAAGTAAACGAGTGAGAGCGAAAAAAGGTTCTTTTGGTGTCGCCGGATAGTATGTTGGTCCTTGAGTTTGTTGGAGGTGTGTCACTGTAGCAAGTAGCTCGTGTGTCTGGTGCAAGGTTTGTTCTTCTGTGTGTGAAGCTTGTAGCAGCGTGTTCTTCAGCGAAAGTTTTCCATTTGGAATGTCCGTAGCAGAGGACGCGAGAGAGGTCTGTCTTGGCTGTTAACTAGGTGCTCTCTGACTTGTCGTTATTTCCAAAAAGGGCAAGAAAAAATAGTTGAAGAGAGGAAGAAGTAATCAATGCGCTCTTCCCGCTGATTGGTCAACGTGTGGCCGAATCGCTTGGCGGGGGCATTGATTCGCGAGAGGAAATAGATCTGTGACTGCTACATACCTTTCAAATTTCAACTTTATTTTCGAATTTTAAATAGTTATTCTGTTGCGAGATGTTTTCGTAAACTAAGAGATGTTTCTCAAACAAGGCGTTGAAATATATATCATTTTTGGTGGGAGATGAGTTTGTAGATTTTGGTTATGTCCGGTAGGTGTTTTTGTGAGTTATGTTAGCGGAGACGGCTGCTAAAAAGAGAGTTATTTGTTTATGTTGTTTTGGTGAGTTGTGAGTTGGAAGATCTGTCGTTTAATCTAGTATATATGTTCAGTAAAGGCTGCTACTGGTGGGAGAATGAGTAAGCGTGCCGCTAAGCAGACATATAGACTTCCCTACCAGCAGCAGGAGAGAAGTAGTTCTTTCCAGTAGAAGAGCTCCCTGCAGAAGATATTGTATCTCAACCTGGCATAAATATTAACAGTTCCTGGCTCTCTGTCTCTCTCCTTGCAAAATATTTTCAAATAAAAAAGAGGAAATGAACAATTTTATACATAAGTGTGATTGTGGTTTTCTTCTGGGTATATATAATATATACATCGTCATAAGAAGTAGTGGGTAGTAGCAGACCAATGATGTTATATGTACAGTTTCAAATCTTTCAGATGGTAGAGAGAATAGTGTAGTTTCTGTTTTAGTGTGTCTGGAGATCTTGTGCTGTTGGCATTATAGAAAACCCTAGACCCAAGATCGTATATTTCTCTTCATGTCTGGACAGAATATCGACATTTGATTAATTCTACTGTAAGCAGAGGTCTTCCCGCATAGTGATTCGGGTACGTATGGTCTGGGAGTCGATGTCGATAGGTCACACAAGATATGTGACCCTTACATCTCATAGAATCCAAGTAAGTTGACTTCTGTACGTGTTAATTTCTTCATCTCCATTTTGTGATTCACTGATCGCTGGTAGATCACAGGGGTGTACGGTCCCCGAATTTGTGGGTGGAGACAAAAAATCAGGCAGAGCGAAGAAGTAAGTCTCTCTGAAGATATCGTATCTCAAGCTGGTGTAAATACTAACAGTTCCTCTCTCTCTCTCCTTGCTAACCGTTTTAACTATTTTGTAATAAAAAAAGAGATGAATATTTTTTATACATAAGAGTGATTGTCCCTTTCTTTCAGGTATATAACAATCCTATTGAGGACAATTTCAAATATTCAATAATTTTTATGACGATACTGCTTTATTTTTACACTACCTAATCAAAAGTAATTTGATTACCATCAATAAGTTATCTCCATAATTGATCTAATATTTAATCTAATATCACTCATCGACCTTTGACACAAATCATGGTGTCATAATGGTATGACTGTGTTTAAGTTATATCTACAGCCTAAACTAACTAATGTATGACAAACATTAATGTCTACGGGGCTGAATAATATTTGGTTGTTATTATTTCATTGGTTAGTAGGTTGTTGGTAGTTGTCCATTTTGGTTTGGTTAATTACTGGGTTTTATGGAATGACTTTGTACTTTTTGGTATCTGACTCTTTGTTTTTTCTTATTACCCCATTAACTTGTTCTCCTATGGTTGGCTGCAGCTGTAAATGAACATAAAATAGGGGAAAAAATCAAAAACAAGTATACTTTAAACTTAACCTTTATTTTATAGGTAAATAGGTGAACTCCTTCTCCTTCCTTGTTTTTTTTTTACAAACAGTATGGATACACCTATACAGATATAGAAATGTATATACGTAACTACACAGTCTCATATGTCCACCATGACACACACACGTCTAACTCTATACTACCATGCCAAGGATCCATAGTGTTATATATCTTAAACATATAACCCTTCATTCACTATTTCTATTCTCAACTTAATTAAGGATTCGATACTTATACTAAAGACTCTTTCAACTAAAATTTCTCCACACATCTTTATTTATTCTTTAAGTATTTCATATCATTTCTTATTTTCCTCAGAAAAGAAATATGCTCTTAATTTGTTGGGAATTGTTTTACATTTCTTAACTGTAGAAAAATATCACTGCAAACTCAATTTTCAGTCTAAGAGTTCCAAATTATCAAAAACAAATATCAGTTTGGTAGTAAGAGTAGGTGCAAATGACAATGTGAAATTGATCCTTGTACTCACTTTCAAAGCGGCCTCTGTTAGTTCAGCGAAACTCCTTTCTGTTCTCCGTACACGTCCCACTAGAAATAACAACAACAACAACAACCGAATCCAACGATCTCCACCGATTCTCATATCGACTCGCTCCTTCTTCAAAGCAACCCGCTTTTATCAAGTCGGAGACCACCTCATTTGCATTCGAGCAGTGATAATTTGCGCGACTTTACAAGATCAGATGGTTATAAAAAGTTGCGGGCGCCATCTTGAATTTCTTTGTTTTCCGGCTTGTCTGAACGATGCACACGCGAGGTCGCTTAAAAGGTAAGCCCCCCCCCACGTCTCCGTTTTCACGATTTCCGCCACATTAACACAAGGAAATATTAAACAAAGATAAATTTCCTCAACAAGTGTTTGAATTGAGTTACTTACATTCAAATAACTGAACCAGTCAATTTTGATACTCACTACATAAAAAGACAAACATTTAAGTTATCAATAAGTTATCACCTTTCATGAAATACAAAAGTCTTATTCTTTTGACAAAACAGACACAAAAAGAGGAAGAGAAAAGGTTCTCAGTTCTCACGTGATAGAAGAAATAATTTCATTCCACATTGTGTTTTCAGATGGTCATTTATGAAGAACTTAATGAAAATGCTGATCCATACACTTCTCACGAAATTGTTTCCTTTGCACTGTGTTCAAGTGTACCATAGCCAAATACAGATATGCGAAACGTACATAGAATGTTCATAACATATATACATAGAACATAGGAATCCCGAAACACGAAAAACACGTAACGACTTCTTAGTTCAGGTACGAACCCTTTTATTACCTCTAACAGTAGCACCATGAGGTAAAAAATGAGGTAAAAGGCTCAACTGATAAAGAAGTTGTCTATTCGCAATAGGTCTTCATTCCTTCTTTAAACCCTTCTTTGACCGTGAAACTCTGCGAAAGGGGCATTTTTTGAGGCGAACAAAGTCTAAAATCGCAGTGCTGTCAGACAACACGTGTGTTCTGCTCGGAGAAATGGTAATAAAAGGGTCAACCCTTCTAACGTTGTCACGTGTGTGACTGGTCGGTGTACAATGGTAATGTGTATCCAACTCTAAGGTGCCCGTACCAAACAAGGGGGGGATAGCTCCCTCATTTACATGGCTCCCCAAAATAAGGTCAAATTATTTTACAAAAATCTTTTTACAAATATACACAATGGCTTCTCGGTGGGGACTTCCCTGGTCTCCATTTTATGCAACAGCACAACCTTGTGGATTGGCCGTTCCATTGCGGGAGAAGCTTTTTACGTACTTTTGCCGACAACGCCAAGAATAGTGTCGTACTGTACATATTATCTGTAAAAGACTGTTTGGATCAGACTGCTTCTCTTCATCCTCACAAAATTTTCTTTTAACCTCAAATGAAGCAAATTCATCTGTGCTTGTTATTTCTTGTAGAATATTTGTCTCTGATGTTTTCATTGTTTCAATAATTTCTTTCCTATCTGTCTCATTTATTTACAGGGTATTTTTATTATGACCATATTGATTACAACTGGTATTTTCAAGATATTTGGGAACTGTATCAGAACATTCTTGCCAATTAAAACCATCTGTACAATTGAGTTCTGATATTTCCTGGTCTTATGAAAGAAATTTGTGCCAATTTAGCCCATATTTTGAACACAGAGCTCTACTTCTATCAACCAGTCTTATTGCTTCATCTGGGGTAGAAACTGATTTCAGTCCATCATCTACATAGAAATCTCTTTTTATGAAGTTTGCAACATCTGTTCCAAACTCCCGTCCTCTTTCAGATGCGGCCTTCCTGAGCGCAAAATTTGCACGACCAGGGGATGAGGTTGTACCGAAAGGATATCTGGTCATGCAGTATGTAAGTGGTTCACTGTCCATATCGCCCTTCTCCCGCCATAGAAACCTAAGGTAGTTCCGATGTTGTACATCGACCTTGAATTGCAGAAACATTTTCTCAATATCACAAACAAAGGCTACAGGTTCCTTACGGAAACGATAAAGTACTCCACAAAGTGAGTTGACAAAATCCGGTCCCTGCAGCAGAAGTTCGTTCAATGATCTGGACATATACCCATATCTACCAACCCCTCCGCTCGGGCAGGATATGGCACAAGGTCAATTTTTAAGCGGAGTTTACAGGTTTGAATTCAGAGTTTTCCTTCTCCTATACTAGTTGCCTCATCAAGGCTGAAGAAACTAGTCTGCCCAACTATTTACCCATAGCTGGAGGGAGAATAATTGGATTTATACCTTTCCCAAGGGTATTAGTGCTATGTGAAATGCAATTAGTCTTGTCTAGGATTTGAACTCGTGTCGCCGTGTCCATTTCCTACGACGATAACCATTACACCACGGGATCTGGGCATATACCGCGCGCTGCCATCAAACACAACACGAAGTTTCTGTGGCTTTCGCGGATGATATACTCCATAGCGCGGCAAGTACCATTCATGCCCACTTTGCACTCCAATATCCTTTGCAGCCACCTTTTCTGTAAATCCATTGTCGACTAGATCTGTCATGAATTCAGTGTACTTGTCATGATACAGCGGGTCCTTACAGAAGCATTTCTTTTAAACATCGCAGCCGTTGTAACGCTAATGGTTTGTTGTTTGGCAAACTAGACATATCGTCTCGGAATGGTAAAGGCATTTGGTAATGACCATCCCTGAAACTAATTCCTTTTTCCAAGATGCGGATAAATTTTCTGTCCTCTTCTGACAGCACTTTGGAATCCCCATAATTTTCATTGAAATCCACCTCGAACATTATCATGATACTGTTTGGGTCGATGACTTCTTTAATTTTGTTTTTCAACGAAAATATAGCACTTCCTGAACCGCCGGGCATGGACAAATCGTTAGCCACCTCTCTGACTACAGTATGATGACTAGTCTCAACGTCGTCACCATCCGCATCCTCCCAAGTGCCCTTTACGAGGCCCACTATACCCCATCCTAGGTCAGTTCGTTGACCATATAGTCCGTCACCAGTTGGCGTAATGACGTCTCTGGGTGTCAATGCCTTGATGCAATTGTGACCAGCCAAGAGCCCGACCTCGCAATCCTATAAAGGTGGAATCGAATTGGCCAGGTGTTCCAGGTGAGGCCACAATCTTGCTACTTCTGGTGTTGGGATGTGTGCTCGGTTTGCTGGCATTATATTTCTAGTGTAAGTGTCAGGTAACATGATTCTGTTCTGATTGTTAAAACAGCGAACGATGAGCCCCCGCACCTTACTACTATCTATAATCCCGTTTTCCGCATGAATGGTAGACAGCTTGAGTTTCACAGGCTTCCCTACAAGTCCCATAGTTCGGCAAGTGTCTTGCAGACTGAAGGATGTGTCCGATTGTGTGTCCAGTATTGCATAGATAAGTCGTTCCATACCTGGGTTATCTGCATGAGATACATATACAGGAAGTATCATAGAGGTTTTTCTAGATGATTTAGAATGATTCATTAGGGTTGTTCCAGATATGCTATCCACTAAATCTTTAGAGTTTTCTTCTCTTACACTGTCAGTCTCATTTGGCGGTCTGATATCGTCATGAAAGGATGTAGGGTGCAACTTAGCGCAAATATCGTATTTTTTCTTTTGTCTGCACTTTCGTGAAACATGGCCGTACTGTAGGCAGGCAAAACAAAGTCTTTTCTCCCTCGCAAATTGCTTCTTATCCGCAAGATTCATAGCCTTGAATTTCATACAGGCCTCCAGCTCATGAATCCCTGGGCACAGATTACACCTTACTTTCCTGGCTGGCATGTCCTTAGTGTGACCTTCATCTATGGTCGCAAATGTTTGGTGAGTTTGTCTCCATTTATTTAGTAGTGGTCTATCCTTCATTACACCTACTTGCTCAAATCTGATGGACTGAAGTAATGTCACAGGGTCCGTGGCTATCCTGGCTTGCTTGATTATGAACTCCACAAAGGCTTTAAAGAGGGGAAATTCTCCCTTATCCTGCCTATGTTGATCCACAATGCCTGCCCTTTTGGTAATTTGCCAAACATTTTCCTATTTTCCCTTTCATCTTTTAGGACACCGAGATTTCCAATACTCCGCATGGCAGTATGGCATTGCCTCAGAAAGTCTTCAGATCTTTGTATAGCTGCTCCATCCCTGGAATTGATCCTTTGCCAATTTTCAAGTTTGTCTCTAAATACATTGGCCACGACAAACGGATTACCATGGCGCTCCTCCAGCAGCTTCTTAGCTTCGTCAAAGGCATCCTCTGGTGGAAGTAGAAAATAGCCTTCTACAGCGTCCTTGGCCTGACCACCCAGGTATTTCTTTAAATAATGGATCCTCTATACTGTAGGAATTTGTCGATGCCCGATCAGGGTTTGAAATGCTGCCTTCCAGCCAGGGTATCTCATTGGGTCTCTATAGAAGATGCTAGGTTCCGGGGATGATAAACGACTGAGACTAACTTTCTCGGCAAGACATTTAGCAAGGCCTACCAAAGCATTCTCTGGATTCCTTTCCTCATCTACCTGCGCTTGTTCCAAATACAAATCGTTTCTGGGTGCCGTATTACAGCTGACCGAAAGAACAGGAGATGCTACTGCATTAGTTTGACAAGGTCCATGGGGATTATGATAAATGTCAGACTGAGTCCTGATGGAGTGGTCGTCAATTGCTGCCATAGAGGGTATCTGCTGGTGAGGTACAAAATCTGGCGTGTCAGGGTTTAAATGAGATATAACAGGATCCTGACCAATCTCAATTTCTTTGGTAGTATGACCTGCCACGCACGATGTCGACTCCACCACCCGTAAATCTGCAACAGCTGTAGACACAGGTTTGGTCATGTCAGGTTGAGCTCCCCAAAACTCCCTCACTTGTCGATCGGTGTCAACTTCAGATGGCAGCTCTTCCATATTTAAATTGGAATCCAGTGTGCTTTCCAGGACATCCAATTTAGCTTGGGCGACATCAATTTGCCGTTGCGTCCTTATTCTCTCCAAGTCCGCCTTATGCTTTGCCTCCACATCAATGTATTTTAGCTTTGCCTTGAGCAGCAGCTTCAACCATTGCTTCGGTTGATTTTCTTGAAGTACGAGACAGGTGAGATGATCTAGAAGTACGTGATGAATGACTTCTCGATGTTCTGCTGGAATTTATGGTTGCAGAGTCAAATTCCAAGTCCTGCAGACAGGAAGTAACGTTTCTCAGAAGAGTATGATGGTCATTTGCTATTCCATCATATTTGCCCTGAAATTCTTCTAGGGTTCTCGTGCCTTCTGCTGCCTTCCCATTACTGTCGGTAAAGTGTGCATCTATTGTGCTATACATAGCCTCGAGTCTGCTCATGATGTCCATTAGTATGTTTCGGCCGTTCCTTATTTCCTGTGTGTTCTTGGAATCCGACAGGAGCACCTGAATTTCATTAGCCTGTTTCCGCCATTGTACAATGGTAGCAGTGAAATCCTTTGCAAGGTTTTCAAGTTTCCAGTAAAAACACTTGTCAGTCATTTTGCGAGTACTGCTACCTTGAAACAGGGAGCCTCCCTCGGGCTGTATTGCTCACCTTCCATTCCGGTAGAGTACTACGTTTGAATATTACTTTCGCAGCAAAAATTACAACAAAACGTATAGGCAAATTGCAATAAAAGGTACAGGTACAAAAATAAACGGTCCCAAAACAAATTCACAACAACAAAAGAGTCTTAATAAACAAATTAACAAATACACAAATTCCAATCTAAATACCGAAGCATGCATGCACAATAAGGGAGAGAGTTATTGCGAGAACGAGAAAAAATGTGCCCACATGGATACGTTAAAGTCCTCAAAATAAAGTCCGTTACAGATAAATTTCACAGAAAATGTCCTAGTTTCTGAAATAAAAAACCTGGTGTGTATTTTTCACAGAGAAAAGTTCGAGTATTTACAGTAGCAAAAAATGAATGTGTGACGAACATTCTCCCAAAAAAAGTTTTAAAAAATGTCCGCAGTAAATATGAAATGAAACACAAAAAATTTTCACACAAAATGTTCAAAAATATTCGCAGCAAATAAAAAAATTAAATAAAGTACATGGCAAGTATTTTCATAGAAAAATACTTGTAGTGCCTGAAAAATAAAGTGGTAACGAATATATATCCTCCAACAAAGAGGTTTAAAAATGTCCGCAGTATGTTGAATAAATGGGTGTCGAAAATTTTCTCACTCCAAAGAAAAAGTCCAGAAATATTTGTTTCAAAATAAATTCAAATTTGAAAAAATCATATGTAGCCCATTTATTCCACATAGAAAAAAAATCCTTTATATCCAAACCTGGGAATTTTTAAGGTTCGTTTCGCACGTGTACCGGCTACTATTCGCAAACACAGCAAGAGTTTCACTGTAACGGTAGCACCATGAGGCAAAAAAATGTGGTAAAAGGCTCAACTGGTAAAGAAGTTGTCTATTGGCAATAGGTCTTCGTTCCTTCTTTAAACCCTTCTTTGACTGTGAAACTCCGTTCGCCTCAAAGAATGCCCCCTTCGCAAAGTCTAAAATCGCAGCTCTGTCAGGCAACACGTGTGTTCTGCTCGGAGAAATGGTAATAAAATGGTCAACCCTTCTAACGGTGTCACGTGTGTGACTGGTTCGTGTATAATGGTAATGTGTACCCAACTCTAAGGTGTCCGTACCAAACAAGGGGGATAGCTCCCTCATTTACATTACCTTTGAGTTAAAGGTTTCGACATAAGGAAGAGAGATGCACACTCTTTCTATGATGACTTTTCCATCTGCCCCAACAACACGTGTGGCACCCGCCACAAGACCACTGCGAGCTAGCGAAAGTCACCTTTCTTCTTTGGACCACAAGACTCAACACAACTGACTTTTTTCAAAATTCCCAAAATCCACCCCGCGTGCTTCCGGTGCATGACATCATTCACATCCCATGCTCAAATTTTCTATCTGGGATTTTTATTTTGACATCTCTGAATGACACATCCTCCCCGCAAGCGCGTTAACACCTGTGCTCAAGTTTGCACCTAATTAACCCATGTGCTGAGCCAAAAGGTTCTCAGACTAACTAAACCCAAAAGCAAGATATATAAAACGAAATCCCTCGGCCATTAGATTACACAAGTAGATATGATTTTAAACTAGAATTTTCTGATAATGCTAATCAACAAAAGACACAAAAATATGGTTTTTCTCCAGTGTGTTTGCATGTGGGTTTTTGAAATGTAAATTGAGTGAAATTGAAAGGGTTTTCAATTTTCATGTGACCCACTCACATGTGGTGTCCAAAAAAAAACAAAAAAGAAACGCTCACAATTCAAAGGGAGATAATTATTTATTGTCCCCTATTGTTGATAAAACTGAAATGAATAATTTTCTTTGGACTCAATTTGTTTAATTTTTTATCTTGTTCGTGAAATGACTGAAAATGAAAAATTATACAGTTGATGCTTTAGAAAAAAATTACACTGAATTTAATGTAAACACAGGAAGATGTTAGCACAAAAAATGCAACAAACTTGTGACAAGAATAAGTTTATGCGAGGAAAAACAAAACTATAAACAAACACACATTCTAGTGACTATTTCTTTGTAGAAATAAAAAAAGAAAAGAAGTGTTTGTTAGACATAAGTTAGTTTGGATCATAGATATAATTTACATCCTGAATATGATGATGTACGTAACCAACTTAAATCTTAATATCCATCTCCTATTTATAATACTCACATCCAATTTTTAGGTATAAAACAGAAGTTTTTGTTAGATGTTCATTAGTTTGGATCATAGATGTAACTTATAGTTATAGCAGTCAGAATAAGGTGATGCACGAGACAAGATAAAAAGTTAATATTTAGTTTTTGTGTATAATACACACACTTAGACATTTAGCATTTCAGTTCTTCATTAGGAATTCTATTGATTAGATATTCAAATCTTATTAAAATAACTTGCACACAGCTGAATAGTTTTAAATACCAAATAAAAACAATCTCCAGTAAAGGATTGAACACTTCTATATAACTCATACATGGAACCCTAACAGGTACTACTACTCTTCCCCTATTTTGCTTTCGTTAGTGCTCTAGTCTTTCCCTTAGTATGTATTTGCATGTGGGTTTTTAGATGTGAATTGAGTGAAAATGCTGACCCACATACTTCACAAGTAAATGGCTTCTCTTCAGTGTGGGTGAGCATGTGGCGTTTTAAAAGAAAATTATGGGAAAATGCTGATCCACATACTTCACAAGAAAATCGTTTCTCTCCAGTGTGGGTTAGCATGTGGTATTTCAAATGACAATTACGTGAAAATGCTGATCCACAAAAATCACAAGAAAATGGTTTCTCTCCCGTGTGTGTGTGCATATGGGTTTTTAAATGTGAATTAAGGGAAAATGCCATTCCACATACTTCACAAGAAAATGGCTTCTCTCCAGTGTGGGTTAGCATGTGGCATTTCAAATGAGAATTACGTGAAAATGCTGATCCACAAAAATCACAAGAAAATGGTTTCTCTCCCGTGTGTGTGAGCATATGGGTTTTTAATTGTGAATTAAGGGAAAATGCCATTCCACATACTTCACAAGAAAATAGCTTCTCCCCAGTGTGGGTTTTCATGTGGCGTTTTAAAACAAAATTATGGGAAAATGCTGATCCACATACTTCACAAGAAAATGGTTTCTCTCCTGTGTGTGTTAGCATATGGCTTTTTACATGTGAATTACGGGTAAATGCTTTTCCACATACTTCACAAGAAAATAGCTTCTCTCCAGAGTGGGTTTGCATGTGGTGTTTTAAATGAAAATTACTGGAAAATGCTAATCCACATACTTCACAAGAAAATGGCTTCTCTCCTGTGTGGGTTTGCTGGTGGTGTTTTAAATGAAAATTACTGGAAAATGCTGATCCACATACTTCACAAGAAAATGGTTTCTCTCCTGTGTGGGTTTGCATGTGGTGTTTTAAATGAAAATTACGTGAAAATGCTGATCCACATACTTCACAAGAAAATGGCTTCTCTCCAGTGTGGGTTTGCATGTGGCGTTTTAAATGAAAATTACGTGAAAATGCTGATCCACATACTTCACAAGAAAATGGTTTCTCTCCTGTGTGGGTTTGCATGTGGTGTTTTAAATTAAATTTACATGAAAATGATGATCCACAAACTTCACAAGAAAATGGCTTCTCTCCAGTGTGGGTTTGCATGTGGCGTTTTAAATGAAAATTACATGAAAATGCTGATCCACATACTTCACAAGAAAATGGTTTCTCTCCTGTGTGTGTTAGCATATGGCTTTTTACATGTGAATTACGGGTAAATGCTTTTCCACATACTTCACAAGAAAATAGCTTCTCTCTAGTGTGGGTTTGCATGTGGTGTTTTAAATGAAAATTACTGGAAAATACTAATCCACACAATTCACAAGAAAATGGTTTTTCTTCCCTGTGTGTTTGCATATGGATTTTCATAGATGACTTATGTGAGAATTCTAATCCACACACTTTACAAGAAAATGGTTTCTCCCCTCTGTGTGTTTGCATGTGGGTTTCTAAATGGGAATAGAGTGAAAATACTGCTCCACAAACTTCACAAGAAAATTGTGCCTCTTCAGAGTGTGTTTGAATGTGGCATTTGAAACTAGATTTACATGAAAACACTAATCCACACACTTCACATGAAAATGGTTTCTCACCACTGTGTTTAACAAGATGGCGTTTTAAAGTGGTATATTCTGAAAATGATAATCCACAATTGTCACAAGGATATGGTTTCTCTCCTCTGTGTGTGCGCATATGGCATTTTAAATTTGAACTCCATGAAAATGCTGATTCACATATCTGACAAAAATATGGTTTCTCTCCAGTGTGTATTCACAAGTGGTTTTTTAAAATTGACTCACGCAAAAATGCTGACCCACACACTTCACAAGAAAATGGCTTCTCCCCAGTGTGAGTTTGCATGTGGCCTTTCAAATGAAAAGTACGTGTAAATGCTGATCCACACAGTTCACAGGAAAATGGCTTCTTTCAAGTGTGGGTTTGCATGTGGCGTTTGAAATCAAAATTACGTGAAAATGCTGATCCACACACTTCACAAGAAAACAGTTTCTCTCCAGAGAGTGATTGAATGTGGCGTTTTTAAATGTCAATTAAGAGAAAATACTGATCAACCTATTTCAGAAGGAAAATGTCTCTCTCTAGTGTGGGTTTCTCTGTGGATTTCCAAAAATGAGTTATGAGTAAAAGCGGATTCTCAAACTTAACAAGAAAATGTTTCTTCTCCAATGTGTCTTAGCATATGTCTTTTTAAATGTGACTTACGTAAAAATGTTGATTCAAAAACTTCACAAGAAAATTCTCTCCTGTGTGTGTTAACATGTGACCATTTCTAATTATGTGCAAACATTGATCCACACACAAAATAGGAAAATGGTTTCTCTTCACTGTGGGTAGGGAGAAAGGTCTCCTCTCAGGTGTTTATGCACAAATGACAGTATGAATGAGGACTCTCTGAAAATGCTGATCCCTATATTTTGATATCTGTAAATAAAGAACAGGTATTATTAAAGAAACCAGGAGACTCATGCTTTATTTGAAGTGAATAAATTAGAATAAATCACTTTCTGTTTCAATTAACAGTCACGTATCATGTCATTTATATTCAGACATAAATTTTTAAAAAATATAAGATAATTAGGCAAGAAACATAATTAAATATAATTGAGATAAAGGATGTTTTACTTTATCCTAAGATTTACTCTTGGAAAATAAAAGGACCCTCCATCATTGATAAATATATGAGAAAATTGAAGCAAAAAAACAAAGTCACTTTAATCAAATGTTTTATAAACATTAAAAAAATGAAATGTACAAAAAAGAATATTTCACTTTGTACCATCTTGCACTAAATAGCAGAACTCTTTAGAAGATGAGGAATGTAATCCCCAAACTTATGTAAAGTAGGCAACCCCATAGCAATGAAGTAATGGTGATATTTTCACAAAGCCCCAGTTGGTGCACACTATATATTTACAAGTTAAATTGATCCCCTCTTCATAAGTCACCCTAAAATAAATTAATTCATAATTTTTTTTTAATTATAGGTACAGTTTAGAGTTCAAATCTTCATCATCATCATCATGTCGTGCCACCAGCACTGAACTCCCCGACCCTCTCCTGCCACCATTCTCCATCGCTCCTTATAGTTGTTCAAGGCTACATCATGTATCAGCACAAAGATGTTGTATGTAGGGTCTAGCTGGTTGTCCTGCTTTTGCCCATCCATGTGAAGGGGTCCACAGGAGTATGAATTCATCCCTACTTCTCCAGCAGTGTCCTGCATGTCTGCTTAGTCTATCTTTGATAGTTTCGTGATTCATGGTAAGTAAATGTACAGCTGCTGCTTTGTGGGGTGCTGCCTTCAGGACTTGTTTAATATTGCTAACAGCATTCTTATGTAATTGCAGTCAAGCTTTTTCTCCATACGTTTATTTAGTGTCCATATAGTGCATCAATACAACAGTATCGACACGACTGCAGCTTTGAAAAAACAGTGTTTTATTTTATCAGTTGCTAGTTGCGTGTTGATATCTTTCTCAGTTGATGAGATACTTCTTCCAAAGTAGGTGAATTTGTCTACTAGTTGCAGAAACCTCCAATTTAGTGTGGATATGTCGCCTCTTTGAGTAAAGCACACGTATTCCATCTTGCCTGAGTTGACATGAAGGCCTATGCCAGCAGAAGCTCCTTGAAGACTATGTAGCAGAGTTTTGGGTTGGGTGGGTGTCTTTGCCAGAAACGCTATGTCATTAGCGTAGTCCACATCCATAATTGTATGTGTTGGGTATCTTCTGCTTCTTTCCTTTTTCAATTTGAAACTGTTCTCTTTTATTCTATCAATACCTATCTTATACAAAAGATATATATATATATATATATATCTTATACAAAAGATATATATAAAGGGTGGAACGATAAAATTGCCCCCTAGAAAAGACAACATGATTCCATTTCCATTTAATGAAAACCAGTTTTCTTTTTTTGTTGCAGACCATCTACGAGTTAGACAGTTGTGTACAAATCCTAAGAGCAATAGGAGTCTTCTATCATATCTGAAAGAGACATAATGTTCAACGAGCGAGATCGGAGATGCGCCGCAGTACAACTCATGCTCTATACCGATCCAAGTTATGACAACAGGACCATTGCCAGCACCCTCTAAATGCAAATCCGGATGGTTCATCATGCCCAGGGTGATAAAAACAAAGTTTCCAGCTACGGTTATGGTCTTTAGTGTGGTTTCAAGTGAGGGCCACATCATGCCACCTCACATCTTCGAAGTCAGCTTGAAAGTCAACACCAAAGTGTACCTGGATGTATTGAAGTGTATGGTGATCCCCTGGTGCAATCAGGTGGCTGGTGGCAGACCCTGGGTGTGGCAGCAGGACTCGGTGCTGGCCCACAAGTCCAAAGAGACCCAGGCTTGACTTCAAAAGGAGTGCTACGACTTTGCACCCTTCTCTCACTGGTCCCCCTCCTCCCCCAAATCGAACCCGTTGGACTACTTTGTTTGGTCATACATTGAGAACATCACCAACAGGACCTCCCACAACACCAAAGACAGTCTGATTGCTGCCATCCGCCGAGTATTCACCTGTGGAAAAGGCGAGCTCCCAGTTCTTGATCCGTATCGAGGTGGTGATTGAGGCTGAAGGCGGTTACATTAAATAGATGTCAGCTCTACTACATAATCAACTTACCTGAACTGATTTTTTCAATAAAAGTTTTAAAATGAAGCTTTAGTGTTGTTTTCTTTAG
Source organism: Sepioteuthis lessoniana (assembly GCA_963585895.1). Taxonomy (NCBI): domain Eukaryota; kingdom Metazoa; phylum Mollusca; class Cephalopoda; order Myopsida; family Loliginidae; genus Sepioteuthis; species Sepioteuthis lessoniana. The sequence continues at coordinate 6,761,001 of OY757947.1, read as the reverse complement.
GACGACAATTTTATTCTTCCACCCTGTATATATTTTCAAATCTTCCAATCTAACACAAAAGCTCATTTTTTTTTTGTTTCAATGAAATTTTTATCTCACATGAACAATTCTATTTACTATGAATCATGTTTGTAGACATTTAAATCATTTCATTTGTTGTGATCTAACACTAATCATATTCACCAACCCCTTCCGCACGAGCAGGATATGACACAAGGTCAATTTTTAAGCGGAGTTTGACAGGTTTGAATTCAGAGTTTTCCTTCTCCTAGACTAGTTGCCTCACCAAGGCTGAAGAATCTAGTCTGCCCTACTATTTACCGATAGCTGGAGGGAGAATAATTGGATCCATACCTTTCCCAAGGGTATTAGTGCTATGTGAAACGCTATCAGCCTCGTCCAGAATTTGAACTCGTGTTGCCGTGTCCATTTTCTACGATGATAACCATTACACCACGGGCACCTAGATCTAACACTAATAATACTATTCAACATTAATCATTTGTTGGTAAATTGTGAATTACTCACAAGTATTGCTATTAATACTAATTCTATCCAAACCTATTCATTTGCACATAGTCAAATGGTTACAAATATTACGATGTAATTCCAATTATTTAACTTATCAAATCGGTTATAGAGTTTCAAGCAGAACTTTTTATCACTAATAATAATATTCAACATTAATCATTAATACATTCCCCCAAAATCCTGGACTCAGATCGTTAAGTGCTATAACAGGACATTCGTTGAAAGGAAGGGGTCGTTCCCCTGTACAGAAGTGCAGTCAGTGTAGTAAACAGCCCAATCAAACTTGGATTAAAATTTTTAAGGATAATAAAAAGAATAGTAAAAATTGTTGGCAACCTAGGTCGAGGGTGACCTGAAGGCTCCCTATTCAATAGCTACTACACCAAGGTGACGGGAAGGATGCTACTCCATTACCTGGATTGCTCCACCTAACCCTTGATCCTTACAATATAATGCTGAGTGTTAAGGTGACATCAGGTACTATTTTTGGAGTTTTTGGTATGACTCGACCTGGGATTGAACCCCGGACCATTGGCAAACACTCTACTCATTAATTTACACTATTATTCTTAGTATTTTTATTATTTACTTGTGTTATGATTAATGATTATGATAACGAGTTATTAAACCGATTCATTTTCACGTGTGTATTGACTAAATATCTCCACCACAAGCAGAATTTGACACAAGGTTAGTTTTTAAGCAAAGTAAAAGACGGTTAGAATTGAGACTTTTCCTTTTCCAAGACTAGTTACATCTGTGGGGATTTAGGAATTAACAGTAAAACTCCCAACCGGATATTGACTCGTCAGCTGCCAGATACAAAATGTATAAACGCGTCGCCACGCATAAGGCTCCACGCATCCATCCGGTTAAAATCAGAAAAAAGAAAAATAATAAAATGTAAAGTAGCCAATGGGAAGCGGTCGCGCCAAAATTAGAAGGATTTTGGAGTGGCGAATTTGGAGCCGGTGAAGAGAGATAAATACTCAGGTTTTCTGTGAACCGACCTCTTTTTCGGGTAGTGACGTCGAACCGACAACACCGATTTTACTATCTGGTGTTTTTGGGCACCACGCTGCATCTTGGGACGTAGCGTTGGTTAGTCCATTCACCAAGTAAATAAAGGAAAGTATGGAAGAAATGTTTTTGTCTCTTATCTGTTTCTATCTTTTCTTTTTGTATATTTCTTTTGGACCTTCTTTGGGCAAGGCATTGCGCCGGCCAGTCAACGTGGGGTAAAATAATATAACCAAAATATGGAGTCAGATATCTTACGGCAACACAGCCTTGCCCTTAGCCACTGACTACCTAAATACCTTCAAACTCCACATTGGTGACCTCGACGCTAAAAACCTTTAAACCCCACACATCACCAAGAATAAAAAAAATCAGTTTGCCCTACAAAACACTTCCGTTATGATCACAATATGACACAAGGTCAGTTTTTGAGGGGATTAAAAAACAGTTAGAATTGAGTTTTCCTTTTCTCTGACTAGTTACATAACCAAGACTAAAGAATCAAGTCTGCCCTACTATTTAACTATATATGGGAAGGGTGGGAAAACATGTCGACTCATGTATTTCCCCCCAGGCCATTAGCGAGAAGTGAAATGTAAACAGACTCGTCCAGGATTTGAACTCAAGACACCAATTCCATTTCCAAAAGCGATAACCGTTACACTAATCAATTTCAAGTAATTCCATTAAAAAATATTTAATACCTACCTTGTCGTTTTTTTTTCTTTGTCGATGAATGTAAACGTCACGTAACTTCAGCAGATTTCAACTCCTGAAATTATCGACTGTAATATATATATATATATATATATATTAAAGTAAGTAAGTAAGTATGTGTGTGTATGTGTGTGTGTGTGTGTGTCGTCTTTTAAAGATTAAATTAAATACTGTCGATTACCGGCAAAAACGAGAACACTCAGTCACCGTGTGAAGAAAACAACGGAAGTAACCGGTGCTTATAGAATGTTTGTTCCTTATTATAAACTCTTCCGAGTGTTTGAATAAGTGAATAATACTATTTTTCTATACATAATTGGTTGACCCATTTGGAATGTAGTTTTTTAATATAGATTTTTTTTCCTCCCTGAAGATTAGAAATGGACAATCCCATTAAATAATAGGAGCTTCCATTGGCAAACATTGAACTACAGAAGCCACCTCCTCTGATAATATGAAAAAAAGAAACCTGTTTTTAGAAGCAGAACTTTTTTCTACGACTTATACAGAATAAAGTAATTGATTGTCAATATAACAACGACTTTGTTGTTGATACTTTACTCTATCCAGAGAAGAAGGTTCATATCATTTGGATATTTGTCGTACTAAACTAAATAACTAAACAAAAAAGAATGAGATTTTTATCATTAAGGGTTTTCGGACTATTGTCTTCATCTTTAATGTTATTTCTACGACGTTTCGGCCGATATGTCCTCCGGCCTTCTTCAGCTGTTTGTCAAACTCGGGAACCTTCACAGAACTTCGAACTACGTCCTTTATTGAATCCACGGGGGTCACCTGTTCTGATTCCGTTAGCCATAACCGGGTACAAGTGTTAAGTAACAATAAAGATGAAAACAATAGTCCGAAAACCCTTCATGATAAAAATCACCAACCTTCGTCTCAGAAATTTAGACAACTAAAAAAAAAGTGCATCTTAATGTTTTTTACATTTAACCTTATATGACTGACAACTAGGTTGATTTTAACGGTATGCCAACCTTTCTAGAGTTACGTTATGCCTAGAGGTTAGGGAATCGCGTTCATTGTTCCTATTTACATTGTTTTAAAGTGCATTTTTGCACACAGTTATATGGTATCAATTATTCCAATCCAATACAAATAATTTTCACACAGTTATATGGTTTCAAGTACTCCTATCTTATGATAATAATTTATCAATTATTTTTTTGGTTTAAAGTAACTGTTTTAATTTATTTATCATAACTTGTTAGTTATATTTTTCAAGTACCTAATGATGAAAATCGTTAATTGTAGTGATTCGGGTACGTATGGTCTGGGAGTCGATGTCGATTGGTCACACCAGATATATGACCCTTACATCTCATAGAATCCAAGTAAGTTGACTTCTGTACGTGTTAATTTCTTCATCCCCATTTTGTGATTCACTGATCGCAGGTAGATCACAGGGGTGTACGGTCCCCGACTTTGTGGGTGGAGACAAAAAATCAGGTAGAGCGAAGAAGTAAGTCTCTCTGAAGACATCGTATCTCAACCTGGTTTAAATATTAACAGTTCCTCTCTCTCTCTCTCTCTCTCTCTCTCTCTCTCTCTCTCTCTCTCCTTGCTAACAGTTTTAACTATTTTGTAATAAAAAAGAGATGAATATTTTTTATACATAAGAGTGATTGTCACTTTCTTTGAGGTATATAACAATCCTATTGAGGACAATTTCAAATATTCAATAATTTTAATGACAATACTGCTTTATTTTTACACAACCTAATCAAAAGTAATTTGATTACCATCAATAAGTTATCTCCATAATTGATCTAATATTTAATCTAATATCACCCATCGACCTTTGACACAAATAATGATGTCATAATGGTATGTGTTTAAGTTATATCTACAGCCTAAACTAACTAATGTATGACAAACATTAATGTCTATGGGGCTGAATAATATTTGGTTGTTATTATTTCATTGGTTAGTAGGTTGTTGGTAGTTGTCCATTTTGGTTTGGTTAATTACTGGGTTTTATGGAATGACTTTGTAGTTTTTGGTATCTGACTCTTTGCTTTTTCTTATTACCCCATTAACTTGTTCTGCTATGGATGGCCGCAGCAGTAAATGAACAAAAAATGAAAAAAAAAGAAGCAAAAACAAGTATACTTTAAACTTAACCTTTATTTTATAGGTAGATAGGTGAACTCCTTCTCCTTCCTTGTTTTTTTTTTACATACAGTATGGATACACTTATACAGATATACAAATGTATATATGTAACTACACGGTCTCATATGTCCACCATGACAAACACACACGTCTAACTATACTACCATCCCAAGGATCCATAGTGTTATATATCTTAAACATATAACCCTTCATTCACTATTTCTATTCTCTACCTAATTAAGGATTCGATACTTATACAAAAGACTCTTTCAACTAAAATTTCTTCAGACATCTTTATTTATTCTTGAAGTATTTCATATCATTTCTTATTTTCCTCAGAAAAGAAATATGCTCTTAATTTGTTGGGAATTGTTTTACATTTCTTAACTGTAGAAAGATATCACTGCAAACTGAATTTTCAGTCAAAGAGTTCCAAATTATCAAAAACAAATATCAGTTTGGTAGCAAGAGTAGGTGCAAATGACAATGTGAAATTGATCCTTGTATTCACTTTCAAAGCGGCCTCTGTTAGTTCAGCGAAACTCCTTTCTGTTCTCCGTACACGTCCCACTAGAAACAACAACAACAACCGAATCCAACGATCTCCACCGATTCTCATATCGACTCGCTCCTTCTTCAAAGCAACCCGCTTTTATCAAGTCGGAGACCACCTCATTTGCATCCGAGCAGTGATAATTTGCGCGACTTTACGAGATCAGATGGTTATAAAAAGTTGCGGGCGCCATCTTGAATTTCTTTGTTTTCCGGCTTGTCTGAACGATGCACACGCGAGGTCGCTTAAAAGGTAAGCCCCCCCCCACGTCTCCGTTTTCACGATTTCCGCCACATTAACTCAAGGAAATATTAAACAAAGATAAATTTCCTCAATAAGTGATTGAATTGAGTTACTTACATTCAAATAATTGAACCAGTCAATTTTGATACTCACTACATAAAAAGACAAACATTTAAGTTATCAATAAGTTATCACCTTTCATGAAATACAAAAGTCTTATTCTTTTGACAAAACAGACACAAAAAGAGGAAGAGAAAAGGTTCTCAGTTCTCACGTGATAGAAGAAATAATTTCATTCCACATTGGGTTTTCAGATGGTCATTTATGAAGAACTTGATGAAAATGCTGATCCATACACTTCTCACGAAATTGTTTCCTTTGCACTGTGTTCAAGTGTAACATAGCCAGATACAGATATGCGAAATGTACATAGAATGTTCATAACATATATACATAGAACATAGGAATCCCGAAACACGAAAACTCTTCTTAGTTCAGGTACGAAACTTTTTATTACCTTTGAGTTAAATGTTTCGACATAAGGAAGAGAGATGCACAATCTTTCTATGATTTTTTCATCTGCCCCTACAACACGTGTGGCACCCGCCACAAGGCCACTGCGAGCTAGCCAAAGTCACTGTTCTTCTTCGGAAAGCAAGACTCAACTCAACTGACTTTTTTAAAAATCCCCAAAATCCTCTGCACACGCTTCCGGTGCCATACGTCATTCACATCCCATGCTCAAATTTGGGATTTTTATTTTGACATCTCTAAATGACACATCCTACCTGTGAACGCGTTAACACCTGTGCTCAAGTTTGCACCTAATTAACCCATGTGCTGAGCCAAAAGGTTCTCAGACTAAATAAACCCAAAAGCAAGATACATAAAACGAAATCCCTCGGCCATTAGATTACACAAGTAGATATGATTTTAAACTAGAATTTTCTGATAATGCTAATCAACAAAAGACACAAAAATATGGTTTCTCTCCAGTGTGTGTTTGCATGTGGGTTTTTAAATGTAAATTGAGTGAAATTAAAAGGGTTTTCAATTTTCATGTGACCCACTCACATGTGGTGTCCTAAAAAAAACAAAAAAAAAAACGCTCACAATTCAAAGGGAGATAATTATTTATTGTCCCCTATTGTGGATAAAACTGAAATGAATAATTTTCTTTGGACTCAATTTGTTTAGTTTTTTATCTTGTTCGTGAAATGACTGAAAATGAAAATCTACAAAATTCATGCTTTAGAATATATGACTTTTTAGAATTTGTATCAGCAATATTTAACATTTGTTTAACCTTTTATCTTGTTCGTGAAATGACTGAAAATGAAAAATTATACAGTTGATGCTTTGAAAAAAAATTACACTGAATTTAACGTAAACACAGAAAGATGTTGGCACAAAAAATGCAACAAACTTGTGACAAGAATAAGTTTATGCAAAGAGAAACAAAATTATAAACAAACACACATTCTAGTGACTATTTCTTTGTAGAAGTAAAAAAAAAAAAGGGGTTGTAATAGATGAAATATGCACCTCGTTCTACGTACAAGCAGGGTAGAAAAATGGATACAACAATTGTCAAATTTCTGACTTGTCTTATTAAGGCATTCATAGTTATACCTTATTTATTTGCATATATTTAAATGGTCTCAAGCATTGCAGTTCTTCATTAGGAATTTTATTGATTAGATATTCAAATCTTATTAAAATAACCTGCACGCAACTGAATAGTTTTAAATATCAAATAAAAACAATCTCTAGTAAAAGATTGAACAGTTCTATATAACTCATAGATGGGACCCTAACAGGTACTACTACTCTTCCTCTATTTTGTTTTAGTTTTTGCTCTAGTCTTTCCCTTATTTCATTATTTTACTCTTTCTCTCTCTCCCACTCTTTCAGTCTCCCCTCTGACTCCCTTGAAGTGTGAACTATGAGAAAATACTGATCCTAATGATCCCCCATAAAATACTTTTCCTAGTTTATGTGTCAGCAAGTGTGTTTTGTTCATAGACGAAATAATATGATTTCACAGTGTTTGCATACGATTTTCATACAGTAGAAATCATTGAAAAATGCTGATCCACATACTTCACAAGAAAATGGTTTCTCTCCAGTGCATGTTTGCATGTAACTTTTTTAAAAGTACAACTTGTTGAAAATCTACACAGTTAACAAAAAATATTTTCTTACCCAGGTGCATTCATCAGCAACAATATAACGTGAAACACTGTGAAAGTGATGATCCACACACTTCCCAGGAAAATGGTTTCTCTTCAGTGTGTTTAAGTAGATGGTGTTTTAAAGTGGATTTTTCTGAAAATGCTAAGAAGAATATAACAAGAATACGGTTTCTATCCTGTGTGTGTGCGCATATGGCATTTTAAATTATAACTCTGTGAAAATTCTAATCCACACACTTCACAAGAAAATGGTTTTTCTTCCCTGTGTGTTTGCATATGGATTTTCATAGATGACTTAAGTGAGAATTCTAATCCACACACTTTACAAGAAAATGGTTTCTCCCCTCTGTGTGTTTGCATGTGGGTTTGTAAATGGGAATAGAGTGAAAATACTGCTCTACAAACTTCACAAGAAAATTGTGCCTCTTCAGAGTGTGCATTTGAATGTGGCATTTGAAACTAGATTTACATGAAAACACTGAGCTACACACTTCTCATGAAAATGGTTCCTTATCACTGTGTTTAAGAAGATGGTGCTTTAAAGTGGAACTTTCTGAAAATGCTATTCCACAAATGTCACAAGGATATGGTTTCTCTCCTGTGTGTGTGCGCATATGGCATTTTAAATTAGAACTCCATGAAAATGCTGATCCACATACTTGACAAGAATATGGTTTCTCTCCAGTGTGTATTCGCAAGTGAATTTTTAAATTTGACTCAGATGAAAATGCTGACCCACATACGTCACAAGAAAATGGCTTCTCTCCAGTGTGTATTCGCATATGGCTTTTTATATATGATTTCCGTGCAAATGCTATTCCACATACTTTACAAGGAAATGGCTTCTCTCCAGTGTGTGTTCGCATGTGGATTTTCATAAATGACTTATGGGAGAATGCTAATCCACATACATTACAAGAAAAGGGTTTCTCCCCTCTGTGTGTTTGCATATGGGTTTCTAAGTGTGAATTGAGTAAAAATGCTGCTTTACAAACTTTACAAGAAAATTTGGTTTCTTTAGTGTGTGTTTGAATGTGGCATTTTAAACTAGATTTATGTGAAAATGCTGATCCACACACTTCACATGAAAATGGTTTCTCACCACTGTGTTTAAGAAGATGGCGTTTTAAAGTGGAACTTTCTGAAAATGCTGATCCACAAATATCACAAGGATATGGTTTCTCTCCCGTGTGTGTGCGCATATGGCATTTTAAATTAGAACTCCATGAAAATGCTGATCCACATACTTGACAAAAATATGGTTTCTCTCCAGTGTGTTTTCGCAAGTGACTTTTTAAATTCGACTCCCGTGAAAATGCTGACCCACACACTTCACAAGAAAATGGCTTCTCCCCAGTGTGGGTTTGCATGTGTTGTTTCAAATGAAAAGTACGTGTAAATGCTGATCCACAAATATCACAAGAAAATGGCTTCTTTCCTGTGTGTGTTTGCATATGGGTTTTTAGATGTGACTCAAATGAAAATGCTAAGCCACAGACTTCACAGGAAAATGGCTTCTTTCCAGTGTGGGTTTGCATGTGGCGTTTCAAATTAAAATTACGTGAAAATGCTGATCCACACACTTCACAAGAAAATGGCTTCTCTCCTGCTAGTTATTGCATATGGCGTTTTTAAATGTAAATTAATAGAAAATGCTGATCAAGCTATTTCATAAGAAAAATGTCTCTCTCCAGTGTGGGTTTGTATGTGGATTTTCAAACATGAGTTATGAGTCAAAGCTGATTCTCAAACTTAACAAGAAAATGGTTCTTCTCCAATCCCCGTTAGCATATGTCTTTTTAAATGTGAATTAAGTAAAAATGATGATTCACAAACTTCACGAGAAAATTGTTTCTCTCTAGTGTGTGTTAGCATGTGGCTTTTTCTAATTATATGCAAACATTGATCCATACACTTCACAGGAAAATGGTTTCTCTCCACTGTGGGTAAGTAGATGAGTTTTCTCTCTGGTGTTTATGCACAAATGGCAGTATGAATGAGGACTCTCTGGAAATGCTGATCCCTATATTTTGTTATCTGTAAATAAAGAACAGGTATTATTAAAGAAAACAGGAGACTCATGCTTTATTTGAAGTGAATAAATTAGAATAAATCACTTTCTGTTTCAATTAACAGTCACATATCATGTCATTTATATTCAGACATAGATTAAAAAAATATAAGATAATTAGGCAAGAAACATAATTAAATATAATTGAGATAAAGAAGTTTTACTTTATCCTAAGATTTACTCTTCTAAAATAAAAGGACCCTCCATCATTGATAAATATATGAGAAAATTGAAGCAAAAAAACAAAGTCACTTTAATCAAATGTTTTATAAACATTAAAAAAATGAAATGTACAAAAAAGAATATTTCACTTTGTACCATCTTGCACTAAATAGCAGAACTCTTTAGAAGATGAGGAATGTAATCCCCAAACTTATGTAAAGTAGGCAATCCCATAGCAATGAAGTAATGGTGATATTTTCACAAAGCCCCAGTCGGTGCGCACTATATATTTACAAGTTAAATTGATCCCCTCTTCATAAGTCACCCTAAAATAAATTAATTCATAATTTTTTTAATTATAAGTACAGTTTAGAGTTCAAATCTTCATCATCATCATCATCATGTTGTGCCACCAGCACTGATCTCCCCGACCCTCTCCTGCCACCATTCTCCATCGCTCCTTATAGTTGTTCAAGGCTACATCATGTATCAGCACTAAGATGTTGTATGTAGGGTCTAGCTGGTTGTCCTGCTTTTGCTCATCCATGTGAAGGGGTCCACAGGAGTATGAGCTCGTCCCTACTTCTCAAGCAGTGTCCTGCATGTCTGCTTAGTCTAACTTTGATAGTTTCGTGATTCATGGTAAGTAGATGTACAGCTGCTGCTTTGTGGGGTGCTGCCTCCAGGACTTGTTTACTATTGCTCACAGCATTCTTATGTAATTGCAGTCAAGCTTTTTCTCCATACGTTTATTTAGTGTCCATGTAATGCATCAGTACAGCAGTATCGACACAACTGAATATTCCAGAACATTCTGGAACGAAATTTAAGCAAGCAGACGATAAAATAAGTCAACCAATTTGCTGACAAAACGCATGAAGACCCAGAAAAAAAAGAGAAAATGACAATTTTTAATGGATAATGTTACCAACCTTTTCAGAAGAAAAAGAATAAATCAGCTGTCAATGTATGGAAATTTTTAATATGAAAAACTTGTTTGAAATTTTATTTTATCTATTGGGAAGGGGGTGTCTCATTTTTTTTTCTCTTTTTAAACAATTATTTTCGTATTATATGCACTTATAGTACCATGCAGAAGTAATAACGTGTTAATTTAGAAATCCATTCTTACTACGAGGTGGGGTAACTTGCCGCGACCGGTCTACGAATGTCAACAGATCGGATTACATTTCGCCCACGAGAAATAACATCCGGGCCCGGCCGGAAATGATGAAGCCCTTTTTCGATTTTAACCGGCCGTTACAGCTAAGAAAGGGATAAATTAATATTTATCAACATTTGCAAAATACTTCTGCTAGAAATAATTCTATAAAAATGGAAGTAATACTTTTCGCTAGCCTATGCTGGGCTAAAGAAATACTTATTTTCTGCGTCCATTTTTTGTAGAAGAACTTTCTATCCACGTGGCGCGACAGAAGTGGAGTTCCCTTTCTTCCATATAAAAAGGCTTCAGGCGACAAAAATGGAGAGGTCTACATGGATGCTCTATGGGGCCACTCGGCTCCACGAGGCTTGGGTCCGACATTATCGTGGTTGCACCCACCTCACCGCCACTTCTAGTGGTCGATTCAACAACCTTTTTTTACAGTCCTTTTTAAGGGCTATGAGAGGTCACCTTCTGCGGGTCAGTGCATCTCTGGCGGTCAGTAATGATCAGTCGACGTAGACGGCCTGGTGGCAAACACGAAGAGGACTCACTAAGACCAGCCGGTCATAACCATCGCTCGGTTCCGCTCGTCCGTTTGGCTGTGCAGCGCTAAAGGCAGGGGTTGACCTTTAGCTACCGCTCCACCATCCGCGCAGCGCTAAGATAACGCCAATCTTAGCCTCGGCCACCTTTTCTCGACTCGTTCGCTCGATCTCGTCTGTAGTAAGGCCTGGCAGACCTTTCACTTGGTCCGTAACACTAAGACACGGCTCAGTCTTAGTCACTAGCTCACCCGACACTACACGACCAAGCTGCCATAACCGAACTCGACCTCGACGCTCTTGCAAGGTATCACGCAGTCCACGTAACGACTCGCTGTTACGGACTGTCCTACCACTGCAACAACTGGCCCACGTACGACCCGCTGCACGAGCCAGAAACCAGATCAACACCCCCCCCGGTTAACCCAACATACCGTCAAAACCGGGATATCGATCTATCGACCACGACGCTCCTGCAATGCCGTCCACGTAACGACTCGCTGTTACGGACTATCCTAGCAATGCAGCATCTAGTCCACGTAACGACTCGCTGTTACGGACTACACTAGCATTGCAACAACTAGCTCACGTAATGACTCGCTGTTACGAGCTAACAACCACGACTCGACCATACCAACAAAATGTCAAAACCGGGACATTGATTTATCAACGACCAACTCGACCGACCTCAGCTGCCCGCGACGACTGTCCAACGGTATCCAACGACCCGACCGAATCTCAGCTTACCAGCATCAAACATCCAGCTGTATCTCCACGACTCGACCTACGCCAGCTACCCTCGTCGAACGTCCAGCTGCGAACATCTACAACGCGACTATACCAGCTAACGACGTAACCCATCCTAGCTGAAGACTACATACAACCGCCACGGACATTTACATACACGCTTGATAAATACGACAAATAAATTGTCACTTGTTGTGGCTGTTGCCTCGCCTTTGTCCCTTCATTGTATTTTGGCTGTTCTCATTCACACCTTTAACCGTATAACTCATTTGCAGGGTCGATGTGCTTATCAGCTCCGCAACAAACTATTCTGTACTTTCACCTAAGAAATTTAACAATAATCCAGGTCCTGCATTTGGTGTTACGGCATCTCCAGGTATAACTTTTCCTCATTTCTTTTTTTTTTTTTTTTTTTTTTTTTCAGGTGGCAAGGATGCTCACATGCCCGGCAACTTTTAATTTTGCCAATAAGGTTTTTTCTTGGCAGAATTGGATCACCATTTCTGCACATTGTAGATTTTCGCTTAGCTGTGATAAATTCATGTTTACAATTGTTTGTAACTTAGTAAACAAATTGGTTGAATTATTTTATCTTAAATTTGATTAGCTAAGCGTTTCGACATATTCCGATTCTTTCCGGAAACGCTCGGGAAAGTTCGGCATTTTTGCGGTAACATAGATGAAGAAGTACCAACTATTTACGACGTAAATTTACGACGTCACTTACTAAAAACTTACGAAAAGCCATCAAGCATCACAACAACACAAGTTGACAATGAAAACATATTTCATGAAAAAGATAGTCAAATGCAACACAACAATATTCACAATACAGAACATTCGAAAACCGAATAAAAAGTGGAAGAATAATTAGGCTTCCAGCCAGATACAGAGAATAAATTTTTTAAAAAATTCATTAAAAAATCAAAGATGTTGGATTATCTCCCCCTCGCTGGAAATAGACTCCCTCACACTATTCCTCTTTAAAAACATCCTGCAATCCCCAACCTACCACACTAACCACTACATAGGAGCAGATCCCTAATTTCCCTTACTAACACAGTCTGAAAAAAACATTTGATGAGAGCACATGAGTCCGAGTCTAGTTGATTCTCGTTGCTAACTTTTTTAATATATATTTGCACATGGTTTTTCGATATATAATTGATTGACCCATTTGGAATGTAGTTTTTTTTAATATTGATTTTCTTTACTCTGCTGAGTAGAAATGGACAATCTCATGAAATAATAGAAGCTTCCATTGGCAAGCATTGAACTACAGAAGCTACCTCCTCTGTTGATATTTTTAAAAAAATGTTTTTAGAAGCAGAACTTTTTTCGACGATTTATACTGAATAAAGTTATTGATTGTCAATACTACAACTACTTTGTTGTTGCGACTTTACTCTATCCAGGGAAGAAGGTTCGTGGCATTTGGATATTTGTCGTACTAAGCTAAATAAATAAACAGAAAAATGAGAAAAATATTTTGAATTGAGCGCATCTTAATGTTTTTTACATTTAACCTTTATATATATTTACCCAACCCCTCCACTCGGACAGGATATAACACGAGGTCAATTTTTAAGCGGAGTTTAACAGGTTTTAATTCAGAGTTTTCCTTCTAGACTAGTTGCCTTACCAAGGCTGAAGAACCTAGTCTGTCCTACTATTTACCCGTAGCTGGAGGGAGAATAATTGGATTCATACCTTTCCCAAGGGGTATTAGTGCTATGTGAAATGCAATCAGTCTCGTCCAGGATTTGAAATCGTGTCGCCGTGTCTATTTCTACGACGATAACCATTACACCACGGGCACTATTTAACCTTCATATGACTGACTAAAAGGTTGATTTTTTTAATTTGACCCATAGATAAGACCTGATTAAGTTCTACCACTCGGGACCAGAATGGACCTGGTAGTTATGGTATGATGGTATACTCCACATTCCCCCAAACTCTTGGATTCAGATAGTTTAGTGCCATAACTGGATATTCGTTGAAAAGAAAGGGGTCTCTTCCCCGTACAGAAATGAAGTTAGTATATTAAACAGCTCCATCCAACTTAGATTAAAACTTCTAAAGATAATAAAAAGAATAGTAAAAGTTGTTGGCAACCTAGGTCGAGGGTGACATGAAGGCTCCCTATTCAATAGCTACTACACCAAGGTGAAGGGAAGGATGCTACACCATTACCTGGATTGCTCCACCTAACCCTTGATCCTTACGTTATAATGCTGAGTGTTAAGGTGACATCAAGTACTATTTTTTGAGTTTTTGGTATGACTCGACCTGGGATTGAACCCTGGACCATTGGCAAACATTCTACTCATTAATTTACACTATTATTCTTAGTATTTTTATTATTTGCTTGTGTTATGATTAATGATTATGATAGCGAGTTATTAAACCGATTCATTTTCAACTGTGTATTGACTAAATATCTCCACCACAAGCAGAATTTGACACAAGGTTAGTTTTTAAGCAAAGTAAAAGATGGTTAGAATTGAGACTTTTCCTTTTCCAAGACTAGTTACATCACCAACCAAAAAAAAAAAAAAAAAAAGAGTTTGCCCTACTAAACACTTCCGTTATGATCACAATATGACACAAGGTCAGTTTATGAGGGGGTTAAAAAAACGGTTAGAATTGAGAGCTTTCCTTTTCTCTGACTAGTTACTTAACCAAGACTAAAGAATCAAGTCTGCCCCACTATTCAACCACGGTGGGATAACATGTCGATTCATGTCTTTCCCTCAGGCCATTAGCAAGAAGTGAAACGTTAACAGACTAGTCCAGGATTTGAACTCAAGACACCAATTCCATTTCCAAAAGCGATAACCGTTACAGTACTCAATTTCAAGTAATTGCATTAAAAAATATTTAATACCTACCTTGTCGTTTTTTTTTTCTTTGTCGATGAATGTAAACGTAACGTAACTTCATCAGATTTCTACTCATGAAATTATCAACTGTAATATATATATATATATATATATAGATAGATATATATAGATATATATTAAAGCGTGTGTGTGTGTGTCATCTTTTAAAGACTGAATTAAATACTGTCCATTACCTGCAAAGTCGAGAGCAATCAGTCACGGTATAAAGAAAACAATGGAAGTAACCGGTGTTCATTAAATGTTCGTTCCGCAACATAAACTCTGCACAGTTTATATATGCGTAAATACTGTTTCTCTAGACATCATTGGTTGATCCATTTGGAATGTAGATTTTTAATATTGACTTTTTTCTCTTTAAAGATTAGAAATGGACCGTCCCATTAAATAATTGGAGCTTCCATTAGCAAGCAGTGACCTACAGAAGCTACCTCCTCTGATAATATGAAAAAAAACCCCAAAAAACTGTTTTTAGAAGCAGAATATTTTTTCTACGATTTATAATGAATAAAGTTATTGATTGTCAATACTACAACTACTTTGTTGTTGCTACTTGACTCTATTCAGGGAAGAAGGTTCGTATCATTTGGACATTTGTTGTGGTAAGCTAAATGATTAAACAAAAAAATTATAAAAATATTTTGAATTGAGTACATCTTTATGTTTTTTTTTACATTTAACCTTTATATGAATGACTAATAGGTTGATTTTAACGGTATAGCGGTTTTGATGATATCACTATTGTTTTTAGGCACACAAATGAATTGCGAAACTATTCTTTAACAACACACAACAGCGAAAATTCTTTATTTGCAGCTTAGAGGCAGTTTGTTCTTGGTGCTGCAAGACTCGTGGTGGTTAGGCTTGTTGGATGTTTGAGACGAAATGGTTTAGCGGGATGTTGAGATGGCAGCGTGTCGTTGGACGTGTGAGGGAAGTATTCAAGGTCGCCGTGTAGTTTTGTGTGTCTGGTAATTGGGGAGAGTAGGCGTTATCTCCATTAATGTGGACCAGAGGTGAAGTTGGAGCTAGTGTGTCGAGAGCGAAGTGGCGCTCGGATCGACATAGTAAATTTTTGTGGTGCTTGTAGAAGGCATGCTGAACGTATCTACTTCATATTCAACTGGGATTCCTTGGTCTAAAATATATCAGACGCAAAGAATCCATAAATTAGATGGTTCCCTCGTTGAGTGTCCATGTTGCTGCTGCTAGGGTTAAAGCCACAGTGAGATGTCCCACTGGGTGGCTTGTTTAGCTAAAAAGCATCGCTAAGCAGGGGCGACCAGAGACACGACTGCTCCGGTCGCTGTCCCAAGCTGAAGAGAGTGTGTTTGGCCGCTCACCCGTTTTGCTAGCCGGAAATGAAGGTCCGGGCTGATTAGGATATGTCATCCTGATTGGGTGAAATTCAGTGTTGAATTAAATAGCGCGCCAAAACAAAATACGAGATTTTCCTCTTCTCTACAACGGTATGTCAACCTGTCTAGAGCTATATTCTGCCTAGAGCTAAGGGAATCGCGTTCATTATTCATATTTACATCGTTTTAAAGTGCCTTTTCGCACACAGTTATATGGTATCAAGTATTCCTATCCAATACAAATAATTTTCACACAGTAATATTGTTTTAAATACTCCTATCTTATGATAATAATTTATGAACAATTTTGTTGGTTTTGAATAACTATTTTAATTTAGTAATCATAACTTGCTATTTAGTCTTCCCGTTTTCGGAACTTGAATTGATGTGAAAGTATGTTTCCTATCGGCAAGAGTCGAGTCACATATGCAAATTTCGGATCCCCTTGACACGTGCACGAATAGCACCATTATTAGGGGGAATTAATTAGTTTTTCTCTTGTGGCTTGAGGCTTTAGAGACGGGCTTTCGGATGGACGACAAGGTGAGACAGAAAGGAAAAAGAAAGAAGAGGAAAATGGGAGAAGGGAAGGAGAAGAAAGATTAATCCACTCAGATTCGTTCGACTCATTTCTGACCCCCCCTCAATAAAGAACTTTTTCTTTAATTTTTTTTTTTACTTCATTAACTTGGAGTATCAATACTTAATAGAAAAAATTTACGGTTATAGGATATCATGTATTCCTATCTAACATAAATAGTTTTATGGGACTTAAAAGATTAGGTTGGTTATTTGCTTTCGTTTCGTAGGTTGTTGGTTGTTGTATCCAATTCTAGTTCTTTTTTTTTTCCCCTACCTTATCAAACTTGTTGGCATCTTAGTTGGTTGAAGGCTACAAAAGAATTACTGAAGGAAAGAAGAAAAGAGACGAAGATACCTTTCAAATTTCAACTTTATTTGAGGGTTTTAAACGGTTATTCTCTAGCGAGATGTTTTCGTAAACTAATAGATGTACTTGTGTTTCCTAAACAAGGCTTTGAAATAAACTTGTCATTTTTGGTGGGAGATGAGTTTGTAGTTTGTGGTTATGTCCAGTAGGTGTTTTTGTGAGTTATGTTAGCGGAGACGGCTGCTAAAAAGAGAGTTATTTGTTTATTTTGTTTTGGTGAGTTGTGAGTTGGAAGATCTGTCGTTTAATCTAGTATATATGTTCAGTAACGGCTGCTACTGGTGGGAGAATGAGCCAGCATTCTACTAAGCAGACGTGTAGACTTCTCTACGAGCAGTAGGAGAGAAGTAGTTCTTTCCAGTTCAAGAGTTCACTGCTGAATCAGAGTTTGTCTTTAGTGCTGGTAAGTCTTGTGCCTCCGGCATGTGCGGTTCCTACTTCCCGTCAGAGGTTTCTAGGAACTGCCACATTTTTTAATTTCCTTTTATGTTATTTTTATTAATGTCCACAATTTTAAGTATTCCTATGTAATATTAATAATTACATGGCTTCAATAATAGTCGTTTGTTTCGACAGTTACATGCTTCCAAGTAACAATTGTAGAATATAGGATTTTCTAGGATATAAAATCCTATATTCTACAATCCATAAGGTAGACACAAATATGTGAGAAATGCACACATATAAAGTGGATCCAAATCAAATTTTAGTACAAATCAGTAAAAACTTGGAACCTGACTGGACAGAATAGTCACGTGGCTGTGTTTTAAATTACGTCGGCGTAGTTGAACTCTAATTAAACTCGTCCCACGCAAAAACAAACCTTTCATTTGGAGCTAGTAACTTGTCGAGAAAACCTATTTATTTCACTTATTGGACAGCAATACACAGACTCGCTGACAACCACAACAACAGTGACACAGTAACGCACAGCCAGGTGAGAACTCTTTACACTGCAACACACTACCAGTAAACATCAAATGCGAATTGTTGTATAGTGGCTCGTACCATGTGACTTCCGGTATCGTGGAAGTATAAAAGACGCCGTGTCTCTCAAGTATGGGGGAAGCAGAAAGAAGTAGAGAGACAGCTCTGGAAGGACGTCGGTCAGTAGTAAGACCAACTTCGGACATAACACCAACAGCATGAGATTTATAATACTAGTTGGACTGTACCACTTGAGTTAATAATTAACTCTATTTCACTGTGTATCTTTTCCTTACCACGAAAGGACACTAATACTCGACAAAACACCTCCATAATAATTTAGATGCACTGGCGGTTAGATCATATATTCTAATACCAACTAATGGCAACTGCAAATCTGCACATCTAAAAAACAGTAGTCATAGATGTGGCGAAAGTAAGTTTACCATCTTTTTGTCTGCTCCTTTTCTTGAGATCATCTAAGTCAGGTTTCATATATCTCCGCCCACCCTCTCTCTCATACACACACATTCAATCAGCAGTCAAGCATACACTCCACTTATATGTGCTTTCACTCACACATGCACATACACACACATTTTTACCAAGATCTTTTAAACTCATAGTCTCTTCCGACCACAACACATCAAGGCACCAAAAATATAAACCCAATCGAGAATCCTCTAATAATATAAAACTTGGAGATGCCCGTGGTGTAATGGTTTAGGGCAGACTAGGTTCTTCAGCCTTGGTGAGGTAACTTGTCTACGAGAAGGAAAACTCTGAATTCAAACCTGTTAAACTCCGCTTAAAATTTGACCTTGTGTCATATCCTGCCCGAGCGGAGGGGTTGGTAAATATGAATAATATAAAACACAACTGCAATGTTTCTTGTGTCTGTATACATAATATTTAAGAATGAAAGAAGGAACAGAAGGTGAGATCTTTCACGTTTTTTATTGTAATCTTTAAAGAAAGAAAAAAAATTGAATTGAAAAAAGAAAGAAAGAACAAATGATGTGATTTGTAGCCTGTCACATCAAAAGAGAAAGGAAAAGAAAATAGACAAGTTGTTGGGAAAGTAGACTGATGCCAAAACGGAACGATTTCTTCAGTTTTTGATTTTGTCTCCTTGGCTATGTATCTTTTGAATCTACATTGACAGCAACAAGGAAGATAGAGAAAGAGAGAGAATGTGAAAGAGTCTCCACTTTCAAGATTATATAAAATTCAACTATCATTATTGACATGTTTATTCTAATATGTACATAAATGTTTAATTAATTCATCCTGGTTTTCTTCTTTTTTGTTGCTGCATGTAGTTTTACAAATTTGTGTTTTAGTTGCGGACAAGATACTCATATAAATTTGTTGTGATGCTGACAAAAGAAAGACATAGGGAACACAAAAAGGTTGAAAGAAAAACATATATATTCAAGTAACAGAAACAAGATACAAATGAACCTGGTTAAACAGTAGTTAGTTGATAGGAAGCTGAGAGTCCAGTGGGGTAGTGACTTATCCGTCCACTACGCAAATGGTATCACACATGACTGTGTCATGCTGATTGGAGAACTCTGTCTGATGATCTTGTTGACGTGTATTTATGGAGGAGGGCAAGTCCATTATGTAGGGAGTACAACAGAATTCTGGTTGTTAATCTGAGAAGACTGACCCCATATAATAAATGATAATCCTTACTTTAAGTAATTATTCTAAATACAAATATTTAACAATTATATTGTATCACATATTCCCATCAAATACAAATAATTTACACACGGAGGTATGGTTTCAAGTATTCATATCTAATAGAAATAATTTACACACTGTTGTATGGTTTCAAGTATTCATATCTAATACAAATAATTTGTAGATGGTTGTATAGTTTCAACTATTCCTATCTAATACAAATAATTACACCCAGTTGTATGGTTTCAAGGATTCCTATCTAATACAAATAATTTACACACATTGTATGGTTTCAAGTATTCCTACCAAATATAAATAATTTACAAATACTTGTATGGTTTCAAGTGTTCCTATTAAATACATTCCACCTGGAAGATCTTCACTGAAGAGCATGCTGCAACTAGCTGCAAAGTCAAAAACCAACATACTATCCAGCGAGACCAAAAAGAACTTTTTCCCTCTCAGACTCGTTTACTTCTGCAATAATAATAAACCTTTCATTGTTGTGTTTTCAATGAACGTTCGTTATTTGTATTGTCAATTAATATATAGTGTTATGGAAACTAACCATACTCTCTCTCTCTTTCAGTCTCCCCTCTGTCTCCCTTGAAGTGTGAACTATGAAAAAATACTGATCCTAATGATCCCCCATAAAATATTTTTCCTAATTTATGTGTCAGTAAGTGTGTTTTGTTCATAGACAAAATAATATTATTTCACAGTGTTTGCATACGATTTTCATACAGTAGAAATCATTGAAAAATGCTGATCCACATACTTCACAAGAAAATGGTTTCTCTCCAGTGCATGTTTGCATGTAACTTTTTTAAAAGTACAACTTGTTGAAAATGCCAATCTACACAGTTAACAAAATATATTTTCTTACCCAGGTGTGTTCATCAGCAACAATGTAACCTGAAATATTGTGAAAGTGATGATCCACACACTTTCCAGAAAAATGGTTTCTCTTAAGTGTGTTTAAGTAGATCATGTTTTAAAGTGGATTTTTCTGAAAATGCTAAGAAGAATATAACAAGAATACGGTTTCTATCCTCTGTGTGTGTGCGCATATGGCATTTTAACTTTATGAAAATGTTGATCCACAAACATTACAAAAATATGGTTTCTCACCAGTGTGTATTTGCATGTGGGTTTTTAGATTTGTATTGAGTGAAAATGCTGACACACATACTTTACAAGAAAATGGCTTCTCTCCAGTGTGGGTCAGCATGTGGCGTTTTAAAAAAAATTATGGGAAAATGCCGATCCACAAATATCACAAGAAAAGGGTTACTCTCATGTGTGTGTTTGCATATGGTATTTTAAATGTGATTTAAGGGAAAATGCTCTTCCACATGCTTCACAAGAAAATGGCTTCTCTCCTGTGTGGGTTTGCATGTGGCGTTTTAAAACAAAATTATGGGAAAATGTTGATCCACATTCTTCACAAGAAAATGGTTTCTCTCCAGTGTGTGTTCGCATATGGCTTTTTATATGTGATTTACGGGAAAATGCCATGCCACATACTTCACAAGAAAATGGTTTCTCTCCAGTGTGGGTTCGCATGTGGATTTTCATAGATGACTTATGTGAGAATGCTAATCCACATACATTACAAGAAAATGGTTTCTCCCCTCTGTGTGTTTGCATATGGGTTTCTAAATGTGAATTGAGTAAAAATGCTTCTTTACAAACTTTACAAGAAAATTTTGTCTCTTTAGTGTGTGTTTGAACGTGGTATTTTAAACTAGATTTATGTGAAAATACTGATCCACACACTTCACATGAAAATGGTTTCTCTCCACTGTGTTTAAGAAGATGGCGTTTTAAAGTGGAACTTTCTGAAAATGCTGATCCACAAATATCGCAAGGATAAGGTTTCTCTCCTGTGTGGGTGCGCATATGGCATTTTAGATTAGAAATCCATGAAAATGCTGATCCACATATTTTACAAGAAAAGGGTTTTTCTCCGGTGTGTGCACGCAAGTGATTTTTTAAATTTGACACACGGGAAAATGTCGACCCACAGACTTCACAAGAAAATGGTTTCTCTCCAGTGTGGGTTTGCATGTGTAGTTTCAAATTAGAATTACGTGCAAACGCTGATCCACACACTTCACAAGAAAATGGTTTCTCTCCTGTGTGTGTTCTCACATGGGTTTTTAATTCTGAATCAAATGAAAATGCTAGCCCACACATTTCACAAGAAAATGGCTTCTCTCCAGTGTGGGTTTGCATGTGGCGTTTCAAATTAAAATTACGTGAAAATGCTGATCCACACACTTCACAAGAAAATGGTTTCTCTCCTGTGAGTGATTGCATGTGGTGTTTTTAAATGTCAATTGAGAGAAAATCAACCTATTTCAGAAGGAAAATGTCTCTCTGCAGTGTGGGTTTGTATGTGGATTTTACAACATGAGTTATGAGTTAAAGCTGATTCTCAAACTTAACAAGAAAATGGTTCTTCTCCAATCCCTGTTAGCATATGTCTTTTTAAATGTGAATTAAGTAAAAAGGATGATTCACAAGAAAATTGTTTCTCTCCAGTGTGTTTTAGCATGTGGCCTTTCTAATTATGTGCAAACATTGACCCACACACATCACAGGAAAATGGTTTCTCTCCACTGTGGGTAAGTAGAAGGGTCTCCTCTATGGTGTTTATGCACAAATGGCAGTATGAATGAGGACTCTCTGAAAATGCTGATCCCTATATTTTGATATCTGTAAATAAAGAATAGGTATTATTAAAGAAACCAGGAGACTCATACTTTATTTGAAGTGAATAAATTAGAATAAATCACTTTCTGTTTCAATTAACAGTCACATATCATGTCATTTATATTCAGACATAGATTAAAAAAATATAAGATAATTAGGCAAGAAACATAATTAAATATAATTGAGATAAAGAAGTTTTACTTTATCCTAAGATTTACTCTTCTAAAATAAAAGGACCCTCCATCATTGATAAATATATGAGAAAATTGAAGCAAAAAAACAAAGTCACTTTAATCAAATGTTTTATAAACATTAAAAAAATGAAATGTACAAAAAAGAATATTTCATTTTGTACCATCTTGCACTAAATAGCAGAACTCTTTAGAAGATAAGGAATGTAATCTCAAAACTTATGTAAAATCGGCAATCCCATAGCAATGAAGTAATGGTGATATTTTCACAAAGCCCCAGTCGGTGCACACTTTATATTTACAAGTTTAATTGACCCCCTCCTCATAAGTAACCCTAAAATAATTAATTCATAATTTTTTTTAATTATAAGTACAGTTTAGAGTTCAAATCTTCATCATCATCATCATCATCATGTCGTGCCACCAGCACTGATCTCCCCGACCCTCTCCTGCCACCATTCTCCATCGCTCCTTATAGTTGTTCAAGGCTACATCATGTATCAGCACAAAGATGTTGTATGTAGGGTCTAGCTGGTTGTCCTGATTTTGCTCGTCCATATGAAGGGATCCACAGGAGTATGAGTTCGTCCCTACTTCTTCAGCAGTGTCCTGCATGTCTGCTTAGTCTATCTTTGATAGTTTTGTGATGCATGGTAAGTAGACATACAGCTGCCGCTTTGTGGGGTGCCTCCTCTAGGACTTGTTTAATATTGCTCACAGCATTCTTATATAATTGCAGTCAAGCTTTTTCTCCATATGTTTATTTAGCGTCCATGCAGTTCATCCATTCTTAAAGAAGAAGCTAGATCCGAAATGTGAAAAAGGGATATTCGTTGGGTATGACAGAAACAGTCCTGCATATTTAGTCTTTTATCCTGGGAATAACAAAGTTCTCAAATACAGGCTAATAAGATTTATTCGCAATGTGACAAATCAGCAGACTCAGACCTATCCAACTGATGATGATGATGATTACTTCCCCCAAAAGAAGTATGTACAAAACAACACATCAGCTACAACCCTAGACCCACAAATTAAGACAACAGAGACACAGGATAATGCACAGACCATGGAAGATAGTAAGCTTCGACATTAACCCAGAAGGGGAAGAAAACTTCCTGAATACCTAAATGACTACATTACAAATTCTGAGGATGATAGTGATCATGCATTGATTAACTTTGACTATTGTTATAAAGCCACATGCAATATACCAAGAACCTATAGAGAAGCAATAGACTCCTCAGATGAACACTGTTCGGTTGAGGCGATGCATGAATAACTAAAATCCCAAAAGGAAAATAATGTTTTTTAATTGACAAATTTACCCGAAGGCAAAAAGACAGTAGGTAGTAAATGAGTCTACACCACCAAGGAAAACCCTGATGGGTCCAAAAGATACAAAGCAAGATTCATCGCTGGAGGATTCAACCAGAAAAAGGGTATAGACTATGGAGAAACCTTCTCCTCTACTGCAAACATCACCTCAATACACATCTTGACGCAAATGGTGGTGCAATATGATCTGATTGTCCACCAGATGGATGTAAAAACAGCGTATTTGCATGCACCAATTGACTATGAGATTTTTGTGGAGCAGCCTGAAGGATTTAAAACAAATAAATTAGTCTATTGGCCCAGCGGTTAGAGTGTTCGCCAATGGCCCGGGAGACCTGGGTTCAATCCCAGGTCGAGTCATACCAAAGACTTTAAAAATGGAACTTGATACCACCTTGCTTAACACTCAGCATTATAAGGTACGGTTCAAGGGTAAAGTGGAGCAATCCTGGGAATGGAGTAGCGCCCTCCCCTACACCTTGGTGTAGTAGCTATCGAAAAGGGAGCCTTCGGGTCACCCTCGACTATGGTCGCTAACTTTACTTACTTACTTATAGGCTAAACAAATCTCTATATGAGCTGAAGAAATCAGGCAGAAACTGGAACAAAATGTTACATGAATATCTCATCTGGAATGATTTTATACAAAATCCAGCAGACGACTGTGTTTATATGAAACAAAAGGAAAGATTGTTAATCGTATCCAGGGTTGACGATTTAATCATCACAGCTGACAAAGTTATCTCCCTTAGTAATGTCAAGAAAATGTTGATGTCAGAATATAAAATGAAAGATCTGGGAAAACTCAACCATTTCATTGGGATAGATTTTCACAAAACACAAGGATGTGTTAAAATGAACCAAAAAGTACATGGGAAGGGTGTTGGAAAGATTTAATATGTCAAACTGCAAACCAAGAGCAACACCATGCGAACTAAAAATGGATCTCAGTAACAACAGTGAACCTGTTGATTTAAGAAAATACCATGAAATTATTGGTAGCCTAATCTACCTAATGACATGTACTAGACTAGATTTGAGTTAAGCTGTTGGTAAATTATCACAGCATCTATTAAAGCCACGTCAACAGCATTGGGTAGCAGCAAAACGTATCCTAAAGTATTTAAAAGGTACATCCCATTACGAACTGCGTTACCAGAAAAGTGAAGAGTTAGGGATCTTAGCTTACCGCAACGCAGATTGGGCATCTGATTAGAGTGATCGATGTAGTACAACAGGATTTTGTTTTTATTTCAATAAAGAAAGCTCGCCTATCTGATGGAAATCCAAGAATCAAGCTACAGTTGCACTGTCCACCTGTGAATCTGATTACATGTCTCTAGCTAAAACAACACAAGAGAGTTTATATCTAATTCAGCTATTAAATGGAATGAACCCTCAACAGAGATATGAACCTGCAAAAATACTTGGAGATAACCAAGGTGCAATCGCTCTAACTAAGGACCCTGTAAATAGAGGTGTAAACATATCGATATAAAATATCATTTCATCAGAGACGCATTACACAAGAAGAAAATAGAGATTATCTATTGTCCAACCACAGAAATGATTGCTGATATAATGACAAAACCCATGACAAAATTAAAGCTAAAGAGATTCAAATAACTTTTATTTGGACTTTAAACTCTTTTTGGATTGTGCTCTCATATGTATGGAAATAATTAAAAATATTAATATTATTGGAAAATTTATCTAATCCAACTTAAAATATTTATGTTAATTATTAACCAACATAATACTTACCTTTTTTATGTGAAGTTTTATGAGAAAAATGAACACATAGCTAAGTCACATTTATATTGGACATATTCAAGCACTTATATACATATATAGACCCACATAAAAGCACATATAAATAAATACTTAGCTTAGGTTCTTTGTTTTCTTTTCTTTCAAAGAATAGTTGTCTTTGAAGATTCAGTACTTATCAGGTGTGTAACGTTGGTTATTTGAAGCGACGTCATTTCATGTCGAAAAGTTTTTGTTGACTGTGACGTTATTTGTCATATGTGTCTTTTAAAATAATCTCTGCTTATTTATAGTTATAAAATTAATGTTTATACAAAGGCAGATTTTTATTCTCAACCAATAAAAACCGTCCTTTTTATTATTCTTAAAATTTAGTACTTGTGAGAAGTTATATTTATTTTATTTATTTGTTATTATTTATTTATCTATTTATAATTATTTATCTATTTATATTCTATAATTTAGTTTTATATTGCAAAATTATATTGAAGGAATATTTATTTCTTACAATGAACGGTTCACATTGTTAAAATCTTTGTTACCATTGTAGTGAAGGGAAAATTCGTATTTTGGTTTGGCGCGCAATTTAATTCGACACCCAATCAGGATGACTTATCCTATTCAGCCTGGACCTTCATTTCCGGTCACCAAATCTTGTAAGCTGCCAAACACACTCTCTTTGACTGGAGAACGCCGACCAGTGCAGACGTCCCACTGGCCGTTCTTCAATAGCGATGCTTTTTAGCTGGACAATGCCGCCCAGTGCAGACATCTCACTGCGGCTCTAAAATAGCAGCAGCAGCAACATGGATACACGAGGGAACCCATTTAATTTATGGGTTCCTTACAAGGAATCCCAGTTGAATATAAATTAGATGCATTCAACATGCCTCGCACAGGCACAACTTTATGTCACCCCCAAAATTGGCTATGTCGATCTGAGTGTAATCCCGCTCTCGACACGCTAACTCTCAATTCACCTCTGGTCCACCTTAATGGAGATAACGCATACTCTCCCCAAATACCAGACACACAAAACTACATGGTGTCATCCAAAGTTCAATTCCTACAACTGCAACAATGTCTTTCGTCAATATCCAACGAACACAATCCCTCAAACATCCGACGACACACGCTGACATCTTAACCATCTCAACTTCTCATAACTCAATTTCGCCTCAATACTCACAACCCTTCACGAGTCTTGCAGCACCAAAAGCAAACCCAATATTCCATGTTGCAAATAAAAACCTTCCTTAAACACATTTCGACTCTCGCCATCTTACTTCTTCTTCATCCTCCCTTTATTTCTTACAAACCTAGCGAGGGCCTTACAACACTTAGTGAGGAAACAATACAACGTAAACACACATACGTTACACCAACTTCCTCGCTAAACACAAACAAACTTTCCCCCTTGCTACTAACAAACCAACTTCTCCAGCTAAAATCATCCTACAAAAACACAGGCTAAAAGAGCATACGTGTGTGTGTGTGTTAAAAAGAGGTAAATCAAGATAGATAACTCAAGCAGTTGTTTTGTAAAACTCCTTTTTGGAAAATAAAATTAATCTTCTAATCGCTTTTTCAAGAAGCACACGTGTCCTATTTTCCTTCATCTAATTTCGCTTTACATATCCTTATCTTAAGACATAGCAACTTCAACAGATCCTGACGTTATAATGCTGAGTATTATGCTGACATGAATTATTATTTTTTGAGTTTTTGGTATGACTCGATCTAGGATTGAACCCCAGACCATTGGCAAACACTCTACTCATTAATTTACACTATTATTCTTAGTATTTTTATTATTTACTTGTGTTATGATTAATGATTATGATAGCGAGTTATTAAACCGATTCATTTTCACGTGTGTATTGACTAAATATCTCCACCACAAGCAGAATTTGACACAAGGTTAGTTTTTAAGCAAAGTACAAGACGGTTAGAATTGAGACTTTTCCTTTTCCAAGACTAGTTACATCACCAAGAATAAAAAAAAAATCAGTCTGCCCTACTAAACACTTCCGTCATGACCAGAACATGGCACAAGGACAGTTTTTGAGGGGGCTAAAA
Source organism: Sepioteuthis lessoniana (assembly GCA_963585895.1). Taxonomy (NCBI): domain Eukaryota; kingdom Metazoa; phylum Mollusca; class Cephalopoda; order Myopsida; family Loliginidae; genus Sepioteuthis; species Sepioteuthis lessoniana. The sequence continues at coordinate 6,732,988 of OY757947.1, read as the reverse complement.
GACAGTTACAATTAAGAGTTTTCCTTTTCTAAGACTAGTTACATAACCAAGACTAAAGAATCAAGTCTGCCCTACTATTTAACCATATATGGGAACGGTGGGAAAACATGTCGACTCATGTATTTCCCCCCAGGCCATTAGCGAGAAGTGAAACGTAAACAGACTAGTCCAGGATTTGAAATTAAGACACTGATTCCATTTCCAAAGGCAATAACCGTTACACTAATCAATTTCAAGTAATATCATTAAAAAATATTTTACACCTACCTTGTTTTTTTTTTTTCTTCTTTGTCGATGAATGTAAACGTAACGTAACTTCAGCAGCTTTCTACTCATAAAATTAACGACTGTAATATATATATATATATATATATATATATATATATATAGATAGATAGATAGATAGATAGATAGATAGATAGATAGATAAAAGTGTAAGTGTGTGTGTGTGTCGTCTTTTAAAGATTAAATTAAATACTGTTGATTACCGGCAAAGACGAGAGAAATTAACGTGTAAAGAAGACAACGGAAGTAACCGGTGTTGATTCAATGTTAGTTCCGCAACAAAAACTCTTCACTGTTTATAAATACGTGTTTTTCGGTATATAATTGGTTGACCCAGTTGGAATGTAGTTTTTTTTAATATTGATTTTTTTTCTCTGCTGAGGAGAAATGGACAATCCCATTAAATAATAGGAGCTTCCATTAGCAAGCAGTGACCTACAGAAGCTACCTCCTCTGATAATATGAAAAAAAAACTGTTTTTAGAAGCAGAATTTTTTTCTACGATTTATACTGAATAAAGTTATTGATTGTCAATACTACAACTACAGGGAAGTGGGTTCGTATCATTTGGACATTTGTTGTGCTAAGCTAAATAAATAAACAAAAAAATTGAGAAAAATATTTTGAATTGAGTACATCTTTATGTTTTTTGTTTTTTTTTTATTTAACCTTTATATGAATGACTAATAGGTTGATTTTAATGGTATGTCAACCTGTCTAGAGCTATGTTATGCCTAGAGGTTAGAGAATCACGTTCATTGATCCTATTTACATTGTTTTAAAGTGTATTTTTGCACACAGTTATGTGGTATCAATTATTCCAATCCAATACTAATAATTTTCACACAGTTATATGGTTTCAAGTACTCCTATCTAATGATAATAATTTATAAACTATGTTTTTGGTTTTAAGTAACTATTTGTTGGAATGTTCCCTATAGATGGACTCGTCCTCTTGTGACACATACCAACTGAGCTCTCTTCTGCTCAGTCACAGTCTCAGATGCAGTTTCGGTCGCAGTCTCGAACTCAGCCTCGGTTCTGTCTTAGCGAGTCGCAACCAAGAGCGGTAATATTCCTGATTGTTAAGCTGAGGAAGGGTTTCTCCCAGCTATCGTTTGTGTATGTATTATTTGCCTTCAAGATATTTCTAATTACTTTTTTCTGTGTCGTGTCATCATTTGAACCTCCCCTTGACCATAACACACTGGCGACGAGGTATTCGTAGAAACAAGGACTTACGCGTAAACAAATAACAAACTGGCGACGTCGGATTCGCAGAAATAAGCACTTATGCGTAAGCAAATAACAAAAAGAAATTCGGAAAATTTTTTAGTATTTCGAGAAATGGTTAATTTCTCTAACACTATAAATTATTAGGCAACACGCATGAATAAAGAAACTTCTTTTAAACAACACAACAAAGAAAGGTTTATTATCGTTGCCGGTGTAAACAAGTAAGAGTGAGAAAATGTCCCTTTTTTGTCGCTGGTCAATATGTTGTGCCTTGGTTTGTTGAAAGCGTATGGGACGCGAGCAGTAGCGTGTTCTTCAGCGATGGGGTTCCAAGTGGAACCAGTAGCAGTGATGTGAGAGATGTCTGTTTGTGCTGCTGGCTCATGGCTCTTTGTTTGTCCACTGGACTACCAAAAGGGACAAGAAAAAATAGTTCTTGAGAGGAAGAAGGAATTAATGCGCTCTGCCAGTTGATTGGTCAGTGAGTGACCAAATCTCTTGGCGGTGGCATTGATTCGCGAGAGGAAATAGATCTGTGGCTGCTACAATTTCAATTACACGTGTCTCAGGTTGGCTGTACCCTAAAACACGAAGAAAAAAACGCGACGCAGATATATTGAAAAGGAAGGTATAGCGTTTTTGAAGACAACACAGGTGAGGTGAAAAGGTTATTGTTTAACGCTATATTTTTTAAGGCACACAAATGAATTACGAGACTATTGCTTTAGCAACACACAACAGCGAAAGTTTTTATTTGCAGCTTTGAGGAGGTTTGTTCTTGGTGCTGCAAGACTCGTGGTGTTTAGGCTTGCTGGATGTTTGAGACGAAATGGCTTAGCGGGATGCTGGAAATGGCAGCGTGTCGTTGGACGTGTGAGGGAAGTATTCAAAGTCACAGTGTAGTTTTGTGTCGAGAGCGGAGTGGCGCTCGGATCGACATAGTAAATTTTTGTGGTGCTTGTGGAAGGCATGCTGAACGTATCTAATTCATATTCAACTGGGATTCCTTGGTCTAAAATATATTAGACGCAAAGAATCCATAAATTAGAAGGTTCCCTCGCTGAGTGTCCATGTTGCTGCTGCTAGGGTTAAAGCCACAGTGATATGATCGCACTGGGTGGCTTGTTTAGCTAAAGGGCATCGCTAAGCAGGGGCGACCAGAGACACGTCCGTTCTGGTCGCCGTCTCAAGCCAAAGAGAGTGTGTTTGGCCGCTCACCCGTTTTGCTAGCCGGAAATGAAGGTCCGGGCTGAATAGGATATGTCATCCTGATTGGGTGAAATTCAGTGTTGAATTAAATAGCGCGCCAAAACAAAATATGAGATTTTCCTCTTCTCTACAAAGGTAACTTTGAGAAAAAAATCAATTTCACTTACTGAAACTTTAAGTTAGATTTGTTTTCTTCTCTTCATGTTGCGGAAAAAGAAAGAACTAAGCTTTTTCTTTTTAATTGTGAAATGACGTTTTCAATTCTTTCATTGCAAAATTAAGGCAAGTTCTTTTTTCTGTCGTAGAAAAACGAAAACTGTCTCTGGTCAACGAAAAGGGTTGACCAAAACTTCCTTTGTTCTTATGCAAATTATCTGTGGCTCCCTGCCGTAAAAAAAACCCAACTAAAATTGAACTTTAGTGTGATACAAGTTACCACAGGGTTGTATTGTATTTATTTTTCGTCCCTCTCTCTCTCTATATATATATATATATATATATGTGTAACGGTAGCACCATGGGGCAAAAAATGAGGTAAAAGGCTCGACTGGTAAAGAAGTTGTCTATTCACAATGGGTCTTCGTTCCTTCTTTAAACCCTTCTTTGACCGTGAAACTAAAAACAAAATAGAAAACAACTTCTGTAATCTCTTTCACACAGATCAATAATTCGGGCAAATACAGATACAATGTGTGATTCTTACCTCTGTTCGCCTCAAAGAATGCCCCCTTCGCAAAGTCTAAAATCGCAGCTGTCAGGCAACACGTGTGTTCTGCTAGGAGAAATGGTAATGAAATGGTCAACCCTTCTAACCGTGTCACGTGTGTGACTGGTCGGTGTACAATGGTAATGTGTACCCAACTCTAAGACGCCCGTACCAAACAAGGGGGATAGCTCCCTTATTTACAATATATATATATATATATATATATAAACCCGTAACGGTAGGGCGGAATGCAAATGTTGATTTGGTCACGTTTACCGTTATATAAACGAAAATAGAAAGAAGACGGAAATATCAAATTTCAAAGTTTTTTTGTTCAGCTGGAGGCAAAAGGAAATTGCCCAAGCTCCTGGTTATGTCAAGAAAGATGCAGAAAGCCATGTCTGATAAGAGTGAGGTTGAAGACTAGCAGGACTCACGGCATTATTTGTTGACGAGTGGAATCCTCGGGGTTGAAATGAGCAACACGAAATATGTCAGACTTGTGTGTGTAAACGTCGCACACAAGCAACTGGTGGTACAGTTATACATAAACCAAGAAGGAGAAGTAAACAGTTCTCATGAATACTTGGAGTGTTGGGTAAAATTTTGCGCTTCTTCAAGCCAAAACAGGGAGAAAATCCTCAAGGTATTTGGTCTGAATCTTTGGTTATCTGGAGGAGTCGGTCAGCACGTCTTGGTCCTTCGGCGAAGAGAATGTAAAAGAGGAAGAGAGCGCCTTTCATTGGCTTATATTTAGCCCCGGAAACGGCTCCGGGTTGAATGGCCAAAACCAACGGTCTAAACTCTAACGTTTTGACAACGTATGTAAAAAGCAAAAATCATGGGGGGATTTATCGGTGAACCGAAACCCAACATGAAATGGACTTTTTTGCCTAACTCAACTATTCACAAACTGTGCAAAATGAACAAAGTTCTTTCTGCTACAAACCTCAAAACTATCGATAGAAAGGAAAGAATTTGTTTTCTGTAAAGAGAGAAAAACTATAAAGGATTATTAGTTGCCTTATTTATTTTTCTTCTTATTTTCCACTCAAGTTAAAAGTAAAAACTGTACTATATTTTTTCTCCCCCTGTCTCTGGAAAGAAGAAAAGAGAAAAAGTCATTTTTTCTTCTACGGGATAAACGCAGTCCGTGGTCGTTTATGCAAATTTGATGGAGAGAAAAGCCATTTTGGTTTTGCTACAAAAAAAAAAAATTTGTTTCCCTCTGAAAATACATATACGATATCAGCATGGAGGATTTCAAGATTTAAAAACTATCATAAAAACATTACGACTTCGTACTTTTTTTTTAGCTTTTACATGAAGGTTTTAATGGCAGCATGGAATATAGAGTTTGCGTTTGTGCCTCAAGCCTCGTGGGAAAGGAAAGAAGTAAAGAGACGAAATGGAGTTATGAGAGAGTTGAGAGAGCAGCGTGTGTTGTTGGACGTGCGAGGGTGATATGTTCGCAGAAAGTCATGTTTGCTGTTGGAGGAAATAAACTTTGGAGTCACCGTGAGTTTATGTTTCTGGTTGTTTCGGGGAGAAGCGGAATGTCTCCAGAAAATGTTGCCCAGAGTGAAGTAGTCGCTAGGTGCCGAAACGGAATTACACATCGTCACCGATATAGCCAATTTTGGGGGTGAACTAAAGTTGTTCCTGTGTGTGGCGTATTGAATTTATCTCATTCATATTCAACTGGGATCCCATGGTCTAAGAGAAATAGACGTAAGGAATCCATAAATTAGATAGGTTCCCTCATTGTGTCCATGCTGCTGCTGTTGCTATTGAAGAACAGCCAGTGAGACATCTGCACTGAACGGAGTTGTTCAGCCAAAGATAGTGTTTGATGGTTTTTCCCCAGTTTGTGCTGCCCGGAAGGTGGTCGGGCTGAATTGGATAAGTCATCCTGATTGGGTGAAATTATGCGTCGAATTAAATTGCGCGCCAAAGCAAAATACAAAAATTCCTTCTGCTACACATTAAAGATGAAGACAAAAGTCCGAAAACCCTTAATGATAAAAATCTCTTCTTTTTTTTTTAAATTTATTTAGCTTGGTAAGACAAATATCCAAATGCCACGAACCTTCTTCCCTGGATAGAGTAAAGTCTCAACAACAAAGTTGTTGTAGTATTGACAATCAATAACTTTATTCTGTATAAATTGTAGAAAAAAAATTTATTTAGCTTGGTAAGACAAATATCCAAATGCCACGAACCTTCTTCCCTGGATAGAGTAAAGTCTCAACAACAAAGTTGTTGTAGTATTGACAATCAATAACTTTATTCTGTATAAATTGTAGAAAAAAGTTCTGCTTCTAAAACAGGGTTTTTTAAAAATATTATCAGAGGAGGTAGCTTCTGTAGTTCAATGCTTGCCAATGGAAGCTCCCATTATTCAATGGGACGGTCCATTTCTACTCTTCAGAGAGAAAAAAATCAATATTAAAAAACTACATTCCAAATGGGCCAACCAATTATGTATAGAAAAACAGTGTTATTCACGTATATATAAACTGCGAAGTGTTTATGTTGCGGAACGAACATTCAGTGAACACCGGTTACTTCCGTTGTTTTCTGTACACGGTGACTGAGAGTTCTCGTCTTTGCCGGTAATCGACGGTATTTAATTCAATCTTTAAAAGACGACACAAACACACAAACACACACACTTTAATACATGTATGTATATATTACAGTCGATAATTTAATGAGTTGAAATCTGCTAAAGTTACGTGACGCTTACATTCATCGACAAAGAAAAAAAAAAACGACAAGGTAGGTATTAAATATTTTTTTAATGGAATTACTCGAAATTGATTAGTGTAACGGTTATCGCTTTTAGAAATGGAATTGGTGTCTTGAGTTCAAATTCTGGACGAGTCTTTTTACATTTCACTTCTCGCTAATGGCATGGGGGGAAATACATGAGTCGACATGTTATCCCACCGTTCCCATATATGGTTAAATAGTAGGGCAGACTTGATTCTTTAGTCTTGGTTATGTAACTAGTCCGAGAAGAGGAAAACTCTCAATTCTAACCGTTTTTTAACCCTCTCAAAAACTAACCTTATGACATATTGTGGACATGACGGAAGTGTTTAGTAGGACAGACTGATTTTTTTAGTCTTGGTTATGTAACTAGTCTTGAAAAAGGAAGAGTCTCAATTCTAACCGTTTTTTACTTTGCTTAAAAACTAACCTTGTGTCAAATTCTGCTTGTGGTGGAGATATTTAGTCAATACACAGTTGAAAATGAATCGGTTTAATAACTCGCTATCATAATCATTAATCATAACACAAGTAAATAATAAAAATACTAAGAATAATTGTGTAAATTAAAGAGTAGAGTGTTTGCCAATGGTCCGGGGTTCAATCCCAGGTCGAGTCATACCAAAAACTCAAAAAATAGTACTTGATGTGACCTTAACACTCAGCATTATAACGTAAGGATCAAGGGTTATGTGGAGCAATCCAGAGAATGGATAGCGTCCTTCCCTTCACCTTGGTGTAGTAGCTATTGAATTGAGAGCCTTCATGTCACCCTCGACCTAGGTTGCCAACAATTTTTACTATTCTTTTTATTATCCTTAGAAATTTTAACTGCAGTTTGATGGGGCTGTTTAATACACTGACTTCATTTCTATACAGGGCAGAGACCCCTTCCTTTCAATAAATGTCCTATTATAGGACTTAACCATCTGAGTCCAGGAATTTGGGGGAATTGTCATCTGAAAGAAAACAACACTACAGCTTTATTTTAAAACTTTTATTGAAAAGATCAATTCAGGTAACTTGATTATGTAGTAGAGCTGACATCTATTCAATGTAACCACCTTCAGCCTCAATCACCACCTCGATACGGATCCGGAACTGGGAACACACATTTTCCACAAGCGCCAACCGGAGCTCGGTAAATACTCAGCGAATGGCAGCAATCAGGCTGACTTTTGTGTTGTAGGAAGTCATGTTGGTGATGTTGTCGATGTATGACCAAACGAAGTAGTCCAACAGGTTTAGGTCGGGGGAGGAGGGGGGCCAGTGAGAGAAGTGTACAAATTTGTACCACTCCTTTTGAAGCCAAGCCTGGGTCTCTTTGGACTTGTGGGCCAGTGCTGAGTCCTGCTGCCATACTCAGGATCTGCCACCAGCCACCTGATGGCACCAGGGAATCACAACACTCTTCAGCACATCCAGGTACACTTTGGTGTTGACTTTCAAGCCGACTTTGAAGATATGAGGTGGCATGATGTGGCCCTCACTTGAAACCACACTAAAGACCATAACCATAGCCGGAAACTTTGTTATCATCACCCTGGGCATGTTGAATCATCCTGATTTGCATTTTGAGGGTGCTGGCAATGGTCCTGTTCTCATAACTTGGATCGGTAGAGAGCATGAATTGTACAGCGGCGTGTCTCTGATCTTGCTCGTTGAACATTGTGTCACTTTCAGATATGATAGAAGGCTCCTACCGCTCTTAGTATTTGTACATTACTGGCCAACTAGTAGATGGTCTGCAACAAAAAAAGAAGACTGGTTTTCATTAAACAGAAATGGAATCATGTTGTCTCTTCTAGGGCGGCAATTTTATCGTTCCACCCTTTATATATATCTTTTGTATAAGATAGGTTTTGATAAAATAAAAGACAACGATTTCAAACTGAAAAACAAAAGAAGCAGGAGATACCCAACACATACAATTATGGATGTGGACTACGCTAATGACATAGCATTTCTGGCAAAGACACCCACCCAAGCTAAAACTCTGCTACATAGTCTTCAAGGAGCTGCTGCTGGCATAGGCCGTCATATCAACTCAGGCAAGATGGAATACGTGTGCTTTACTCAAGGAGACGACATATCCACACGAAATGGTAGTTCTTTGCAACTAGTAGACAAGTTCACCTACCTAGGAAGTAGTATCTCAACAACTGAGAAAGACATCAACACGCAACTAGCAACTGATAATATAAAACACTGTTTTTTCAAAGCAGCAATCATATAGATACTCCTGTATTGATGCACTACATGGACTCTAAATAAACGTATGGAGAAAAAGCTTGACTGCAATTACATAAGAATGCTGTGAGCAATATTAAACAAGTCCTGGAGGCAGCACCCCACAAAGCAGCAGCTGTACATCTACTTACCATGAATCACGAAACTATCAAAGTTAGACTAAACAGACATGCAAGACACTGCTGGAGAAGTAGGGATGAATTCATACTGCTGTGGACCCCTTCACATGGATGGGCAAAAGCAGGACAACCAACTAGACCCTACATACAACATCTTTGTGCTGATACATGATGTAGCCTTGAATGGTGGCAGGAGAGGGTCGGGGAGATCAGTGCTGGTTGCACGACATGAAGATGATGATTTGAATTCTAATCTGTACTTATAATTAAAAAAATTATGTATGAATAATTTTAGGGTTACTTATGAGAAAAGGATCAATTTAACTTGTAAATATATAGTGTGCACCGACTGGGGTTTTGTGAAAATATCACCATTACTTCATTGCTATGGGGTTGCCTACTTTACATAAGTTTGGGGATTACATTCCTCATCATCTAAAGAGTTCTGCTATTTAGTGCAAGATGGTACAAAATGAAATATTCTCTTTTCTGCATTTCATTTTTTTAATGTTTATAAAACATTTGATTAAAGTGACTTTGTTTTTTTGCTTCAATTTTCTCATATATTTATCAATGATGGAGGGTCCTTTTATTTTAGAAGAGTAGATCTTAGGATAAAGTAAAACTTCATTTATCTCAATTATATTTAATTATGTTTCTTGCCTAATTATCTTGTATTTTTTTTATTTATGTCTGAATTTAGATGACATGATATGTGACTGTTAATTGAAACACAAAGTGATTTATTCTAATTTATTCACTTCAAATAAAACATGAGTCTCCTGTTTTCTTTAATAATACCTGTTCTTTATTTACAGAAAACAAAATATAGGGATCAGCATTTTCAGAGAGTCCTCATTCATACTGCCATTTGTGCATAAACACCAGAGAGAAGACCCTTCTACTTACCCACAGTGGAGAGAAACCATTTTCCTGTGAAGTGTATGGATCAATGTTTGCACATAATTAGAAAAGGTCACATGCTAACACACACAGGAGAGAATTTTCTTGTGAAGTTTGTGAATCAACATTTTTACTTAATTCACATTTAAAAAGACATATGCTAACGGGGATTGGAGAAGAATCATTTTCTTGTTAAGTTTGAGAATCAGCTTTTACTCATAACACATATTTGAAAATCCACATACAAACCCACACTGCTGAGAGATATTTTCCTTCTGAAATAGGTTGATCAGCATTTTCTGTTAATTGACATTTAAAAACGCCACATGCAATAACTCACAGGAGAGAAACTGTGGCTTAGCATTTTCATTTGAGTCACATCTACAAGCCCATATGCAAACACACACAGGAGAGAAACCATTTTCTTGTAAAGTGTGTGGATCAGCATTTTCACGTAATTTTCATTTGAAACAACATACGCAAACCCACACTGGAGAGAAGCCATTTTCTTGTGAAGTGTGTGGGTCAGCATTTTCACGTGAGTCAAATTTAAAAAATCACTCGCGAATACACACTGGAGAAAAACCATATTTTTGTCAAGTATGTGGATCAGCATTTTCATGGAGTTCAAATTTAAAATGTCATATGCGCACACACACAGGAGAGAAACCATATCCTTGTGACATTTGTGGATTAGCATTTTCAGAATGTTCCACTTTAAAACGCCATCTTCTTAAACACAGTGGTGAGAAACCATTTTCATGTGCAGTGTGTGGATCAGTGTTTTCATGTAAATCTAGTTTCAAACTCCACATTCAAACACACTCTGAAGAGGCTCAATTTTCTTGTGAAGTTTGTGGAGCAGTATTTTCACTCTATTCCCATTTAGAAACCCACATGCAAACACACAGAGGGGAGAAACCATTTTCTTGTAAAGTGTGTGGATTAGAATTCTCACTTAAGTCATCTATGAAAATCCATATGCAAACACACAGTGAAGAAAAACCATTTTCTTGTGAAGTGTGTAGATTAGCCTTTTCCAGTAATTTTCATTTAAAACACCACATGCAAACCCACTCTGGAGAGAAGCTATTTTCTTGTGAAGTATGTGGAATAGCATTTTCCCGTAATTCACATTTAAAAAGCCATATGCCAACACACACAGGAGAGAAACCATTTTCTTGTGAAGTATGTGGATCAGCATTTTCCCGTAATTTTCATTTAAAACGCCACATGCAAACCCACACTGGAGAGAAGCCATTTTCTTGTGAAATATGTGGAATGGCATTTTCCCTTAATTCACATCTAAAAACCCATATGCCAACACACACGGGAGAGAAACCATTTTCTTGTGATATTTGTGAATCAGCATTTTCACGTAATTTTCATTTGAAACGCCACATGCTCACCCACACTGGAGAGAAGCCATTTTCTTGTAAAGTATGTGGGTCAGCATTTTCACTCAATTCACATCTAAAAACCCACATGCGAATACACACTGGTGAGAAACCATATTTTTGTAAAGTATGTGGATCAACATTTTCACAGAGTTATAATTTAAAATGCCATATGCGCACACACACAGGAGAGAAACCGTATTCTTGTAATATTTGTGGATTAGCATTTTCAGAAAAATCCACTTTACAACGCCATCTAATTAAACACACTGAAGAGAAACCATTTTCCTGAGAAGTGTGTGGATCATCACTTTCACAGTGTTTCAGGTTATATTGTTGCTGATGAACACACCTGGGTACGAAAATATTTTTTGTTATGTGAGTAGATTGGCATTTTTAACAAGTTGTACTTTTAAAAAATCAATGCAAACATGCACTGGAGAGAAACCATTTTCTTGTGAAGTATGTGGATCAGCATTTTTCAATGATTTCTACTGTATGAAAATCGTATGCAAACACTGTGAAATCATATTATTTCGTCTATGAACAAAACACACTTACTGACACATAAATTAGGAAAAATATTTTATGGGGGATCATTAGGATCAGTATTTTCTCATAGTTCACACTTCAAGGGAGACAGAGGGGAGACTGAAAGACTGAGAGTGGGATAGAGAGAAAGAGTAAAATAATGAAATAAAGGAAAGACTAGAGCACAAACTAAAACAAAATAAAGGAAGAGTAGTAGTACCTGTTAGGGTCCCATCTATGAGTTATATAGAACTGTTCAATCTTTTACTAGAGATTGTTTTTATTTGATATTTAAAACTATTCAGCTGTGTGTAAGTTATTTTAATAAGATTTGAATATCTAATCAATAGAATTCCTAATGAAGAATTGCAATACTTGAGACCATTCAAATATATGCAAATAAATAAGGTATAACTTGTTTAAAAACAAAATTACCCACAAACTATTCACTTACAAATAATTTATATATATATATATATTTTCTTTGTAAGTGAATTGTTTGTTGGTAACTTTATATATATATATATATATATATATACAACATTATCAGGCATTAAATAACCCCCAAGGTTTGTTATGCCATTTAACCAAATAACTTATCCTAACTCATATAATTTTAAGTTTGTTATATTCTTCTTATAATTGCTGACTCTTTTCGTCAACGCTAAAAATAAGAACAGTGAGCTGCATGTGTTCACTGACGGCTTACTGCATTAATATAATGATAAGCAGGTCATGTGACAAAAAAATAATTTTTTTTCTGCTGTTCCAGAAGTTCCTACGTACTAATACAACAAATGTTTATAATTGTTGCTATTCATCTTGTATCATCAAATCTAAAAATAGAAAAATGCCCATGTGTGTCATGGTTTCCAGAAAGGACTTTTCCCTGTTTTACCATCAAAAAACTTGCAAGTATGAATTAACCAAGATCTCCAACACCACTCAGTATCATCCCAGAAGTCTCAGAAGACATATGAACCAAAAACATCAGCCCACAAATCACCACATGACTATAAGGATATCTTAAGCATTAAATAACCCATGAAGGTTGATGTACTATTAAACCCAGAAACCAAACAAAACAACATTCACCTTGCACTTGTAATATGTTCATTGTAGGCTTTTGCCTGTATCTTTCACCATTTTTCTACAAGGATATCTTAAGCATTAAATAGCCCATGAATGTTGATATACCATTTAACAAAGAAACCAACAAAACAACATTCACCTTACACTTGTAACATGTTCTTTGTAGGCATCGACCTTTATCTTTCACTATTTTTCTACAAGGATATCTTAAGCATTAAATAGCCCATGAATGTTGATATACCATTTAACAAAGAAACTAACAAAACAACATTCACCTTACACTTGTAACATGTTCTTTGTAGGCATCGACCTTTATCTTTCACTATTTTTCTACAAGGATATCTTAAGCATTAAATAGCCCATGAATGTTGATATACCATTTAACAAGAAACCAACAAAACAACATTCACCTTACACTAGTAATATGTTCATTTTAGACATCGGCCTGTATCTTTTACCATTCTTCTACAAGCATTAAATAGCCCATGAAGGTTGATATACCATTTAACAAAGAAACCAACAAAACAACATTCACCTTAGACTTGTAACATGTTCTTTGTAGGCATCGGCCTGTATCTTTCACCATTCTTCTACAAGGATATCTTAAGCATTAAATAACCCATGAAGGTTGATGTACCATTAAACAAAGAAACCATTGCAAACAAGCTTTGCTTAATATGTCTCACAAGGCAGTTGTTTACAGTGACTGATGTTACTAAGTGGTCACCCATTTCAAAATTGAACTCAATCATTGCTGCTTACCTTTGTTCATCTTTCAGGAATGGTTATAGATATCTAATAAATTTACTAATAATATGCCAGTTACCATAATTATTCGTGTGTAGCATGCACTTGTTGTCCGCATTTTAAGGTCTAAAAGTTAAGAGTGCGTATTATACATAAAAACTAAATATTAGCTTTTTATCCTGTCTCGTGCATCACCTTATTCTGACCGCTATAACTATAAGTTACATCTATGATCCAAACTAATTGACATCTAACAAAAACTTCTGTTTTATACCTAAAAATTAGATATGAGTAATATAAATAGGAGATAAATATCAAGATTTAAGCTGGCTACGTATATCATCATATTCAGGCATCTATGACTGAATGTAAGTTTATCTATGATCCAAACTAACTTATGTCTAACAAACACTTCTTTTTTTTTACTTCTACAAAGAAATAGTCGCTAGAATGTGTGTTTGTTTATAATTTTGTTTCTCTTTGCATAAACTTATTCTTGTCACAAGTTTGTTGCATTTTTTGTGCTAACATCTTCCTGTGTTTACGTTAAATTCAGTGTAATTTTTTTTCAAAGCATCAACTGTATAATTTTTCATTTTCAGTCATTTCACGAACAAGATAAAAGGTTAAACAAATGTTAAATATTGCTGATACAAATTCTAAAAAGTCATATATTCTAAAGCATAAGTTTTGTAGATTTTCATTTTCAGTCATTTCACGAACAAGATAAAAAACTAAACAAATTGAGTCCAAAGAAAATTATTCATTTCAGTTTTATCAACAATAGGGGACAATAAATGATTATCTCCCTTTGAATTGTGAGCATGTTTTTGTTTTTTTTTTGTTTTGTTTTTTGAGGACACCAGATGTGAGTGGGTCACATGAAAATTGAAAACCCTTTTAATTTCACTCAATTTACATTTAAAAGCCCACATGCAAACACACACTGGAGAGAAACCATATTTTTGTGTCTTTTGTTGATTAGCATTATCAGAAAATTCTAGTTTAAAATCATATCTACTTGTGTAATCTAATGGCCGAGGGATTTCGTTTTATGTATCTTGCCTTTGGGTTTATTTAGTCTGAGAATCTTTCGGCTCAGCTCATGGGTTAATAAGGTGCAAACTTGAGCACAGGTGTTAACATGTGCGCGCACGGGGAGGATGTGTCATTCAGAGATGTCAAAATAAAAATTCCAGGTTGAAAATTTGACCATGGGATGTGAATGACGTCATGCACTGGAAGCGTGCGCGAAGGATTTTGGGGATTTTGAAAAAAGTCAGTTGAGTTGAGTCTTGCGGTCCGAAGAAGAAGGGTGACTTTTGCTAGCTCACAGTGGCCTTGTGGCAGGTGCCACACGTGTTGTAGGGGAAAATGGAAAACTCATCATAGAAAGATTGTGCATCTCTCTTCCTCATATCGAAACCTTTAACTCAAAGGTAATAAAAGGGTTCGTACCTGAACTAAGAAGTCATTACGTGTTTTTCATGTTTCGGGATTCCTATGTTCTATGTATATATGTTATGAACATTCTATGTGCGTTTCGTATATCTGTATCTGGCTCTGTTACACTTGAACACAGTGCAAAGGAAACAATTTCATGAGAAGTGTATGGATCAACATTTTCATCAAGTTCTTCATAAATGACCATCTGAAAACACAATATGGAATGAAATTATTTCTTCTATCACGTGAGAACTGAGAACCTTTTCTCTTCCTCTTTTTGTGTCTGTTTTGTCAAAAGAATAAGACTTTTGTATCTTATGAAAAGTGATAACTTATTGATAACTTAAATGTTTGTCTTTTTATGTAGTGAGTATCAAAATTGACTGGTTCAATTATTTGAATGTAAGTAACTCAATTCAAACACTTGTTGAGCAAATTTATTTTTGTTTAATATTTCCTTGAGTTAAGAAATGTAAAACAATTCCCAACAAATTAAGAGCATATTTCTTTTCTGAGGAAAATAAGAAATTATATGAAATACTTAAAGAATAAATAAAGATGTCTGAAGAAATTTTAGTTGAAAGAGTCTTTAGTACAAGTATCGAATCCTTAATTAAGTAGAGAATAGAAATAGTGAATGAAGGGTTATATGTTTAAGATATATAACACTATGGATCCTTGGCATGGTAGTATAGAGTTAGACGTGTGTGTGTCATGATGGACATATGAGACTGTGTAGTTATGTATATACATTTGTATATCTGTATAGGTGTATCCATACTGTATGTAAAAAAAAAACAAGGAAAGAGAAGGAGTTCACCTATTTACCTATAAAATAAAGGTTAAGTTTAAAGTATACTTGTTTTTGCTTTTTTTTTTTTTTTTCATTTTATGTTCATTTACAGCTGCGGCCAACCATAGGAGAATTAGTTAATGGGGTAATAAGAAAAAGCAAAGAGTCAGATACCAAAAACTACAAAGTCATTTCATAAAACCCAGAAATTAACCAAACTGAAATGGATGACTACCAACAACCTACTAACCAATGAAATAATAACAACCAAATATTATTCAGCCCCGTAGACATTAATGTTTGTCATACATTAGTTAGTTTAGGTTGTAGATGTAACTTAAATTCAGTCATACCATTATGACACCATGATTTGTGTCAAAGGTCGATGAGTGATATTAGATTAAATATTAGATCAATTATGGAGATAATTTATTGATGGTAATCAAATTACTTTTGATTAGGTAGTGTAAAAATAAAGCAGTATCGTCATAAAAATTATTGAATATTTGATATGGTCCTCAATACAAGTATTATATACCGAGAAGAAAACCACAATCACACTTATGTATAAAATTATTCATTTCCTCTTTCTTATTACAAAATAGTTAGCAAGGAGAGAGACAGAGAGCCAGGAATTGTTAATATTAATACCAGGTTGAGATACGATATCTTCAGAGAGACTTACTACTTCACTCTGTTTCTACAAGGCTGGTACAGAGCTGACTTAAAACATTTAATCATCTTCGTTTCTTCTTCATTCTGGAATCATACTCACTTTCAACATTAACGAGGCTTGTAAATTTAGACTTTTCTCTACCTTTCATCCTGTGGCTGCCTGTTCCCCCTCGGGCCAACACCCAGACCGCGTGACGTCTACTGTTACTGCTTACACTATGTTCACTCTGTGTTCACTCTCACACTGCTGACAGCTCAGGGTTAAAAACTTTAGGCATTATATATTTTTCAGACGCCCACACACTCTCATCTGGTATCCCATCTACACATTTCACGTGGCATTTTCGCTGTCTTTTGTTTACCTTAAGACACAGCTGCATCCTGGTTTTGAAATCCACTAACACAGACTGTCAAAATTAAATAGGGACCACAAGTTCAGGGTCGTTTAGTTTTAATTATTAAAACTTAACAATTTTGAAAAGGTCATTGTTTTGATTTTGGGTGCACAGAAATAATTTGTTTGAAAAGTCAGGGTTGAGCCAGGACTAGAATGGTTGAAACTTAACGGCTTTTCAGCTAAAATTTTGACACAAGGCAATGATGTAATAATGGAATATTATTGATTGGCTGACCATTCAAAGAAAAGAGGGTAGAGCTTTTAACCCCTTCCTTAAATGATCAACATAAGGCCATAGTTTGAATTGGCTGACCAATCAAAGAAAAGAGGGTGGAGCTTTTACCCACTTCCTGAGATTATCAACAAGGGGCCGTAATTTAAATTGGCTGAGCAATCAAATTTGAGCTCCGGGGGGCTTTTTCTCTCGCACTTCGATGATTATAATACAAGGCCATTAGACCAAGGTTTTTATAGGCGGGCCAATAGGAGCTGTGTCGTCGGGAGTTTGTACCCCATAAGAGAAGATACTGAAAGAGGAAGCAGCAAAGTTCGTTCCGTCGCTAGAAGACCAAAGCCTTTGCCGTCGGCTTCGCCATCCAAAGTTCTGAACTTGACCATTCAACCACAATTGTCTTCAAAACTACCTAAATAGAGGATCTAAATAAATTCCCTTTGCAAAAGATTTTTACTTAATATTCTAATGGCAATATGTCCATTTTTTATTCATATCTTTTTTTATTGTTGTCATACGTCAAATCCCCTTTCATTCATTGTGAATTGCTTCATTCTTTATGTGATTTAAAAGCCACATAGATGAACGTATAATGAAGTCTAATTCAGAAACTTATACTTGATAAATTCAAACTGGGCTATAATGCCGTGGAAGCAACCAAAAATATTTATGAAGGTAGAGTTGATCTATCCACTTTCATTTATTGTGCATTGCTTCATTCTTTATGTGATTTAAAAGTATAGGATTCACACTCCTATATTTTTAAATGGCCGTGATGCCACTTGTTCCTGAAACAAAGATAGCGGACGTCAGTAAACTAATCGGTCTCAGGAACCTATTGGCCAGGAAAACCACGTGGTTAGTGCTCACAACTACGTCCGCAACTTCAATTTTGTCCAGCGTTTTTGTAGCCGACTGCATGACAAAGATTGTCTATAAATACTCTCATCTTCCAACATTCATCCTCTTTTTACATTTTCACTTACAGGGTCAACACACTCTTTCTATTGTGACTTCCAGAGAGAACACTCTCACTCTCTCAATTTCGACTAACAGAGTCAACACACTCTTCCTCTTTTCCACATTTGACCTCCAGCAGTCAACGGCCACGAAAATGAATACTCCATGCAACCATTCTCTTCCTTGTTATACTTTTTTGGTGAGACTTTTTCCAGCCTCGAACACAGAAATTTCGTCAAACCACAGAAAGAAACAAACAGTATAAATACTTAATCAACACGCATAGGACACTTTTATTATTTAGTCTTTATTTTGTAGTATTAGTGTTAGTCACACACACACAGAAAGAGGAATATTTAACGAACAGTATTTGAACACTAGTAATGTTTTGAAATATTTCAGTAAATGTATTGTTGATTTATAAATTTGAATTTGTTTGTACTACTTTGTTTTATATGTTCTTTTGTACGCGTCGTTTCACATCTTTACTTCATTTGCCTTACCAACAACACCCCTCAACAAGATAAGGGGCCAAAAATATTCACCAAACAACATGTCCCCCAACAAAAGCTACACAGATGAACGTGTAATGTAGTTTAAATTCTCGAGGCATCGCTACCAGTCTAACAACTGCTTTTAACCCTCAAGGCGACGGACAAGTAGAGAGATACAACGGCATCATCTGGTAAACGGTAAGTCTGGCTCTCCGATCAAGAAATCTCTCTATTGCTAATTGGGAAAAGGTGCTGGGTGTGGCTCTCCACTGCATCCGCTCATTACTTTCCGCTTCCACTAACTGTACTCCACATGAACACCAATTCAATTTCCAAAGAAAATCAGCTTCTGGAGAGTCCATACCTACATGGTTAACAAGATCCAAATCGGCTCTTCTGAAGCGCCATTTACGCGGAAGTAAATATGAGCCCCTGGTGGAGACCGTTGAGATACTCGAAGTCAACCCGAACTATGCTCATGTACGCTTCAATAATGAGCAAGTGTAAATGAAGCAGCTATCCCCCTTGTTTGGTACGAGCACCTTAGAGTTGGGTACACATTACCATTGTACACCGACCAGTCACACACGTGACACGGTTAGAAGGGTTGAGCCTTTTTATTACCATTTCTCAGAGCAGAACACGTGTTGCCTGACAGCTGCGATTTTAGACTTTGCGAAGGGGGCATTCTTTGAGGCGAACAGAGGTAAGAATCGTACACTGTATCTGTATTTGCCCGAATTATTGATCTGTGTGAAAGGGATTACAGAAGTTGTTTTCTATTTTGTTTTTAGTTTCACAGTCAAAGAAGGGTTTAAAGAAGGAACGAAGACCCATTGCGAATAGACAACTTCTTTACCAGTCGAGCCTTTTACCTCCTTTTTTGCCTCATGGTGCTCCTCTTGGTGATGGAATGAACAGTTTAGATACGAAACCAGACCCTATGCCAGGGGACTCCCAAGAACTGGATGTCCCTAACCCGGCTAACACTCCTCCTCTTCTACAGAGTACTACTGAAAACTCTGCTGCAGAGAATTCAGTTCCTGCTACTTCTCTTCCTCCACTCTTGGATGATTCTCAGAGGACTTTGTCAGATTACGATGACTCACTTAATCTTCGACGTTCCAGTAGAACCCGTCGAAAAACCCCTTATTTAACTGAGAACTATCATCTTTAAACTTTCGTTTTCATTTCTTTTCTGTTTTCAGCTTGATCAAAGGCATCTACGGGACTCATTTAATTGGAGATACCCTTTTGAGAGTCACTGAACCCTTCCTCTCTCGACAAATTGACGAACCCGAATTTTCCTGGGCAGAGAAGAATGTGGTGATAAAGGAAGGAACTATATAATCTCCCTTACTTTCTGGGAACGAATTGTTCCCCTTTTGTTTAGTTGACTGGTGAAGGGCCATATTAGCCGTGGCTACCTATAACACCAGTTCTTAGTTGAATAAAGCTTTTCTTCAAGCTTCTCTGACTTCTTCAATTAATTGCTAGCTCCTCATATCACTTATTACATTACTTAAAACCATATAATTGTTCATAGATTATTATTATCCGATAGGAGTACTTGAAACCATATAATTAAAAGTTTATAAATTTGTTCGCAAAATGAAGAAAATAATGGAAATTTGTGCCGTAAATTTGCTGTTAAGTTGAATGTTCACCAATGGTCCACGAGACCTGGTTTCAATCCCGAGTCGCCTCATACCAAAGACTTTAAAAATGGTACTTGATACCTCCTTGCTTAACACTCAGCAAAATAAGGTACGTTTCAAGGGTAAAGTGGAGCAATCCTGGGAAAGGAGTAACGCCCTCCCCTACCCCTTGGTGTAGAAGCTATTGAAAAGGGAGCCTTCTGGTCGCCCTTGACTAAAGGGAGACAACTTTACTTTTACTTATTATTATTCGATAGGAGTACTTGAAACATTATTATCAAAAGTTTGTAAATTTATTTGCAAAATGAAGAAAATAATGGAAATTTGTGTTAAGTTGAAAACAGAAAAAAGTTGGTATCGGGAAAAACATGAAGACATTGGAATTCTAAAGTATTATGTAGCTATCACAGATCTATTTCCTCTCGTTAATCAATGCTCCCGCCAAGCGATTCGGCCATACACTGACCAATCAGCGAGCAGAGCGCATTGATTCCTTTTTCCTCTCTAGAACTATTTTTTCTAGACTTTTTTGGAAGCCACGACAAGCCGGAGAGAACCCAGCTCGTAGCGAAGACAGACCTCTCTCGCGTCCTCTGCTACGGACATTCCACATGGAAGACTTTCACTGAAGAGCACGCTGCTACTAGCTACACACACAGAAGAATCAAGCTTGCGGCAGTCACACGAGCTACCTGCTACGGTGACACATCGATGTAGCAGCCACAGATCTATTTCCTTTCGCGAATCAATGCCCCTGCTAAGAAAGTCGGTCACACACTGACCAATCAACTGGCAGAGCGCATTAATTCCTTCTTCCTCTCAAGAACTATTTTTCTAGTCCCTTTTGGTAGAACGGACAAAGTCAGAAAGCCTTCAGCCAGCAGTAGAAACACGTCTCTCTCACATGACTGCCACTGATTCCACTTGGAACCCTTCGCTCGCTGCTGCTAGCTTCGCACACACTTCCCACAAACCAAGGACCAACATACTGACCAGCGACACAAAAAGGACACTTTCTCACTCTCACTCCTTTACGCCTGCTACTATAATAAACCTTTCTTTGTTGTGTTGTTTAAAAAGAAGTTTCGTTATTCATTTGTGCTGCCTAATAATATATAGTGTTAGAGAAATTAACCATTTCCCGAAACAGTAAACCTCTAACAAACGCAAGGACCAACATACTATCCAGCGACACCAAAAAGAACCTTTTCTCTCTCTGACTCGTTGACTTCTGCTATAATGATAAACCTTTCGTTGTTGTGTTTCCAAAGAAGTTTCATTATTTATTTGTGTTGTCAATCAATTTATAGTGTTATGGAAACTAACCATTAAACACTAAAATTATATTACTGTTGTAAACAAATTGTTCTGTTTGCAGCTTTATAATTATACAAAATAAACATATAATTGTCCACTTAACAGAAGTCCTTGTGTCGTATATACAAAAGTTTAACGTACTTGATACGGCTCCAGTACACTGCTAGAATTTTAGCTGAGACAATTTTAACGTCTGTTTGTACTGAACATGATTGTAAAAAAGGGGGCTTGGCATGTCTTTGATATCAGGGGCCAATATCTTAGAAACCAGCGATCAGATAATCTAAAAGATGTACTAACCAATTACAAGTGTTATACATGTATTTTAGAGAGTGGGGTCGACCACGGGAGACAACCTACTTACCTTAGTTATGTATACTTTTTTATAATACGGCTGTCTGAAAATTATTTGTATTGGATCGGAATACTAGATACCATATAAATGTGTGCAAAACACTTAAAAACCAATGTAAATAGGAACAATGAATGTGATTCCCTAACCTCAAGGCATGAGATAACCGTTAAAATCAACCAAACAATCAGTCATATAAAGGTTGAATATAAAAAATATTAAGATGCGTTCAATTCAAAATATTTTAATCAGTTTTTTGTATATTTATTCAGCTTAGTACGCCAAATGTCTAAATGACGAGAACCTGCTTCCCTGGAAAGAGTAAAGTAGCCTAAACAAAGTAGTTGTAGTATTAGCACTCGATTACTATATTCTGTATAAATTGTTGAAAAAACAAAGTTCTGCCTCAAAAGACTGGGCTTTTTTTATATATTATCGGAGAGGATGTGATAGAGAACTGGAGTCGGATGGCGGCAATGAACGGGAATTACCGTATTCTCGAAGAAAGGGGAGTAAACTTTGTCTTGCCAGCCGAAATCGAACCTGCGTCCTTCCGAATGTGATTCAGGTGCCCGGATGATATATGATTGTCCTAACCATGTTGCTCGGACGGTTTTTGATTCGCGTGACCAGATGTTAGAAAGCTGCGTCAATGAATAAACAGAGTTCTATTGAGAACCCACGTTTTCAGTTGAATCACGTACGTCAGGAACTGATCAAAGATTTGAGGAGAGAAAGAAGAAGGAAGGAAGGAACGGAAGACCGGGACAGCGTACGCACCTAACCGACTAACAGTAGAAATCCCAAATTACTTTTAACAAAAACTCCAGAGGATGGAGCTTCTGTAGTTCAATGCTCGCATATGAAAGCTCCCATTATTTAATAGGAAACTCCATTCCAGCTCTAGAGAGAGAGAGAGAGAGAGAGAGAGAAACAATATTAAAAAATACATTCCAATTGTGACAACCAATTATGTATTTAAAAAAACAGTATTATTCACGTATTTAAAAACTGTGAAGAGTTTGTGTTGCGGAACTAATATTTCATTAACACCGGTTACTTCCGTTGTTTTCTTTACAAGCGTAATGAGTATTCTAATCTTTACCAATAATCTACAGTTTATAATTTAATCTTTAAAAGACGACACACACGCGCAAACACATCTCTCTCTCTCTCTCTCTCATATATATATATATTTGCTATAATTACATTTATCAACAAAGAAAAAAAGAAGACAAGGTAGGTATTAAATATTTCTAATGGTTTTACTTAAACTTGTTTAGTGTAACGGTTATCGCCTTTGGAAATGGAATCGGTGATCTGAGTTCAAATCCTGGACGAGTCTGTTTACGTTTCACTTCTCGCTAATGCCCTGGGCGAAAGGCATGAATCGACATGTTTTCCCACCAATAGCAGCTCCTTGACGCTTTTTTCTGGTTGAAAATTAAAATACAAGTCTCGACTGATGTTTGAATGAACGTTCGTTTTATTCTGTTTCAAGACACCGTGAAATACTGAAATAAAAAGGGTTTAAACAATTAATAGTTAATATTCTTACTATAAAGGGTCTTATGAAATACAGAAATTTTATTGGAAAGTTGGGAAAATAAATTTACCTGTGTGCCATAACCAATATCAAAGAACTTCTAAGGTCCAATTAGTTATTAAACAAAATTCCCTTCAAATCTTACAACTAGGCGGAAGTCACTTAGCATTCTGGGATTTCTAACAGATATGGTTCCTTTTTTTATTGTTTTACTTACAAGGTCCATGTTAATCTCCTAGGAGGGAGTAAAAGATACATGTCAGACTATGGCACCCTTGGTTAAATAGTCGGGTAGGCTGGGTTCTTTAGCCTTGGTTATGTAACTAGTCTGGGAAAAGGAAAACTCTCAATTCTAACCAGCTTTAACTCCTCTTAAAAACTGACCTTGTGTCACATACTGGTCATGGAGGAAGTGTTTAGTCAATACATACTGATGCATACAAGATAAAAAAAAATGTTCCTGTTTTCTTCCTTTTTCCACTTCTCCTGTCAGTCACATTTTTGCTTCGTCTCGTTTGACTCCTCAATCCATTGTTTTCACGTTTTTTCTTTCTCCTCTTTCTTTTCTTCACCTTGTCTGTCTGTCTGTCTCGTGACTGGAACAAACTGCTTCCTCCAAGATCTGCCTACTCAGCTACTAGTTTGTCCATTTATTGATGCCAAAGCCTACGCATCTAGGCACTTAGCAACATAATACCAGAATTAATCAAAAAGCCCAACTGAATGAGGGAGAGGAAAAGAATGGATGCTCTCTTCATCTGCTGTGAGTCGTTTGTTCCTGGTTCAATTTCAGGTCTTTCTTTGACAGATGACTCACAGTGCGACCCTTATTCTCTTTCATGGCGGTTATCATGATGTCTGTTAGATATATTTAAAATGATTATGAATCAGCTAGATAAATCAATATCATGATCATTAATCGTGACATAAGTATCCCCTAAATAATAATAATAGTAATCATCATTACAACTAACCGGATGATTTTTTGAGCCCAGTCGGATGGGGCTGTAGAATACACCGACTGCATCTCTGCAGAGGGATGAGACCTCTTCCTCCCCAACAAGTGTCCTGGATATGACACTAAACGATGTGAGTCCTGGAGCTCTGAGAAATGTGGAGTACCCCTTCATTGTCATTGCTCCCAGGTCTAATTTGACCCAGAGTGGTAGCACCTGATAGGATCAAATAGACCTGTTATAAAAATTCATTTCTAAGAAAAATATCAAGTCGAACATGTGTGACCCTTGATTTGGCCAGAGTGGAAAAGGGAGAAGGAATCCCAGACAGTGCAGCACCAAAAAACTACTTCCTGTTTTTGTCGAGAACTACTATTCAGACTCTCAGTATGAATTCGGGGACCAAACTGTGAAGGTACAAAAAACTTAAGCCAGCAGATGGATTTCGTCACTCGGTTCTTGAATTGCCAATAAATATTTTAAACAGGCTGAAACTTCCCAAGAAATAAAAGTAAAATCAAATGAAAGTCGACTACTCAAATTCTACCAAGTAAAATAACTGAAAGAAAATTCAACCGAGAATTCTGTTGAAAAGAACTTTAAAAAAGATTTGCAATTTAATGAACTCTGAAACATTTCTACAAAACAAAAAAAAGAAAAGAAAAATACTCAAATTCAATGAACTTTGTTTCCCGGACCCTCTCTCAGATAAGTTCTAAAAGTACTAAGTACTAAAAATTTGCAATATATTATCTTTTCTATCCCTTTTTTTTTCTTGTTTTTTTTGTATAAAATTCCCCTTTAAAAACTTTATTGTCAGTGTTATCTTTTCAAATCAGTATCCGAACTAGAAAGCTGCAGAATTTACTGTTTAAACTTACTGTTGAAATTACCGTTTAACAGCACCCTAAAGCCCCCTAAAAAATTACTCAGTTAAATATTAAACTTGGCTCTAGTGTCACTCATATTTCTACAAATTTTATCCCCTCAAAATTTCCTTATATTGAAATTTCATCCTCAAAAATTCTTTTTACTGTTTGACATTTAAACTGTGTGCTAACAAATGACTTATGTTGAATTAGATTGTTAGAAATAGAACTCTTGGATCATTAACTGTGTGTAAACAAATGATTGTCGAATTGAATTGTTAGTGATGCATCCCAATTCTTGGAACAATTTAACTGTGTGCAAACAAATGAGTAATGTTAAATAGTATTATTAGTACTAAATTGTAATACTTTAAACTCTTTAACTGTTTAAATTGAATTATTGGTATTACATTGAAATACTTGTAACCATTTCACTGTCTGCAAACATGTGATTAATGTTGAATAGAATTATTAATATTTGATAGCAACAATTGAAACCATCCCTGTGCAAACGAATGATCAATAGTAAATAGAATTGTTTGTGTGAGATAAAAATACTGAAACCATTTAATTTTGTGCAAAAAAAATGAACTTCAGCTCATTTAAAAATGTTATCAACAAAATGTGTTTACAAATCGTATATATTGAATATATATATATATATTCATAAAGAGGATTTGGCATTCAATAACCTATAATGGTTGATATGCCATAAAACCTATCCAAACCAAATCACTTATATTTAATTCAACATATTATTTCCACAGTCATTTGTTTGCACACAGTTTAAAGGTCAAATGGTTCTATTTAACACAGGTGCTACAAATCCATGTCAGAGTGGATCTGGGATGAAGGAATACTCCATATTCCCCAAAACTCTAGCA
Source organism: Sepioteuthis lessoniana (assembly GCA_963585895.1). Classification (NCBI taxonomy): domain Eukaryota; kingdom Metazoa; phylum Mollusca; class Cephalopoda; order Myopsida; family Loliginidae; genus Sepioteuthis; species Sepioteuthis lessoniana. Next base: position 6,707,159 of record OY757947.1, on the reverse strand, counting down.
TTAATGGAGCCTCACCATCTTATTGTTTAGTGTCAAATCCAAGACACTCATTTCAGGGCTAGGTGATCTTACCCCACTTCAGAGGGGAAGTTGGTGTAATCTATACCTATGTAACATATTGACCCTTGACCGAGCCGTCAATCAAGAGATGCACCTGTGTAAATAAGCGGAAGAACAGTGAAACAGGTGGATCCGGTCAAAGATATTGGAATATCACCTTGACCTGTGAACGTGGTTGAATTGGGCGATGGTGGCAGATGCGTACACCCACAGGAAGCAGGTGGGCGTCAAACAAAAATATAACCAGATGCCACAGATGGCTTGGGTCAGTTCAGTTCCAGTTGCAGTTGGAGTCAGCTGGGGACAAGATGCCAAATTGAGAGCCAGCGGCAGACGGAGGGCTTTGGGCCCTTTGTGACCCACAGTTGAGCAGCCCAGCCAGAATGCAAAAGAAGTGCTGCTATGGTCAGAAGAACTTGGGGTCAATATGTAGCAGTCTGTCCTTGTCTCCAACTCACCTCTCACACACAAGAAATATCCCCTTTCGAGAATAAAGTGTGAGAGGTATATTTTTATAAAGAAGTGTGTTCATTCCTTCATTAAAGTTTGTCATTATGTTTGATTATATTCCTCATGTATTATGTATGTATATGTGGCTATGCAACACCCTAACCTGATTTGGCTTGTTAAATTTTAAATAGGATCTCTTTGAAACTATAAACTTTATGGAAATCTTTTGTATTAAACTAGAATATTTGAAACTATAAACTCTATTTTTCTTTTTTATCAGTAAGAATTTTCAGACTATTGTCTTCATCTTTATTGTTATTTCCACAACGTTTCAGCCGCTGTATCCTCCAGCCTTCCTCAGGTGTCCCATGTTTATCTGGGCATAGAAATGATTCAACTTGGGAAATCATTTTTTTAAGTTTGACTATGCAAATCTTTTGTATTAGATAAGAATATTTGAAACTATAAACTGTTTACAAATCTTTTGCATTTGATAGAAATGGCAATGAAGGAGTACTCCACATTCCCCAAAGTTCCAACATTACTGGAGCCTAACCATCTTATTGTTTAGTGTTATATCCAGGATACTCGTTGCAAAGTGAGGGGTCTTACCCCTCTGCAGAGATAAAGTTGGTGTAGTCTATACCACAAGCTGATTTGGCTGGTTAAATTTTAAATAGGATCTCTTTGAAACTATAAACTCTATGGAAATCTTTTGTATTAGATTGGAATATTTAAAACTATAGATAGAAATAGCTTACCATCTAGAATTTGTGCTGGGTAGCCATTGTGAAAGATATAAACATTGTAGAAAAGACATGGACTCTATCTGTTTGGTGCAAGTGAATTTGGGCAAGAAGGAATGGCATTAAATAACCCATAAAGGTTGAAATGACATTAAACAAAAGTATAAATCAACCAAGAATCTGTAAATTAATTTTCATTATTTTTATCAATTTTTTTAATTTGGTAGAAATTCCTGCCACATTTTAAACTGTCATCTGTGTGATGCCTTCAAGAGGCATAGAATATAAAAATGGAAAGTTTTTTTCTGTTTCATTTTGTTTAATGATTATAAAACAATTCATTGAAATAAACTTGTTTTGTTGGCTTCGTATTTTCTCATATGTTTATCAATGATAAATTGTCTGTGTGCCATATCTAAGGTTATCTTAGTAAATAACAAGAAATGAAAAAGTTAAGCAGAGATTAGCCTATTCAGTACTTAGATGGGTGACCAATTAAGAAACAGCAGGTACTGTGAGCAACTTGAGGCCTGTGTGTCATATCTAAGGTTATCTTAGTAAATAACTAGAAATGAAAAAGTTAAGCAGAGATTAGCCTATTCAGTACTTAGATGGGTGACCACTTAAGAAACAGCAGGTACTGTGAGCAACTTGAGGCCTGTGTGTCATATCTAAGGTTATCTTAGTAAATAACTAGAAATGAAAAAGTTAAGCAGAGATTAGCCTATTCAGTACTTAGATGGGTGACCACTTAAGAAACAGGGCAGGTACTGTGAGCAACCTGAGACCTGTGTGTCATATCTAAGGTTATTACCTTTAATTTTAGAGCATGGCAGAAATACCCATCCCAAAACAATCATTGATATCATTCAAATAAATTTAGGCAAATGGGTTAGGGTTCATCTGCCTAATATCTTACTATTTTTTTTTTTTGTCAAAGGACGTTCTTCAAAAAATTCAATTTTGGAGAAGTCATCAAAGTTAGATATTTCCAAGTATTGCTATGTATCATCAACAATTCGGTGAAACATCAGTCATTTATTTACAGTTAAATGATCAAACAGTTCTATTTCAAAACATTCAATTTAATATAAGTCATTTGTTTGCACTCAGTTTAAATATCAAACAGTTCTGTTTGACTCATAGATAGGATTCCATCAGGTGGACCTGGGTGTGATTGCTCTGAAGAGGTACTCTGCATTCCCCAAAGCTCCAGCATTACTGGAGCCTCACTATCAGATTGTTTAGTGTCATATACAGGACATTCATTGTTGGGAATTGTACCCCCTGCAGAGATGCAGTCAGTTTATTCTACAGTCCCAGACAACTGAGCTGATATTTGTGTGTAATATATATATATTGGCAAGTGGAAATGGTAGCTCTATTTAGCTCATGTTTTACCATTTTCTTTGAGGAAAGAAGTTTTCGTGATTCAGTAGCTATCATCCTGGACTGCAACATCAGAGTAAGCAAGTTCAAACTACACTACATTACGTTCACCTTTGAACTAATGCCCATGAAAAAGATATGAACATTATTTCTTCATCCAGAGGTTAAATGATACCACTACAGTCCTTCTACATGGATGGCTTTGGCAGTAAATAACCCACAAAGGTTGATATTAAACAATGAAATCAACCAATTTACTAATACTCATATTGTTACATAGCCAAATACACGAATATGGCCATGGGTGAAATGGATATCGAATGTTGATAACGATAGAACATATAAAGAACATAGGAATCTCGGAATTCGAAAACACGTAACAACTTCTTGTTCAGGTATGAAACCTTTTTATTAACTTTGAGTTAAAGGTTTCGACGTAAGAAGGAGAGTCAATCTTCTATGCTGTCTTATTCATTTGGCCCCCATCTCGAGCAGCCCTCATAGGGCGCAAGTTCGCCTCGCGCCTGCGAGCTCCAAAAGTCGATCCTTCTCGTTTTGCGTCTAGTACCCAACTCTTACTTTCTTCAAATCTCACACAAACCTCCACACACTTCCGGTGCGTGATGTCACCCGCACCCTTTCACTCTGTTTCGTCTCGGACTATTATGACATCTGAGTGACACCTCCATCCGCCCGCGCACGCCCGCATTAACACCTGCCTCAATGTTGCACCTAACTAACCCATGTGCTGAGCTGAAAGGTTCTCCGCCTAACTAAACTCAAAGGTATGAATCAAAATCCCTCGGCTATTATATAACAATATTAGTGAACCATGACAATTCTAAGGTGAATACGACCTCTAACATTTTCGTTTTTGATTTTTATAAAAACTTCTTTTGATTGCAATTAATTAAGCAGTAAATATTTTGGAGTACACCTTCATTGCCATTACTCCCTGGTCACCTAATGGTAAGACACCGTTTTTAAAATACTGCGGAATATGGAGTACACCTTCATTACCATTATTCCCAGGTCCACTCTAACACAGTATGTTAATGTTAGATGAGGTCAAATAGAATTATCTATTCATTTACTTTCTTTTGATTAAGCAGTAAATAATGGTCACCTGATGGTAAGGCTCCATTTTTAAAATGTTGCGGAATATGGAGTACACCTTCATTACCATTATTCCCAGGTCCACTCTAACACGGTATGTTAATCTTCCATGATGTTAAATAGAACTATTTCTTCCTTTTCTGTACTTGAAATCTTTTATCTGTGTGCAAACCAATAATTAATATTAAATTGGATGATTAGTATGAGATAGCAGTACTCGAAACCATTGAACAGTGAACCAACAAATGAGCTCTGATTTGTTTAAAAAATGTTACCTAGAAACGATTCACTGGTGCAATGGTTATCATCGCAGGATATGGGCATGGTGACACGAGTTCAAATCCTGGACGAGACTGATTGCATTTCACATAGCACTAATACCCTTGGGAAAGGTATAAATCCAAAATATTCTCCCTCCAGCTATGGGTAAATAGTAGGGCAGACTAGGTTCTTCAGCCTTGGTGAGGTAACTAGTCTAGAAGAAGGAAAAAATCTGAATTCAAACCTGTTAAACTCTGCTTAAAAAATTGACCTTGTGTCTATCCTGCCCAAGCGGAGGGGTTGGTAAATATGAAAAATAGTTTATATAAACAGGACATAGTATTATTGTATACTCATAGACCCAGCCAAGAACATAATCAAAGATAATGAACAAATGAAACACACTTCTTTATAAAAATATATCTCATTTTATTCTCAAAAAGGGTCCACAGTTTGAGAGATACATGGAGAGTCAATAATCGAGTAGAAGTTGCTGCGGTCTAGATCTACCGAGGATAGATTGTATAAATTTACCATATTTACCTAACCCCTCCGCTCGGGCAGGATAGGATACAAGGTCAATTTTTTAAGTGGAGTTTAACAGGTTTGAATTCAGAGTTTTCCTTCTCCTAGACTAGTTGCCTCACCAAGGCTGAAGAACCTAGTCTGCCCTACTATTTACCCATAGCTGGAGGGAGAATAATTGGATTCATACCTTTCCCAAGGGTATTACTGCTATGTGAAATGCAATCAGTCAGGTCCAGGATTTGAACTTGTATCGCCGTGTCCATTTCCTACGACGATAACCATTACACCACAGTATAAATTTACTATATCATCTTAAATATTAGGATTCAAAAATAATTAGCGACTCATGTTGTTCAGATACTGCTGTAGTGTCTCATAGACTCAAAGATAATGAATGAACAAAACACACTTCTTTATAAAAATACATCTAGCATTTTATTCCCGAAAAGGGCCCACAGTTTGTTATTAGCTTGAGAGATAGATGGAGAGACATATACTCAGAGAGGGGACTTCTTCTTGTCCCATACGTTCTTCCAGGAGTATTTTAATAAGTATAATGTGGCACAAAAGGTCATTACCTCCCTTGTCTGCCAAATAATTCTGGTAATGGCATGGTCAAATAAAAATGTTGTTACTTTGTTCCTGCATTTATTCTGTATAAAAAATATTAAAACTCACAACATTTCAAGACCATTAAAGTTAAGCAGGGATGACTCTATTCAGTACTTAGATGGGTGACCACTTAAGAAACAGGGCAGGTGCTGTCAGAAACCTGAGACCTGTGTGTCATATCTAAGGTTATCTTAGTAAATAACAAGAAATGAAAAAGTTAAGCAGGGATGACTCTATTCAGTACTTAGATGGCTGACCACGTAAGAAACAGGGCAGGTACTGTGAGCAACCTGAGATCTGTGTGTCATATCTAAGGTTATCTTAGTAAATAACAAGAAATGAAAAAGTTAAGCAGAGATTAGCCTATTCAGTACTTAGATGGGTGACCACTTAAGAAGTAGGGCAGGTACTCTCAGCAACTTGAGGCCTTTTTCTTTTCTATCTAAACAAACTGATCAATTTTAGTGTGACAGGAATTTTCACAAGTACACTGATAAAAAAGAATTATTATAACAAAAATACATTGATAAAAATAAATTGCTAAAAGCATTATTGTAAAATAATATTCAGAAATAAATTGATGATAACTTATCGTGACAAATTCTTTGATGAAAAATTATTGTAAAAAATTATTCTGAAATAGATTCACGAAAAATTATTGATGCGAAAAAAATGAGGGAATTGATATTTTTATTTTACTTGTTGCTTTTATTTTTAATTTATTTTTTCTCCAACCCGACATAAAACATTGCATAGCTCTTAATGGTATATGTTTTATACAATTCATTTTATTGGCTCGTGTGCTTGTTACCAATGAACTTGGAGGCGAATGGACCAATCTTGATGAAACTGACATGTCAACTCTCTTTACTTCAGTGATTTAAAGTATCTGCGGGATGTGCAATAATGAGGAAGCGGCATAAAATGTAAAAATGAAAAGTTCTCTTTTCTATCTTTCATTTTGTTTAATGATTATAAAACATTTCACTGAAATGACCCTTTTTTTGTTGGCTGCTCATTTCAGTGCGAACAATTTTATCATATATTTATAAATAATAGAGGTTCCTTTTATTTTAGATGAGTAAAACTTATGACAAATCTTTTGTCTTAATATAAATGACTTAATATGTCACTGTTAATTGAATCACAGAGTTGTTTATTCTAATTTTTTCACTTCAATAAAAGCACAAGTCTCGTGTTTTCTTTAATAATACCTGTTCTTTATTTACAGATATAAAATGGAGTGAGGAATGAGAATTTGGGGATTTGAAAATACAGAAAAGAAAACCTATTTTTTCTTGGTTTGTGGATCTGCATATTGGATCAGAGTTTATGTTAAGGATGTGAAATCCAAGAAAGGAAAGAAGAGAATCCTTACCCTTGACAAGTCTGTACATAATCATTTTTGATAATCTCAAATTTTAAAGTATGCATGCAACCACAGTGTAGAAAAACCTTCCCTTTTGAAGTGAGCTGACAAATTTATTTCACAGAAATCAAAATTGAACCTCCCACACATACACACGCACAGACAAAAAGTATGGAAACACAAATTGCAAAGGAAATTCCTTTGGGTACAGTGTGTGAGTCAGATTTTTCAAAGAGTTCTTTAAAATGTCATACGCAAGTAAACATTGGAGAAAAACCATTTTCTTGTGAGGTATGTGGATCAGCATTTGCACAAAGGGCATATTTGAAAAGGCATTTACAAATACACAGAGAAGAGAAACCATTTTCTTGTGAAGTATGTGGATCTGCATTTTCATGTAATTCATATTTGAAACAACACATGCAAACTCATACTGGAGAGAAACCATTTTCTTGTGATATTTGTGGATCAGCATTCTCACGTAATTCACATTTGAAAAGCCACTTGCTAACCCACACTGGTGAGAAACCATTTTCTTGTGAAGTGTGTAAATCAGCATTTTCACATAGTTCACATTTGAAAAACCACATGCGAACACACACAGGAGAGAAACCCTATTCTTGTAAAGTATGTGGGTCAGCATTTTCAGAGAATTCAACTTTAAAACGCCATATGCGCATACACACTGGAGAGAAACCATATTCTTGTGACATTTGTGGATCAGCATTTTCGGATAATTCAACTTTAAAAGCCCATCTTCTTACACACAGTGGAGAGAAACCATTTTCATGTGAAGTGTGTGGATCAGCATTTTCCCTTTATTCACATTTAAAAAGTCACATACGAACTCACACTGGAGAGAAACCATATTCTTGTAAAGTATGTGGATCAGCATTTTCAGAGAGTTCTCATTTAAAACGCCATATGCGCATACACACAGGAGAGAAACCATATCCTTGTAACATTTGTGGATCAGCATTTTCAGACAATTCCAGTTTAAAAGCCCATCTACTTACACATAGTGGAGAGAAACCATTTTCCTGTGAAGTGTGTGGATCAGCATTTTCACGTAATGCTAATTTGAAACGCCACATGCAAACTCACACTGGAGAGAAACCATTTTCCTGTGAAGTGTGTGGATCAGCATTTTCAGTTAATTCACATTTGAAAACACACATGCTAACTCACACTGGAGAGAAACCATTTTCTTGTAAAGTGTGTGGATCAACATTTGCACGTAATTCTTATTTGAAAAGCCACATGCAAACCCACACAGAAGAGAAACAATTTTCTTGTGAAATATGTGGATCAGCGTTTTCCCTTAATTCACATTTGAAAAGCCACATGCAGAAGCACACAGAGGAGAAACCATTTTCTACTAATGTGTGTGAGTCATCATTCTCATGTAATTCATATAAGAAAACCCATATGCAAACACACCCAGGAGAGAAGTCTTTTTTCTGTGAAGTGTGTGGATCAGCATTTTCACGTAATTTTCATTTGAAACGACACATGCAAACCCATACTGGAGAGAAACCGTTTTCCTGTGAAGTGTGTGGGTCAGCTTTTTCACTCAATTCACATTTAAAAGCCCACATGCGAATACACACTGGAGAGAAACCATATTCTTGTCAAGTGTGTGGAACAGCATTTGCACAAAATTCTAATTTAAAATGCCATATGCGCACACACACAGGAGAGAAACCATATTCATGTGTCTTTTGTGGATCAGCATTTTCAGAAAATTCTACTTTAAAATCTCATCTGCTTAAACACAGTGTAAAGAAAACATTTTCCTGAGAAGTGTGTGGATCAGCATTTTCATCAAGTTTTACTTTATACATGCAAACACAATGTGGAATGAAATTATTTCTTCTATTGAAAAACCACATCTGTATAGATTGAACATTATACTTACCTCCACAGGAAGGCTCTGACTAGCGTCAAGTCACCAGACAAAAAAAAAAGACAGAGTGTAACCGAATACACTCTGAAGCAACTACTAGACATGGCTAAAGTGTTCACTATTTATGGATGGAAAAATACACAGCAAAACCACCAGCCAATCATAAGCCAAGGAATGAGATCTTCTCTTGTGCAATGATGAGACGTTCCTGGTGTTATGAGTGCTAGAACTTTTTAAGACTCAATCTTATTCTCTGAACCAAACATTGTTACTCAACAATTATTTCTTCATTGAAAATTCAGCAACACGCAGATACATAAATTTTCAAAAATAATATTAAATAATTTTAAATAATATTAAAATTAAATAATATTAAATAATATTAAAATTGAACAATATTAAATAATATTAAATAATATTAATATCCGTGCTGGCGGCATGACTTGATGATGATTGATGAAATAATATTAAAATTGAACAATATTAGATAATATTAAATAATATTATTCAATATTTTGTTGAGAATCATTAAGATCTGTATTTTCTCTTAATTGACACTGAGAAAAAGAGAGAGAGAGAGAGAAGGAAGGAAGACTGAAAGAGAGAGAGAGAGAGAAGGAAGCAAAACTGAGAGAGAGAAAGAAGGAAGGAAGACTGAAAGAGAGAGAGAGAGAGACAGACAGATAAAGAAAGAAGGAAGACTGAAAGAGATAGAGAGAGAGAGAAAGAAAGAAGGAAGACTGAAAGAGAGAGAGAGAAAGAAGGAAGGAAGACTGAAAGAGAGAGAGAAAGAAGGAAGGAAGACTGAGAGAGAGAGAGAGAAGGAAGACTGAAAGAGAGAGTGAGAAAGAAGGAAGGAAGACTGAAAGAGAGAGAGAGAGGGAGGGAAGACTGAAAGAGATAGAGAGAGACAGATAAAGAAAGAAGGAAGACTGAAAGAGAGAGAGAGAAAAAGAAAGAGACTGGAAGCGATGGAGATGGAAAGAGTAAGATATTGACTGAAAAAGAGAAAGACACTAACGCAAAAAAAAGAGTGAGGAAGAGTGGTAGTACCTGTTTGGGTCAAATCTATGGGTGAAATCTTTTACTAGAAATTATTATTTTTATTTGTTTTTGAGACTAATGTACAAGTTATTTTAATTAGATTTGAATAGTTGATAAATAGAATTCCTAATGTTGAATTACAATGTTTGAGATCATTTAAATATATGCAAACAAGCTATAACTTGTTTCAAAACAAAGTTACCTATACACTATTCACTTACAAATCATATATATATATATATACTAAATAACCCCCAAGGTTTGTTATGCCATTAAACCAAATAACTTATCCTAACTCATATAATTTTATGGTTGTTATATTCTAAATGAATTCTTCCTATGATTGCTGACTCTTTTTGTCACAGCTAAAAATAAAAACAGTAAGATGCATGTGATTATTTACAGCTTGCTGCTCCAATATAATGATAAAATTGGTCATGTGATTAAAAAGTAAGCCTTTTTGATTATCTAGATGGTCCTACAAACTGATACTTCAAATGTTTGTTATAGTTTCTAAACCACATGTGTCACCAAATCTAAAAATAGAAAAAGATATTACTAAGTATTCACCCATTTCAAAACCAAAGTTTCTCATTGCAGCTTAACTTTGTTTATCTATCAGGAACAGTCTTAAATATTTAATTAGTTACCATAATATTCATGTGTAGCACACACTTGTTTTTTACATTTTTAGGTCTAAACTTAGGGGTGCGTATTATACACAAGACCTAAATATGAACTTTTTGTCTGCCTTTGTGCATCATCATATTTAGGCTTCTATGACTAAATATAAGTTATAGCTATGATCCAAATTAAATATTGTCTAACGAACACTTCTTTTTTCTTTACTGCTACAAAGAAATAGTCATTTTAATGTGTGTTTGTTGATAATTTTGTTTCTCCTCGCATAAATTTATTCTTCTCACAAGTTTGTTGCATTTTTTTGTACAGGGGGGAATGATAAAATTGTCGTCCTAAAGAAAACAACACTACAGCTTTATTTTAAAACTTTTATTGAAAAAATCAATTCAGGTAACTTGATTGTGTAGTAAAGCTGACATCTATTCAATGTAGCCGCCTTCAGCCTCAATCACCTCCTCAATATGGATCCGGAACTGGGAGCATGCCTTTTCCACAGTAAATAATTCTCTTCTTTTGGATTGTGGGCATGTTTTTGAACATAACTTATCAGTTGGTCACGGGAGAACTGAGAACCATTTCTTTTCCTCTTTTAGTTCTTTTTCTGTTAAACGAATAAAACTTTTGTTTGTATCTCATTGAACAGACGAGGGTCTTTCTCACTAAATTTTTTGATGGACTCTTGCGTTGCCTCAGCATTAAACGTAAGCCTACATGGTTATGAATGCCTATATAACACTCGTAAGACTTTTCACAATTTTTGTATTCGTTTTTATGAACTGCTTGTACATAAAACAAGGTGCACATTTCATCTGTTTGGGACACATTTGTGTATTGTTGGAATATATTTTACGTTTTAATTGTATGTATTAAAAGTCCTTTGTATGTGCATAATAGTTTATTTCATCTTTCCTTTCCGTTTATTTAGTGTTAGTATATCAATGAATGCACTACTGCAAATATTACAGATTAGTGAGCAGGGACGTGATTAAATGTCCTATGTATCTACATATTAGTTTATCACATTTCCTTTCCATTTATACTCTCATGCAATTACTCATGAATGTGAGGGGTCAGGCTTGGGTCAAGGGCAAAGCTGTTTTAGCGGTAGGTTTTTGGCCTGAGTTTTTGTTGTTGGTAGCGAGGGAAAGTTTGTTGTTAGCGAGAATAGGTTGTAACGTATGTGTGTTTACGTTGTGTTGTTTCCTCGCTGAGTGTTGTAAGGCCTTCACTAAGTTTGGGAGAAATAAAAGGAGGAGGATGAAGAAGAAGTAAGATGGCAAAGGTCGAAAGGTGTTTTTATTTGCAGCATGGAATATTGGGTTTACTTTTGGTGTTGCTGGACTCGTGAAAGGTTGTGAGTATTTAGACGAAATGGCGTTATGAGAAGTTAAGATGGCAGCGTGTGTCGTTGGATGTGTGAGGGATTGTGTTCATTGCATTTTGACGAAAGACATTGTTGCAGTTGTATGAATTGAATTTTGGATGTCACCATGTAGTTTTGCGTGTCTGGTATTTGGGGAGAGTATGCGTTATCTCCATTAAGGTGGACCAGAGGTGAATTGAGAGCTAGCGTGTCAAGAACGGGATTACGCTCAGATCGACATAGCCAATTTTGGGGTGACATAAAGTTGTGCCTGTGCGAGGCATGTTGAATGCATCTAATTTATATTCAACTGGGATTCCTCGTAAGGAATCCATAAATTAGATGGGTTCCCTCGTGTATCCATGTTGCTGCTGCTGCTATTTTAGAGCTGCAGTGAGATGTCTGCACTGGGCGGCGTTGTCCAGCTAAAAAGCATCGCTATTGAAGAACGGCCAATGGGACGTCTGCACTGGTCAGCGTCTCCAGCCAAAGAGAGTGTGTTTGGCAGCTTACCCGATTTTGTGGCCGGAAATGTAAGTCCGGGCTGAATAGGATAGGTCATCCTGATTGGGTGAAATTAAGTGTCGAATTAAATTGCGCGCCAAACTAAAATACGAAATTTTTCTCTTCTCTACACTGTGTTGCCGTTTGATATCTGACTCCATTATGATGTTATTTTATTTTACCCCACGTTGGCTCGTTGGTATAACTCCTCGGACAAGAAAGGCCCCAAAAGAATTATACAAAAGAAGACAGCAACAGATAGGAGACGAAGACGTTTCTTTTATATTTTTCCTTTATTTCGTGGGTTCAATAACCATTAAATGGGTGAGGGAATTTTTCCTTGAATACAATTGAAATGGTTGAATCCCCCAGTCAAGGTGTCTAAAAATACGTTAATCGTTTCTTGGAATGTGCTTGTCCTCATTTGGTATTTTAAAGCTTCAACAATATGGTTAGTTGCTTTTGGGGTTTGTCGAAGTCCAGTGTTTTTAGTTCGTATTTCCATTTCGTAGCCTTTTATAATTCGGGCGCCTGCCACCAGTCAGCAAGGTGTTGTCAATTCGCCGGTCACTGCCTGAAAGAGAATGACCCTTGTCCGGAGGTCCCTTTTTCTTTACGCATGCGTCGTCCCTTTTTCCTGTCCGAGACCTCTGGGAGTTTCTGCATATTTTAATAGTTTTCTTTTTTAATTCTATCAATTTTTTTTAAATTTATTCATTCGCTACAAATGTTCTTTTAATCTTCTTTCGTTTTACCACATTTTACCATTATCATATTCTGGTAACAAGTTAGGTAAACTATGAATAATTAATTGTCTCCCTTGGATTAAGGGGATGCGTGAAGACTTTATCTTATTTCCCAGCTATGAACATTGTTTCTTGTCTCCTCATTGAACAGTAAAGCCAACATGGAAGAATATGACCAGTGTTAAACTGAGAAAATCATTTATTCAATAAACGAAATAAAGTAAATCTTCTTGTCGGTCTTATTTTTCTTGCAATTACACGCTTGTATATAACAGGGGGTATATGACATGGCATATTCTTCCTGTATGTTATAAAAAGAGAAACTTTAGTATTATGATTTCATAGAAATTTTTTTCTTTTTGATTATAATGGAAATAATTCTGTATCGACGTTTGTTCCGCTTAAAACAGTGGATGCTTCAGTTTGCATTAGGTTTTGATGTATTTTTCTCCTATTCTGGAGGGTGTATTGTATTTAGTTATTTCAGTGGATATGCATCCGTAATTTACGGGTATTGCTCTCTACATTATTTCCTCCACAAATACAACACAAAACTTTACAATCGCGTAAAAGAAATGGGATAGAACACAACGAACATTAAACAACAAACAATTTAATATGCATAAAACAGAATATGAAAACAAATAAAATACATGATGTGTAAATGGCCTTTTGGAAAATAAAGTTTGGCAAGAAGAAAATAAATTTGTTTAAAGGTGTGTGTATGTTCATGTTAACGGAGTCCGTAAATAAGTCGTTCTTACATTACATTAAGTTCATGCCTTGTTTTATGATTGTGACGACAGCGTGTCGCATTGATGAAAGAAAGTTTGTCGGGTTTTTCTTTTGAATGTGATTCGCGGCCATCTGTAGCTAGGTCATGAACTTTGGCTGTGGAAGAAAAGGAATTTACCGGACAGAGTATCAGCTACTGCTTCACTGACTTAATGACTAGGCTTGGTGTGTCTTAATGAATGGCTCCCTAACTGAGTGTTATTTATACCGTAATAGTGGATCAAAGAATTGTCCTAAAATTTTGGCGCGTAGACATTTATTGGCCAATCAGATTTGTATTTTACTATTTTATTTTAAAGTCTAAATATTTTCTGTTAGTTGACTTCCGATCCTATTTTTCTAGAATGTTCTATTCTATGTTTTTAGCTGATTGGTTGACAAATATAAAGATGTAACTTTAATGCTAATGCAGTTTTGATCTTAAATTTCTAGAATGTTCTTAAGTATGTTTTTATTGCTTATTTTAAGACTAGAAAAAACGTGTATCCTATACTATCACCGGCTAAATGTAAATATATTATCAAATAAAGAATATTTTTACGAATTAAAAATTTTAAAGCAAGAAAATAAGATTTAAATACGAGCGCTTGTCTTAGCACGCAACATGAATGCCAGCATCTAGGAATTGATGTCAAGTGGCCTCGACTGACCGCTACCGGAGTCAATACACACCCGACCTGTCCTTGTATCAGGGAACACGACCAACTGAAATATGTCTCAGCCTAGTGGACCAAGACTGAATGAAATACAGTCACTGCACCAAAAATAGATTGAAGCTGGTATTTATACACTTATATGTCCACGTATACACCAGCAACCCGAGGACTGGACTTACCCATGTGTGTACAGTGTGTCATAAATAACTCTCCTTCCTCAGAACTCAGGAGAAGGTGATTCAGCTTGTTAAACAACTTAATTCTGATTTTGATAACTCATCAAACTCAATATCTTTCACTTGTGGTTCCAGCAAAAGATACACATCCACTCCTGTCCACGTGAATAGGGAATGGGCGTCCGCATATCCATATTCATGTATGGCTATGGTACAATTTCATCTACGATTCTAATATCAATTCTTACTCCATTCTCATGGTAAATTACCCCGAAAAATATATCTATGTTTTGTCAATTGCGCATTTATAACTGTTGAAACAAAGCCCTTCAGTCTGTGTGATTTTCATTAAAAAGCGTAAATTACAGTCGTGTTCCTCTTTTGTCTTTCCATAAACGATGACGTCGTCAATTAGTCTTTGGTGTTTCGGGAAAGGTCTAGAAAAATAGTTCTAGAGAGGAAAAAGGAATCAATGCGCTCTGCCCGCTAATTGGTCAGTGTGTGGCCGAATCGCTTGGCGGGAGCATTGATTAACGAGAGGAAATAGATCTGTGACAGCTACATAATACTTTAGAATTCCAATGTCTTCATGTTTTCCCCTATACTAAGTTTCTTCTGCTTTCAACTTAACATATTTACGGCCTCAAATTTCTATTATTTTCTTTTTAATGTTTCGGGAAATGGTTAATTTCTCTAACACTATATATTATTAGGCAACACAAATGAATAACAAAATTTCTTTTTAAACAACACAACAAAGAATGGTTTATTATCTTCGTAGGCGAAAAGGAGTGAGAGTGCGAAAAGGACTAGAAAAATAGTTCCTGAGAGGGAGAAGGAATTAATGCGCTCTGCCAGTTGAGTGGTCAGTGAGTGACCGACTCTCTTAGCGGGGGCATTGATTCGCGAAAGGAAATAGATCTGTGGGTGCTACAAGTCCTAGAGTACCTGGACATTTTTCGAGTATCATCTCCATTTTTTGCTTGAAGACACCTTGGAACGTCACTAGGCCAAAAGGCATTCTCTGAATCTCTCAAACAGCGAATTGAAAGTGGTCAGTAACTGTGATGCTGCATCGAGATTGATAGACTAGTATCTATTTTTCGCGTCCACTTTGGAAAAAAGCTGAGCACCTGAGACCTTGTGTGCAAACTGTTCCATTGTGGGTGTCTTGTGGTGATAATGCATAACGGCTCTGTTCAGATCCTTTGGGTTCAAATACAGACGAAGTTTTCCATTGTTCTTTCGAACACGTACTAAACTATTGCCTTGCTTCTCCGTGTCATCTAGGTCAGTCCTGATTTCTTCTCTCATGTAGATAAGACATTTTCTGGGCGCATGGATTACAGGGTGGTAGTCCGGTTTTTAGTACTATGTGGTTTTCGCTCGAAAGTATAGGATTTACACTCCTATATTTTAGAATGGACGTTATGCCACTTGTTCTCAAAACAAAGATGGCGGACGTCAATATACTAATCAGTCTCGGGAAACTATTGGCCGGGAGAACCACGCGGTTAGCGCTCAAAACTACGTCCGCAACTTCAATTTTCTCCTGTGATTTTGGAGCCTACTCTACCACAAGAATTTTCTAATCTTCCGACACTTACTCTCTTTTTCACAATTTCACTTGGAGAATCAACACAGCTCTCTTTCACATTTTCACTTACAGGGTCAACACACTTTTTCCAGTGTGATTTCCGGAGAGAACACTCTCACTCTCTCAATTTCAACTAACAGAGTCAACACACTTTTCCACTTTTTACATTTGACTTCCGACACGAAAATGTATACTCCATGCAACCATTCTCTTCCTTGTTATACTTTTTCGGTGTGGCTTTTTCCAGCCTCAAACACTGAAATTTCGTCAAACCACAGGAAGAAACAAACAGAAGAAATATTTAGTCAACACGCATTGGACACTTTTGTTATTTAGTCCTTATTTTGTTGTATTGGAGTTAGTTACACACACACACAGGAATGTTTAACGAACAGTATTAGAACACTTATGTTTCGGAATGTTTCATTGCGTGTATAACAAGAGGTCAGATGATATTACCATTTTGATATAAATGGTAATTTAGAGAGTACACTTTAACATTTGTTCCTCTGCATACCTTAGGAGACCATTTCCCGGTCAATTATTTCTCCCTCCTAAACCAAATGGACCCGATGCTTCTGGCTAAGCACTAAACTCCCGCATAACCATTTACAAGTGTTTTCTCATTCTCTTCAACTCACGGTATAAGGAAAAATTCCTCTCAAGCAGTTCTTAAACTACTAGATTGAAAGCCATCAATATCTACGCGTTCATTATTTGTTTCCTTTCAATAAAAATAACAAGAGGCAACAGAACGATACTACGTCAATTACTATTTATGCCAAATGGTAATATCATCTACCCTCTTGTTATAAATGGCACGCTAAACAAAAATACGAAATTCCTTCTGCTACAATAGCTTGGCCCCAGAATTTCAGGTGCGGTGTACCTGATTGGGTGAAATTATGCGTCGACCCTAACGGTCGAATTAAATTACGCGCCAAACAAAAATACGAAATTCTTTCGAATTTCGTATTTTTGTTTGGCGCGTAATTTGCTACATATGTATTGTTGATATAAAAATTTGAGTTTGTTTGTACTGCTTTGTTTTAAATGTTCTTTTTGTACGCGTCGTTTCACACATCTTTACTCCGCATGCCTTTTTCAAATATAAACATCTAACATAAATTGGGGGACCAAAAATATCCACTAACCAAACATGTCACCCTACAAAAGTTACATATGCGATCAAATTGATATGGGTAGATGTTTCTCTGCTCGCTTGTTGCGTTTATCGGACTTGAGGTTTTCTGTATGGCACAATATATGATTATCAGATTTAAGTCCCTGAAGGTAATCCTATAATAGTAGGTCCTTCTGTGGTTACGACAAAAAGTTTGGGTGTATTTCACTTTCCTTTATAAGCACATTGTGCGCCAACAGGTCCGTGCTGAGTGATACTGGACCCGTTCAATACAGTCAGTACAGTGGGCTTGTAGCAGAAGGAATTTTCGTATTTTGGTTTGGCGCGTAATTTAATTCGACGCATAATTTCACCCAATCAGGATGACTTATCCTATTCAATCCGGACCTCCTTTCCTATATTTACCCAACCCCTCCGTTCGGGCAGGATATGACACAAGGTCAATTTTTTAAGAGGAGTTTAACAGGTTTGAATTCGGAGTTTTCCTTCTCCTAGACTAGTTGCCTCACCAAGGCTGGAGAACCTAGTCTGCCCTACTATTTACCCATAGCTGGAGGGAGAATTATTGGATTCATACCTCTCCCAAGGTTATTGGTGCCATATGAAATGCAATCAGTCTCGTCCAGGATTTGAACTCGTATCGTCGTGTCCAATTCCTACGACGATAACCATAACTCCACGGGCAGCAGAAATTGGTAAAGCTGCCAAACAAACCCTTTTCGCAGAACGACTTGGTTCTGTACAGACGTCCCATCTGCCTGCTCTTAAATAGCAGCAGCCTCTGCATGGACACAATGAGGAAACCTATCTAATTTATGGATCTCTTGTGTCTATTTCTCTTAGACCGAGGGATCCCAGTTGAATATGAATTAGATAAATTCAATAAGCCACACACAGGAACAACTTTATTTCACCCCAAAAATTGGCTATGTCGATTGCGATGTCTAATTCCGCTCCGGCACCTAGCGACTACTTCACCTCTGGGCAACATTTTCTGGAAACATTCCGCTTCTCCCCGAAACAACCAGAAACACAAACTCACGGTGACTCCAAAGTTTATTTCCTCAAACAGCAAACATGACTTTTGCTCCATACGGCGAACATAATCCCTCGCACGTCCAACGACACGCGCTGTTTTCCCTACTCTCTCATAACTCCATTTCGTCTCTTTACTTCTTTCCTTTCCCACGAGGCTTGCTGCACAAACGCAAACTCTATTGTCCATGCTGCCATTAAAAACTATCATAAAAACATTACGTACTTCTCTCTCCCTCTCATTTATTTACATTTAAAACTTAGCAAGGAAGTAACCTGTGGGGATTTAGGAATTAACAATAAAACTCCCAACCGGATGTTGACTTGTCGGCTGCCACATACAAAATGTATAAAACGCATCGCCACGCATAAGGCTCCACGCATCCATCCGGTTAAAAATCAGAAAAAAGAAAAGTAATAAAAAGTAAAGTAGCCAATGGGAAGCGGTCGCGCCAAAATTAGAAGGATTTTGGAGTAGCGAATTTGGAGCCGTTGGAAAGAGATAAATACCCAGGTTTTCTGTGAACCAAATCAGTGAGAACAAAAGGAGACACAAGAAAGAACGTAGACGCGATAACCAGGAGAGAAGTAACGTCCGCCCTCGAGTTAAGAGCCGAAACTACCTCTCTGCTAGTTCCACTACCTGACCATAAAAGAAAGAAAAGAAAAGAAAAAAGGAATAAGTACTCTTTAAAAACATTCTCTTCCTTTACCCTGTTTCTTGATATCTGACTTTCCACCACTTCGAAAATTTACTTCTCACAAAGGAGAACTTTTGAACATTCAAATCCAAGTTGACGTTTTTGTTTTATAAAAATTGTTTAATTATTAGATGTTCCTTGTTTGTCTTGTGTTAAATGAAGCTTTTTCTCATTGTATGATTGTAACACTCCAAACCCAACCAACAAGGCCATAAACCAAACAAACAGACGCACGTTACAACTTTTCCTCGCTAAAAATAAACACAATATCATTCCTACAGGCTCCTCTTGTCTTGCCTTAGAGAGTGGCTGTCCAAAGGAGTTTATTTTATTTGACTGATGAAAAAGAGGAGGGTTCTTGATTCTATCTTTATTCTGTAAGAGCTAATCTAGGGGAGGTAACTTAAGTCTATAACATCGCATGAGGCCACAAGAATATTGCAACTATAAAAGTTATTTTATTTCAGTATGTAGCAGAAAGAACTTTGTTCATTTTGCACAGTTTGTGAATAGCTGAGTTAGGCAGAAAAATCCATTTCATGTTGGGTTTCGGTTCACCGATAAATCACCCCATCATTTTTGCTCTTTACATACGTTGTCAAAACGTTAGAGTTTAGACCGTTGGTTTTGGCCATTCAGCCCGGAGCGGTTTCCGGGGCTAAATATAAGCCAATGAAAAGCTCTCTCTTCCTCTTCCACATTCTCTTCGCCGAGGGACCAAGACTTGTTGACCGACTCTTCCAGATAACCAAAGATTCAGACCAAATACCTTGAGCATTTTCTCCCTGTTTCGGCTTGAAGAAGAGCAAATTTTACCCAACACTTCAAGTATTCATGAGGAGAACTGTTAACTTTCTCCTCCTTGGTTTATCATATTTACCCAACCCCTCCGCTCGGGCAGGATATGACACAAGGTCAATTTTTAAGCGAAGTTTAACAGGTTTGAATTCAGAGTTTTCCTTCTCCTAGACTAGTTGCCTCACCAAGGCTGAAGAACCTAGTCTGCCCTACTATTTACCCATAGCTGGAGGGAGAATAATTGGATTCATACCTTTCCCAAGGGTATTAGTGCTATGTGAAATGCAATCAGTCAGGTCCAGGATTTGAACTCGTATCGCCGTGTCCATATCCTGCGACGATAACAATTACACCACGGGCACCTCTCCTCCTTGGTTTATGAATAACTATACCACCAGTTGCTTGTGTGCGACATTTACACACACTAGTCTGGCCTTATTTGTGTTGCTCTTTTCAACCCCGAGGATTCCACTCGTCAACAAATAATGCCGTGAGTCCTGCTAGTCTTCAACCCCACTCTTATCAGACATGGCTTTCTGCATCTTTCTTGACATAATCAGGAGCTTGGACAATTTCCTTTTGCCTCCAGCTGAACAATAAAACTTGGAAACTTGTTATTTCCGTCTTCTTTCTATTTTCGGTAAAGGTGACCAAATCAACATTTGCATTCCGCCCAACCATTATAAGTACTTATAAACGGCAACATATTCAAGTCTGTGGGGTTTGAAGGTTTTTATGAAGGTCTGTGGCTAAGGGCAAGGCTGTGTTGCCGTAAGATATCTGACTCCATATTTTGGTTATATTATTTTACCCCACGTTGACTGGCTGGCGCAATGCCTTGCCCAAAGAAGGTCCAAAAGAAATATACAAAAGGAAAAGATAAAAACAGATAAGAGACGAAAACATTTCTTTCATACTTTCCTTTATTTACTTGGTGAATGGACTAACCAACGCTACGTCCCAAGACACAGCGTGGTGCCCAAAACACCAGATAGTAAAATCGGTGTTGTCGGTTCGACGTCACTACCCGAAAAGAGAGGTCGGTTCACAGAAAACCTGAGTATTTATCTCTCTTCACCGGCTCCAAATTCGCCACTCCAAAATCCTTCTAATTTTGGCGCGACCGCTTCTCATTGGCCACTTTACATTTTATTATTTTTCTTTTTTCTGATTTTAACCGGATGGATGCGTGGAGCCTTATGCGTGGCGACGCGTTTATACATTTTGTATCTGGCAGCCGACGAGTCAATATCCGGTTGGGAGTTTTTACTGTTAATTCCTAAATCGCCACAAGTCTTTCAGTTTCAAGGCAGCAGTGTTTAGTAATAATTAACATTCATTCAATGTAAGTTATTACAAATAGTACAGTATAGGATACACATTTTTTCTAGTCTTAAAATAAGCAATAAAAACATACTTAAGAACATTCTAGAAATTCAGGATCAAAACCGTATTAGCATTTAAGTTACATTTTTATATTTTTCAACCAATCAGCTAAAAACATAGAATAGAACATTCTAGAAAAATAGGATCGGAAGTCAACTAACGGAAAATATTTAGACTTTAAAATAAAATAGTAAAATACAAATCTGATTGGTCAATAAATGTCTACGCGCCAAAATTTTAGGACGATTCTTTGATCGACCTGTAGGATATGAATAACACAGACTTACACGAAGACTAAGACAACACCACAAGCCACTAAGCCAGTAATGCAGTAGCCGATACTATGTCCGGCAAATTCCTTTCCTTCCTCAACTAAAGTTCATGACCTAACTTCAGATGGCCACGAATCACATTCAAAAGAAAAACCCGACAAACTTTCTTTCATCAACGCGACACGCTGTCGCCACAATCATAAAACAAGACATGAACTTAATGTAAGTAAGAACGACTTATTTACGGACTCCGTTAACATATACACATCTTTAAACAAATTTATTTTCTTCTTGCCAAACTTTATTTTCCAAAAGGCCATTTACACATGATGTGTTTTATTTGTTTTCATATTCTGTTATATGCATATTAAATTGTTTGTGGTTTAATGTTCGTTGTGTTCTATTCCATTTCTTTTACGCGACTGTAAAGTTTTGTGTTGTATTTGTGGTGGAAATAATTTAGAGAGCAATACTCGTAAATTACGGACGCACATCTACTGAAATAACCAAATTACATACAACCCCCACAACAGCCTTGAAAATATCCGTTTTGATTGTTTTATAAATAATGAGAAAATATATATCGAGAGTCTGGCACTTTTGTGGTAATATTTTGGGGGTATTTTTCCGTTTTCCTTTTTTTACCTTCTATTGGTGATCTTTAAAAAGTGAGATACGAAAGTCCTCGGACGCTCTCGGGGACATATGTATGACACTAGACCTTGTTGTCTAGTTCAAGCCATAACCCGGCATACGTGCCCGGACCCACATTTGGGTTCGTGAAACTGCTTGCCTCATCAGGCTCACATTCCACCAAGTGAGCCGATGAGCAGCATAGACCAGCAGGGTTCGAGTCTCGACTCGTTCCCGACCTTCCCTCCCCTTATCCCCACTTTAATCGGCCTTCGGGCTTTTGACCTTATGTCAAGTCCTGTCTGGTGGGAGGCAGCGACGAATAGTCCCCCGCAACGAAAAGAACATAGAGGAAAGGTTATGGTTTTAAATATCCAGTAGATTATCGCTGTAAATCCTCATCCATCCTAACACTTTCAAATGCAAAAACCTCCAAAGATTTCGCATACAATCCTCTTGTAGATATCTGAAACATTATTTTTACGAATTAACTTGAAAAGAAAATGCTGACAAGCTTATTTCCCTGTTTCATACTGCTTTCCGCCCACGGGGCTTAAAATATCTCCTGTAGAGGGATAAGATACTCCCAAAAAATAAAGGTGTGTCCTAGGTATGATACTTTAGCCATGGGTGATATGGTTATTATTGTTTAGCGAGGGGGAACCATTTTGTAGCCAGAGTTTTTGTACTGGGTTTAGTTGTTGGTAGCGAGGGGGAAGTTTGTTTGTTAGCGAGGATAGGTTGTAACGTATATGCGTTTACGTAGAGTTGTTTCCTCACTTAGTGTGTAAGGCCCTCGCTAATTGTAGTTGATAAATAAAAGGAGGGTGAAGAAGAAGTAAGATGGCGAGAGTAGAAAGGTGTTTTTATGAATAGGTTTTTATTTGCAGCATGGAATATTTGGGTTTGCTTTTGGTGCTGCAAGACTCGTGGAGAAGTTATGCTTATTGAGACGAAATGGAGTTATGAGAAGTTGAGATGGCAGCGTGTGTCGTTGGACGTGTGAGGGATTGTGCTTTTTTGTATTTTTGACGAAAGACATGTTGCAGTTGTAGGAATTGAACTTTGGATGTCACCGTGAGTTTCGTGTCTGCTATTTGAGGAGAGTATGCGTTATCTCCATGCGTGTCGAGAGCGGGATGACGCTCAGGTCGACATAGCCAATTTTGGGGTGACATAAAGTTGTGCCTGTGCGAGGCATGTTGAATGCATCTAATTTATATTCAACTGGGATTCCTCGTAAGGAATCCATAAATTAGATGGGTTCCCTCTTGTATCCATGTTGCTGCTGCTGGTATTTTAGAGCCGCAGTGAGGCGTCCGCACTGAGCGGCATTGTCCAGCTAAAAAGCATCGCTATTGAAGAACGGCCAATGTGACGTCTGCACTGGTCGGCGTTCTCCAGCCAAACAGGCTGTGTTTGGCAGCTTAACCAATCTGTTGCCCGGGAAAAGAAGGTCCGGGGTGAATAGGATAAGTCATCCTGATTGGGTGAAATTAAGTGTTGAATTAAATTGCGCGCCAAACCAAAATACGAAATTTTCCCCTTCTCTACAATACGAAACTGCTTCTAATGGTAAGGCTCTTTGATATTATTGGAGGAGATAGCTTCTGTTATTCAGTGCTTACCTATCGAAGCTCCCTTTATTTAATGGGACGCTCCATTTCTACTCTACAGAGAAAAAAAATCAATATTAAAAAACTACATTCCAATTGGGATCACTAATTATGTATAGACTTGGGCACCTCGGGTAGTGTAATGGTTAGCAAGCTTGACTAGCAAACCTGCAAGAGTGAGTTCGAGTCTCATTGGGTGCCCCATTCAATCGGCCTTGTGCCACATCGAAGCAAAGAGCTTCGTAAATTACAATTATGTATAGACTGACAGAATTATTCACATATGTATAAACTGTGAAGGTTTTATGTTGCGGAACTAAAATTCCATGAACCCCGGTTACTTCCGTTATTTTCATTTCAGTTGAACTGAGTGCTGTAATCTGTGAAGAAAAAGGTTTGTTGCCGCCGGGTGACGATGGGAGTGACGGGGACATAAAGACTTTATACTGTCACTTAGTAGGCGAGATCACTATAACACCAAGAACTTTTTCTCCCTGCCACTATTTTTTGGCCGGAAGAGATTAAGCTGGTTTTGCTCTTTTAGAGTTTGACAAGCATACTGTTCATAGCGAATATCACCAATTAGGACGTCCCATCAAGGTTTCTTTTTTTTTCCCTACGAGAAGGAGAACAGACCCTTTTCCTTCGCAGCACTATTCTGCAAACCTCCGTATTGTTGCCAACAAGGCAACCTGTGAAGACAGATGATTGCAAGTAATATAAATTTTATTTAGTTACCCCCTCCTAAATCGTCGACACTGCTCTTGTCTCTATTTAGCTTTGATTTAGCTAAGCAATACATCTTTGCCAATAATCGACAATATCTTATCTAATCTTAAAAAAAAAAGACCACACACACACACACACACACACACACATATATATATATATATATATATATATATATATGACAGTGGATAATTTCATGAGTTGAAATCTGCTGAAGTTTTGTTTACATTTATCGACAATGAAAAAAAGAAGAAAAGGTAGGTATTTCTTATCTTTAAAAGGTATTACTTGAAATTGATTAAATCAAATAAACTAACCCTTAAAATCTAATTATATAATTATATGAGACTAAATTTACATAGAAATATTCTTAAATGTTTTTTTCTTTCATTAATATAAAAAAATTTCATTTGCTTCTATTTGAAATTCTTAATCGCAGATTTTAAACGAAACTGAAATTCTATTCAAAATTGTTTAATGTTTAAAATAAAAACAAATTATTCGTAAAAAAAACTAGAATTTATCAATGAATAATTCTTCTAAATCATTTTATAAAAAATATCGTAATAACTTTGTGACCATTTTATCAATAATGGCGTTTTAATATAATTTTTAATAATTTTTTTGCATTAAAAACAGAACCATGAAAATTAAGTCTTCTGAAAATCTAAACCTAACGACAGTTAGAAAATATATTCATCAATTTTATTCATTATTCATGTCATTTTTCTTTAATTTAGATAGAAGACAGTACAAAGAACTGTAGTGAATAAAAAAAAATTAATCATATTTTTTACCAGTTAGAAATAAATAGATATTTTAAAAATTCTTTATTATGGAAGCACATTTTCTTTTTTTTTTGTTTGGTTTGGTTTCTTTGTTTAATGGCATATCAACTCTTTTTAGGTTATTTAATGCCAAAGCTATTCTCCTAGAAGAACAGTAGTGGTACTATTTAACCCATAGCTGGGAGGATAAGGGGGTTCATACCTTTCCCAAGGGTATTTGCCCGAAAGTGAACGTAATAGCGCGACTGGAGTACGAACTCGCGTACTACGATTCCGCAGTCCAACGCTTTAACCATTACACCACGAGGACACCTCCTTTTTGTTTTGAGAAGAACTTTTAGGGAAAAATCTTAACTTTGGGGGGGAAATGTTAAATAAACTTTAATTTAGAAATGTTAAACAAGAAGATTAAACTTTCAAGTTGGAAGGACCAAGATTTCTAAAGAAATCTTTTTTTTTTTTTGCTGAATGAATTACAAACCCAAAAGTTTGTTTTTACAATCAACACAAAACTAATATAAATTAGTTGGACGACTGTTGTCGAGAGCAACCTGAAGGCTCCTTTTTCAATAGCTATGGTACTGCGGTGTAGGGGAAGGCACTATTACTTTCCCTCGATTGCTCCACTTACCCTTGATCTCTACCTTATAATGCTGAGTGTTAAACAAGGAGACATTAAGTACCATTTTTTGGACCCATAAATATAGTTGAAACTATGAATTATATGCAATTTTATTTTTTTGTATTAGATGGGAATATTCGAAATTAAACTGAATACAAATCTTTCGTGTGGATAGGAATATTTGAAACAATAAACTGTATGCAGATATTTTGTATTAGATAGAAATAGCTTACTACTTAGCTACCCCAGGAAGTACCTTAGTAGCAGAGCTAAGTTTATTGCTTAACACCAGAGGTACCTCAAAAGAGGAACGCCAAGAGCTTTTTTTTTATGACAGCCACTTGAGAGTCTTGATTTGTCGGTACTCTTTTTATTCTAGCACCCAGCCAGTGCACGTGCGTTTGGGCCTCTCAGTTCAGGTATGGTGCTCAGTGTTACCCTTTCAACTTGTACAATTTCATGTTACATTTAACAAGCTATCCCAGAGACACAGAAAACAAGGATACTTTCTGTAGCCATGTTGGAGCTCTAGAACCTGTCCACCCATCATAAGATCTCCACAAATCAACCATTTGAGCTCCTGGTAGTTAACGACAGACAGCAAATGATCCATGCTATTGTGAGTTTCATTTGTACTGAATGCCCAGAAGGGGTAGATGAAAAACTATTCCCTTTATATAGAAGGACTGCTTTGAGACTTTGAGAGGCAATAAAAAGTTTCCATTCTGTAATATTGATTTGATTAATCCATCAATGTTGTTACAATAAACCAATAATGACGTCTTAGAACATGAAAAACTGTCTTAATTCTCTCTCACGGTCTCAATACCAGTAGAACATTGTTCCTGGTGCCTGTAACATGTTGACCTTTGACAGTTGGTTATTGTGAATTTCATATACAGGATATTCCAACTGTGTAAACAAGAGAACAATTGAAATAGATTGCATGGATTGAGATCCTGAAGGAGAACTGGAAGGTATGTGTAAGCATAAAGAATATTATATATACACAGATACTCTCAAACAGGTGGTCAGTTAAGAGAAGTGTGCTGTTACAGTAGAAACAGCTTTGAGCTCAGGTTTGGGAGAGGCCAAGTGGTCTCACATTGAGTAATGGGTTAAGAAGATATGGTGTCACTATAGCAGTCCTTTGTCAGTTTTAGTCTCTCTGTGTCTCTCCCACTTATGACCAATTTCAACCTTTTGAGTAAAAAAGAGAGTTTATATTTTTATGATATGGTCCTTCTTCCATTCCTTCATTAGTGTACAATGGTGCCGACAGATGTTTCTCTTTGAGAAGTGAAACCTGCAGCCAAGTAGCATCTTTTGAAAGGTTCATGTCCCATGTTAAGTTGTTGAGTTCCACGGCAAAAACAGTTATGACACTATGATCAGAATCAATCCATCAATGTTGTTGCAATAAACCAATAATGACTTATCTTAGAACATGGAAAAACTGCTTTAATTCTCTCTCACGGTCTCAATACCAGTAGAACATTGTTCCTGGTGCCTTTTATATATTGACCTTTGACAGCTGGTTATTGTGGATTCCATCAACAAGATGTTCCAGCTGTGGAAACGAGAACAGCAGAAGTAGATCACGTGGGTTGAGATCCGGAAAAAGAACTGGAAGGAATGTGTAGGCATTAGGAATATTATATATACACAGATACCCACAGACTGGTGGTCAGTTAAGAGAAGTGTGTCACAGTAGAAACCACTTTGTGCTCAGGCCTAGGGGGCCAAGTGGCCTCGCATTGAGTAATGGGTTAAAAAGATATGGTGTCACTATAGCAGTCCTTTGTCAGTCTTAGTCTCTGTGTGTCTCTCTCTCACTTATGACCAATTTCGATCTTTCAAGTAATTAAGAGAGTTTATATTTTTATGATATGGTCCTTCTTCCATTCCTTCATTAGTGTACAATGGTGTCAACAGATGTTTCTCTTTGAGATGTGAACCCAGTAGCTAAGCAAACTCCTTCTAATGTTCAGATCTTGTGTCAGGTCATTTAGTTCTGCTTGTGTCAAGGGTATTGGCTGGTCGTCCTCTTTTGGTTTGTGTCATCCACAGCTAAAACTGTCATGTTACTATGTTCAGAATCAGAGCTATATTGCATGTTACCATCTGGCTCAGGAACAGGAGGGTCTGGGATTGGGGTTATGGCAGAAGGAACATTGGGATATTGGACATGGCACTTGTTCTTGCAATTTACCTTTTAGATTTATCATACAGAAATAGCAGTCTGTAATAAGATCTTTTCCTCCTCTCCAAACCATTGGAATGGCAAATGGCATGCTCTTCTTTTTACTATTCCTCTGATCCCATACATCTTTTGCAGCAAATGTGGGGAGTGAATGGCTTATCCAGATCCCCTTGTTCAAGTTATCGCAATATGTCTTCTTAACAAAGTCAGTAATTTTTGCTTGACAGTTAAGAAGAACCATAATACTGCAGATATAACTGAACCAGTCAGGATTGTTCTTACAAATACAATCCATTCTTACAGGAATAGAAATCTCAAGCTAAACAGAGAAAAAATAGATCAGCACTTCGCTCATTGTTGACATTTGACACAATATATTAAAATCATTTTAAGCTGTGGGCTAAGCCTCACCCCCTCTAAGTAAGTGGGTGATAGCGAGTAGGGTGGTACGCTATAGTTAGGTAGACATACAACATTTATGCTATACTAAATATCAGGCACTCACAATCAGCTGTGACAAGTAGCATCCACGGGCTTTTGAATAACTGTTATTATTGTGTGCAACTTGTTGTGAAGTATTCTAGCACATCTTCAAAATCAGACCTGACCAAACACAATAAATGGGATTTTTGAATTCAGTATAAAATGGCGATCATATATCACATGATAAACCTTTCACCTTTGTTATTGGTTAAAGATTATTCAGAAATAAGTAAAGTTGACGACCATAGTCAAGGGTGACCCGAAGGCTCTCTTTACAATAGCTACTACACCGAGGTGTAGGGGAAGGCGTTACTCTATTCCCTGGATTGCTCTACTTTACCCTTGATTATTACCTTATAATACTGAGTGTTAAGCAAGGCAGCATCAAGTAGCATTTTTTGAGTCTTTGGTATGACTCAACATGGGATTTAACCCCTGTCTCCCAGACCACTGGCAAACACTTTACTCATTAGGCCAATGGCCCTACAGTGATAAAAGAAATGAGTGAATTAATACTTTCCTTTATCTTGTTGCTTTGATTTTTTAAAATTATTTTCCTCCTACCAAACATAGCACAGCACCTAATGGTATATTTCTTATACAATTCATTTTATTAACTTTTATGCTTGTTGATAATGAACTTGTTGGCTAATGGACCAATCTTGATGAAACTGACATGACAACTCCTTTCACCTCAGTGTTTTTAAGATATCTGCAGGATGTGCAATGAAGGGGAAGAGGCATAAAATGGAAAAATGAAAAATTCTCTTTTCTATATTTCATTCTTTAAATAGTTATAAAATAATTGACTAAAGTGACCTTATTTTCTTGTTGCCCAGTCAGCTGGGGCTGTAGAATACACTGACTGCACCTCTGCAGAGGGGTAAGACCCCCACCACCACCAACGAGTGTCCTGGATATGAGACTAAATCTGATGGTGAGGTTCCAACAGTGCTTTGGGGAATGCAGAGTGCCCCTTCATTGCCATCACTCCCAGGTCCTCTCTGGCCTGGAGTGGTAGCACCTGATAAGGGTCCTATCTATGGGTTAAATAGAACTAACAGCATACTTGTGCTAAAATGAATTGTTTGAATAAACTGAATAGCTTGAAATAGAAATGTTTTTGACAATTAAACCGTACTTACATCTAAACTATGTGCTTATGCTTAACTGAATTATTTGAAATAGAACTGTTTTTTGACATTAAAACTGTATTTACGCTTAATCAAATTGTTACATATAACTGCTTGAATAGTTAGAAATAGAAATGTTTTTGACAAACTGTGTACTGAATTGTTTTAAATAGAACTAATTATTTATATAAAAATAGATTTGGTGTTAAATAACCTGCAAAGGTTGATATGCCGTAAAACCCACCAAACCAAACTTATTTTCTTGGCTGCATATTTGGGTGCGAAAAACTTTCTCATATGTTTATCAATGATGAAGTGTCCTTTTATTTTAGTTGAGTAAATCTTAAGACAAAGTAAAACTTCTTTTATTTAAATTATGTTTCTTGTATAATCATCTAATATATTTTTTTTATTCATGTCTGAATATAAATGATATGATACGTCATTGTTAATTGAAACACAAAGTGATTTATTCTAATTTTCTCATTTCAAATAAAACACAAGTCTCCTGTTTTCTTTAATAATACCTGTTCTTCATTTACAGATATCAATTTCCATGAGGAATGAAAATACTGAAGAGAAAACTTATTTTAATCATCGATGAGCCTATTCAGTACTTAGATGGGCAACCACATAAGAAACAGCAGGTACTGTCAGCAATCTGAGGCCTGTGTGCCGTATCTAAGGTTATCTTTGTAAATAACAAGAAAGGAAAAAGTTAAGCAGATATGAGCCTATTCAGTACTTAGATGGGTGACCACTTAAGAAACAGGGCAGGTACTGTAAGTAACCTGAGGTTTTTGTGTCATATCTAAGGTTATCTTTGTAAATAACAAGAAAGGAAAAAGTTAAGCAGAGATGAGTCTATTCAGTACTTAGATGTGTGAACATTTAAGAAACAGGGCAGTTACTGTCGGTAACCTGAGGCCTGTGTGCCATATCTAAGGTAATCTTAGTAAATAACAAGAAAGGAAAAAGTTAAGCGGAGATGAGCCTATTTAGTAACTAGATGAGTGACCACTTAAGAAACAGGGCAGGTACTGTGAGCATCCAGAGGTCTGTGTGCCATAGCAAATCTTAGTAAATAATATTTACTTTTTTATTTCATGAAAACTATTGGCTCTTTTCAGGTGCAGTTTAAAAAATATTCCGAAGATAAAGAATTATTGAAAAAATTAGTTTAAAAGATTATTCTGAAGTAGATTTACGAAATGTTTTTCTAAAAAAAATTACGTTAAAAGAAAAACATAAAAAAATTTATTGATAAAAGATCATGGTCAAAATTATTCAGATGCCAATGAAAAAAATTATTATAAAAAAATATATTTATCTGAAATTATTTTAAAACGAAAAATTGATGAAAAAATATTGTAAAAAATTTTTTGACTATATATTGACAAAAAAATTATTGTAATTATTGAATTTATTCATAAAAATTATTGTAAGAAAAAGATACATAGATAAAAAAAATTTATAAAAATATATTGATTAAAAAGTTATCAGGAAAATTATTGTAAAACTGGAGAGAAAGCATTTTCCTGTGAAGTACATGGATCTGCATTTTCACTTTATGCACATTTGAAAAGCCACATGCGAACACACACTGAAGGGAAACCATATTCTTGTAAAGTATGTGGATCAGCATTTTCACATAGTTCTACCTTAAAACGCCATGTGCGCATACACACAGGAGAGGAACCATACTCTTGTGGAATTTATGAATCAGCATTTTCAGACAATTCTGGTTTAAAATCCCATCTAATTACACATAGTGAAGAGAAACCATTTTCCTGTGAAGTGTGTAGATCAACATTTTCATGTTATTCTCAGTTGAAACATCACATGCAAATCCACACTACAGAGAAACCATTTTTTTGTAAAGTGTGTGGTTCAGCATTTTCACGTAATTCTGATTTGATGATAAATCCATTGATAAAAAATTGTTGTAAAAAATTTCTCAGAAATACATTGATAAAAAATTATTGTAAAAAATTATTCAGAAATACATTCATCTCAAAAAATGAGTTAATTAATACTTTCCCTTTACTTGTTGTTTTTATTTTCAAAATTAGTTTTCTACCAAACATAAAGCATAGCACAGCACTTAATCTTATATTTTCTAATCTTAATATCTTGCCCAGTCGGCTAGGGCTGTAGAATACACCGACTGCTTCTCTGCAGAGGGGTAAGACCCCCCCCAACGAGTGTCCTGGATATGACACTAAACAATCTGATGGTGAGGTTCCAGCAGTGCCGGATCTTTGGGGAATGCGGAGTACCCCTTCATTGCCATTGTTCCCAGGTCCGCTCTGCCCAGAGTGGTAGCACCTGATAGGGTCCTATTTATGGGTTAAATAGAACAGCATACTAATGCTGAACTGAATTGTTTGAAATAAATGTTTTTGACTATTAAACCGTACTTACATTTAAACTGCGTGCTTATGCTTAACTGAATTATTTCAAATAGAACTGTTTTTTCGACATTAAAACTGTATTTACACTTAACTGAATTGTTACATATAACTGCTTGAATAGTTTGAAATTGAACTGTTTTTGACATTGAAACTGTACTTACACTAAACTGAATTGTTATATATAACTGCTTGAATAGTTTGAAATAGAAATGTTTTTGATCATTAAACTGTGTACTTATGCTAAACTGAATTGTTTTAAAAAGAACAGATTATTTACATAAAAATGGATTTGGCATTAAATAACCAACAAAGGTTGATATGCCATAAAGCCCAATAAACCAACTAATCTTAGTATCTTTATACAATTCATTTTGTTGGCTTGTTACCAATAAATACATGGATTAAATTCATTTTAAAATGAAAAATTATTGTAAAAAATTATTAAGAAATACATTCACAAAAATTACAGATATGAAAAAATGAGCAAATTGATACTTTTATTTTATTTCCCGCTTTTATTTTTATTCATGTCTGAATATAAATGATAGGAATTATCATTGTTTGACATTGGCCCAGCGGTTAGGGTGTTCGCCAATGGCCCGGGAGACCTGGGTTCAATCCCAGGTCGAGTCATACCAAAGACTTCAAAAATGGAACTTGATACCACCTTGCTTAACACTCAGCATTATAAGGTACGGTTGTAGGGTAAAGTGGAGCAATCCTGGGAATGGAGTAGCGCCCTCCCCTACACCTTGGTGTAGTAGCTATCGAAAAGGGAGCCTTCGGGTCACCCTCGACTATGGTCGCTAACTTTACTTTATTGAAACACAAAGTTGTTTATTCTAATTTTCTGAATTCAAATAAAGCACAAGTCTCCTGTTTTCTTTAATAATACCTGTTCTTCATTTACAGATATCAAATCGATTGAGGGATGAGAATTTTGAGATTTGAAAATACTGAAAAGAAAACTTATTTTTTCATGGTTTGTGGATCTGCATATTGGATCAGAGTTTATGTTAAAGTTGTGAAATCCAAGAAAACAAAGAAGAGAATCCTTACCCTTGACAAATCTGTACAGCATCATTTTTAATAAACTCAAATTTCAGAGTATGCATGTCATCCCTGCATAGAAAATCCGACCCTCTTAATGTGAGCAGATTCTTTATTTCTCAGAGTTCAAAATTGGAACCCCTGCAGTCACAAAAAAGTATGGAAATGCAAACTGTAGAAAAAATATCTTTGGGCAGTGTGTGTGCATCAGAATTTACAAAGAGTTCTTTAAATTGTGTTATGGGAGTAAACATTGGAGAGAAACCCTTTTCTTGTAAAGTGTGTGGATCAACTTTTGCACAAAGGTTATATTTGAAAAGACACATTCAAACACACAGAGAAGAGAAACCATTTTCCTGTGAAGTTTGTGGATCAGCATTTTCACGGAATTCTCATTTGAAACGCCACATTCAAACCCACACTGGAGAAAAACCATATTCTTGTGAAGTGTGTGGATCAGCATTTTCAGACAATTTTACTTTAAAAGCCCATAAACTTACACACAGTGGAGAGAAACCATTTTCTTGTGAAGTGTGTGGATCAGCATTTTCACTTCATTCTCATTTGAAACGTCACATGCAAACCCACACTGGAGACAAACCATATTCTTGTGAAGTATGTGGATCAACATTTTCAGACAATTCCAATTTAAAATCTCATCTACTAACACACACTGGAGAGAAACCATTTTCCTGTGAAGTATGTGGATCTGCATTTTCACTTTATGCACATTTGAAAAGCCATATGCGAACACACACTGGAGAGAAACCATATTCTTGTAAAGTATGTGGATCAGCATTTTCACATAGTTCTACCTTAAAACGTCATATGCGCATACACACAGGAGAGAAACCGTACTCTTGTGGAATTTGTGGATCAGCATTTTCAGACAATTCTGGTTTAAAATCCCATCTAATCACACATAGTGAAGAGAAACCATTTTCCTGTGAAGTGTGTAGATCAGCATTTTCACGTTATTCTCAGTTGAAACATCACATGCAAACCCACACTACAGAGAAACCATTTTTTTGTAAAGTGTGTGGTTCAGCATTTTCACGTAATTCCCATTTGAAACGTCACATGGTAACCCACACTGGAGAGAAACCGTTTTCTTGTGAAGTCTGTGAATCAGCATTTTCATGTAATTCAGATTTGAAACGCCACATGCAAACCCATACTGGAGAGAAACCATTTTCTTGTGAGGTTTGCGGATCAGCTTTTTCACTTAATTCACTTTTGAAAACCCACATGCGATTACACACTGGAGAGAAACCATATTCTTGTAAAGTGTGTGGATCTGCATTTTCACAGAGTTGTACATTAAAACGCCATATGCGCATACACACAGGAGAGAAACCTTATTCTTGTGAACTTTGTGGATCATCATTTTCAGACAGTTCCGGCTTAAAATCCCATCTAATTTCACACAGTGGAGAGAAACCATTTTCCTGTGAAGTGTGTGGATCAGCATTCTCCCGAAATTCCCTTTTGAAACGCCACATGCAAACCCATACTGGAGAGAAACCATTTTCTTGTGAAGTGTGTGGATCAGCATTTTCACGTAATTCTCATTTGAAACGCCACATGCTTACCCACTCTAAAAGCTCCTGTACTTGAACACAGTGGAGAAAAACTGCCTACAGACACACATTGGAGAGAAACTATTTTCTCTGGAAGTATGTGGATCAGCATTTTTTACACTCCCTCTGTAAAAAACTTGCAGACATATTTACATATTAGAAATCCTTAGAATTTGTATTTTCACATATTTCCCACTGAGAGAAAAAGAGGGCGGTGGGAGTGAGAGAGAACTAGAGTAAAAGGATTTAAAAACTGTAAGACTTAGACACTAACTAAAAAAAAAATAAGATTGAGTTATAGTACCTGTTAGGCTCTCATCTACGGGTCAAATAAAACTGTTCCATCATTTAATAGACATTATTTTTATTAGTTAATATAAACTCTGCAGCTATGTTCCAAACTATTCAACTATGTGCAAACAAATAAGTTTTAACTTGTTTATATGCAAAGTTACCTACAAACTACTCACAAATCATTTATATATATATATGTTCTGTACGTAAAAAGCGTTATATGAAGTGTTCCCATACTTACCTAAACAAAATATACCAAACCCGTATATAAGAGAAACCCTGATATAAGAGATCACATATCCGGTTCCAACAACTCTCTTATATCCGGTTACAAAATTAATTTTGTTTCTCCTCACATAAACTTATTCTTGTCACAGGTTTGTTGCTTTTTTTTCTGTTACATGTTCCTGTGTTTATTTTAAATACAGAGTAATCTTTTTTTTTCAAAACTTAAACTGTTTATATTTTGATTTTTATTCCATGCAAAGCAGATGAAAGGTTAAATAAATGTTGAATATAAATTCTAAAAAATCAGAGCATATTAAATACGAGATATGATGTTCTTGCTTTTTTGTTTTCCGAATTTTGCAGCAGAAATTTAAGAGTGAATGTTACACATGAATAATTAGGGTAATTGGTCTTACCATAATGATGTCAGGAATTTCTTGGCCGCCTAAATATGAAATTGTTAATTAACTCTATATGAATTAAAAGTCCTATCTATATGCATATGATTGGATTTTGCAGCAGAAATTTAAGAGTGAATGTTACACATGAATAATTAGGGTAATTGGTCTTACCATAATGATGTCAGGAATTTCTTGGCCGCCTAAATATGAAATTGTTAATTAACTCTATATGAATTAAAAGTCCTATCTATATGCATATGATTGGATTTTGCAGCAGAAATTTAAGAGTGAATGTTACACATGAATAATTACAGTAGTTTGTCTAATCAATATGATGTCAGGAATTTCTTTGCAGTCAGAACCTGAAATTGTTATCAATTATTTGAATATGTATTAAAAGTCTTATGTATACGCATATGACTGAATTTTGCAGCTGAAATTTAAAGGCGAATGTTACACATGAATAATTACGGTAATTGGTCTTATCGACATAATGTCAGGAATTTCTTTGCAGTCAGAACCTGAAATTGTTATCAATTATTTGAATATGTATTAAAAGTCTTATGTATACGCATATGACCGAATTTTGCAGCTGAAATTTAAAGGCGAATGTTACACATGAATAATTACAGTAATTGATCTTATCGACATAATGTCAGGAATTTTTTTGACTGTCTGAACATGAAATTGAATGCAGTGACCTCATGACCTTAAGTAAGTGTAGGGCTAATCAAAGCATGGGAAAAGGGAAATGGCCAAGCACTTCCTGTTTCTCGAAGTACTGGGAGCCCGCAGTGAAAAGAATTAGAGGAATCCTTCGGAGCAAGTTAGTCATTAGAAGTGTCATTTGGCAAGCAAGGGATTTAATCTCTACAGGATATTCTTTAAAAAGGGATGTGTGGTTTGAAAGACTAAATTGCTGGAAAGAAATCTCATGTGGGAGCCAAGTTGTTTTTATGCTAGTGAAGTAATATGAAACCTCAGCTAGCCACAAGATATCAGAAGAAATAAATTAACAGTGCTAAAAAGATGAAAGGTTCTTTCCATTCTTGTGTTGTAGCCTCGATTGTGAAAGGCCAGTGCTGCCATGTGGAGATGTTGGTGTTTAGTCAAGAGTTGTTAAGTGTGCATCCGACTAATTTAACTATAGGAAATAATGAAAATTATTCTCGAAAATTGTTTTCTGAATTTGTATGAATGTAACATATTGACCCTCGACCGAGCCGTCAATCAAGAGATGCACCTGTGTAAATAAGCAGAAGAACAGCAAAACAGTTGCATCCGGTCAAAGATATCGGAATATCACCTTGACCTGGAGGTGCCCATGGTGTAATGGTTATCGTTGCAGGAATTGGACACGGCGATGCGAGTTCAAATCCTGGACTGATTGCATTTCACATAGCACTAATACCCTTGGGAAAGGTATGAATCCAATTATTCTCCCTCCAGCTATGGGTAAATAGTAGGACAGACTAGGTTCTTCAGCCTTGGTAAGGCAACTAGTCTAGGAGAAGGAAAACTCTGAATTCAAAACCTGTGAAACTCCGCTTAAAAATTGACCTTGTGTCATATCCTGCCCGAGCGGAGGGGTTGGGTAAATATGATATCACCTTGACCTGTGGACGTGGTTGAATTCGGTGATGGTGGCACATGCATATGCCCACAGGAAGCAGATAAACGTGAGACAATTATATAACCAGGTGCCACAGACGGCTTGGGTTAGTTGCAGTTCCAGTTGCTGTTGGAGATAGGATGCCAGCGGAGTGAGAACCAGCTGCAGACAAATGGCTTGGGCCCTTAGAGACCCACGGTTGAGTAGCCCTGCCAGAATAAGGAAGAAGTGCTGCTATGGTCAGAAGAACTTTGGGTCAATATGTAGCAGTCTGTCCCCATCTCCAACTCACCTCTCACACGCAAGAAACATCCCCTTTCGAGAATAAAGTGTGAGAGGTATATTTTTATAAAGAAGTGTGTTTGTTCATTTATTGAAGTTCGTATATTATTGTTGACTATGTTTCCGCTTATAGTTGTAAATGTATTAGACAACATGAATGGCACCATGCATTGTTCAAGGAAAATGGTGGAGACTAAAAAATTAGAATAAGACCAATTAGCTTACTTCCTCTTGCTAAATTAATGCTCACACCGACATAAGATTTTGTAAAAATTGAATCGCATTACCTCCATCACCTAAAATAAAATTGCTTATATATATATATACTTTAAAATGTATATGTCCACTAAGAGGTTTATTTTTAAGTTATTTATTTTTAACACACATTTCTTGTGTTTTACACTATCTTCAGGAAGTGCTAATGATTGATGATGGTGTTCGCTTGTAGCAACTTTTTTTTATTAAGGTTAAAGTTCTTTTGAATTTCAGGATTAATGTCTGAGAATTTTTCGATTTGTCTATGACAGATTTTTGTCTCAGCAGGTTTTGTTTCTCTTTCTCTTTTTTCTCTTCTTTTTCAAGAGTTTATTTGGGTTTTTTTACAATAAATGATCTTTAATTTGTCACCTTTGTTATATTCTGAGTTGTGGGCGAGAAATGCGTATGGTTGCAAAACAAAGAACGTATAGATACTCACAATAACACAGTAATGATGTTATAGAAATTTTTTATAGATAGATTAAGTACAGAGAGTAGAACGGAGAAATACATTCACAGTCAAAGAATGAATTCAGTGGCAGTAGCTACAAAGTTCATGTACTGTACTTGTCTCGTGGTCAAGGGATGGTTTTCTCGGAATTAGGATACGTTGGTAGCTGCGGAGAGCGTTTGATGTATCGGATGACAGGCGCCAGACGGGGTGAAGAATCCTTAACACGG
Organism: Sepioteuthis lessoniana; assembly: GCA_963585895.1. Lineage (NCBI taxonomy): Eukaryota > Metazoa > Mollusca > Cephalopoda > Myopsida > Loliginidae > Sepioteuthis > Sepioteuthis lessoniana. The sequence goes on along the minus strand of OY757947.1, from coordinate 6,668,856 downwards.
GTCGTGTGAGGGAACAAGTCTGTGGTGTAGGAACGCAACTGAACTGATGATTGTTTGGTCCGTCTATTTATACGTTTTCTGTAGGCTCAGAATGGCAATTTTTGTGCCCCGCGGGAAGCGTTCCGATTGGATATTTATTAATGTATTTTTTTTTTGTTAATTTATCGCAAACGGAAGTTCTGCGCGGAGCCTATGCGTGAGCGACTAACTTTTCATTTTTAGTTGAGAACTCGAAGTGTTAACTTCCGTTTCTTTTTTCTTTTCTTCTTTTCTTTCTTTTTGTTTTTTCAAATCAAGGCAAGATCTCGTCTTGTAACACCTTATACATGGAACTGGAACTGTAAGGGTCGGGCAAGGTAACACCTGCTTGCAAGTCCTCTAACTAACCCGATTTGAACGCCAACACCGACGGAAACAGACACCAACACAATCTAGAGGCAACCTCGGTAGTTGCTGAGTTAGCAAAAGTGCCCACTGAAGATTGGAACATTGTATAAGTAATGCTTGCCACATACCATTTTAGTGTTTTAAAGGTTAATTTCCATAACACTATAAATTAATTGACAATGCAAATAAATAACAAAACTTCTTTGAAAACACAACAACAAAAGGTTTATTATAGTAGCAGAAGTAAACAAGTCAGAGTGAGAAAAGGTTCTTTTTGGTGTCGCCGGTTAGTATGTTGGTCCTTGAGCTTGTAGGTGTGTCACTGTTGCAAGTAGCTCGTGTGACTGACTGCAAGGCTGGTTCTTCTGTGTGTTAAGCTAATAGCAGCGTGTTCTTCAGTGACGTTCTTCCATGTGGAATGTCCGTAGCAGAGGACGCGCGAGAGGTCTGTCTTGGCTGCTAACTAGGTGCTCTCTGACTTGTCGTGACTTCCAAAAAGGGATAGGAAAAATAGTTCTCGAGAGGAAGAAGGAATCAATGCGCTCTGCCCGCTGATTGGTCAACGTGTGGCCGAATCGCTTGGCGGGGGCATTGATTCGCGAGAGGAAATAGATCTGTGACTGCTACACCATTATGAATGTTGGTAGAGTTCATTGTATGCACCGTGATTGGCTATAACTTATATAAAAACACAGCTTGTGTGGCGCTTATCTCAGGGTCCGTATATCTTACAGCCCAGCTTATTTTTGTCTGGCAGTTGGACGCGAGTTGGATGGTCTGGCCAATCTGGTGAGTGCCTTTTTTTATCATTCTATTGTGTTGTCTTCGAATGTGTGCCCGGCTGAAGCACACACACGCGGTTCTCGGGCGCTTCCGTGCATGCCCGTCACATAATTTTAGTTTTTTCTTTTATTACTCTTATTAGCCATAAATAATACATGATAGTTCATACGCCACAAAGTTTATTAATCTTCCTCCCTGAATGTGTGTGTGTGATGCTTATGTATGTGAAAACATGTAGAAAGGTTGTTTTTTTTTTTAATTTTTGGTTGTCTTTGGCTTTTAATGATTTTTGTTGTGTCTGGTATTTCTTTGATTCTCTCATTGTTTTTACATTCTTCGAGATTGTTTTTATTTCTGTGTATAGTTCTGTGTTGTTTTATTGTAATTGAAAATGTATGCTAAGTGTTCTTCGTTCCTATATTTATTGGGGATCGTGATTCTATTAATAGCATTTTCTGCTAATTCAAATCCCAACACTGATAAATAAGGGGGTAACACAACACATAGTATCGCAAAATGCAAGAATAAAAGATATGGAGTATGTAATATAATCATAGAACATCCTATACCTTCGAAAACCCAAAACCGGCATTCATAATAAAAATTTAAGCTGCAATTCAAAAAACGTAATCTACATAATCAAATGTAGCAAATGTAAAAAGTATACATAGGGTGTACACAAGCTCTTAAAACCAGAATATCCCTACACAAAAGTAATATTAAGTTACAGGAAAACAAAAAAATCTATTTCAAAACAGCTATACGAATGCAGCAATGTATTATGTGAAATAATACCAATATACCAAACCGACGACTATACATCACTCCAAATAGAAGAAAAAACTTCATAAAAAATTCAAACCCACATTAAACAAGACTAATCTGTACACACAGGGGGACAAATACACACACACAAATGGGGGGAAAATTAGTAGTCAGTTGAATTTTATGACTCACTGACTATCAACCATCATTTGGGGAAAAGAGAGATGAAGAAAAAAAAACGCTCCTGAAATACACACACACGCACACACACACACTTACTCAGGGGGGAAGAGTCGTAAACTTTATGGCATATCAACTACCATAGGTTATTTAGGGGGGATAAGAGTGATAAAAGAAAAAAAACAAAAGTATATACTCATACATAGACACAAGCGTCCACATAGAAACACAAACACACAGAATACACTGTTGTATAAGGAAAAAGAAGAAGAAAGAGAGAGAGAAAGAAAAACACCTGCTGAGACGAAAATTTGTCATGGACAACTAAATCGGAAAATTCTCAGACACAAATCCTGGAATTAAAAAACCATAACCTTATCGGAATAGTCACCACTATATAAATCAAAGGGAACACAATTGTTATCACTTTCTAAAGACAGTGTAAAACATTAGAAACACGTTTTTAAAGAGAAATGAATAACTAGAAAAATAAATCCCCTTGTGGACTTATTAATTTTAAAGTATTTTTTCTCTCATTGGACAAACAAATATATATGTGTGTGTGTGTGTGTGTGTTGTATAAAGAAAACAGAAAGAAAATTACATGTAAATGAATGAAAAAAATTATTAGTAAATATTAATTTAGATCCACCAATGTGTTTCAGCAATGGTTTGAAAGAAAACGTATTCGTTCAAACCACAATTTTAAACTCATGGTTCCTACCCTGAGGATGACCTAAAACACTTTCTACATGAATTTTTTGTAATTTCATATCTTAAATATCTTATCGAAACGCATCAGTGGATTTAAATTGATATTTAGTAATAAATTTTTTCTCATCCATTTATGTGTAGACTTACTCAAATATATATATATATATATATATATATATATATATATATATATATATATATAGTGCAATTAGAAGGAACCTCAAACCTGGTAAAATTGTCATTATAAATTTATTTTGCCAGAGAATATTATTATACTCTGTCTCGTCAGATGACTTTACAAGTTAGATTTGAGGTTGCAAATCAGCAAATGTGGATTACTGTCAAAATGTGTATGAAGAAAAAAACGAAAAATTTTTTTAATTCTCTGGCGAGGGCAAAGGCAATCACAACAATAAGGTGTTAGAAACATTAAGAAACAAGAACAGGGTGTTCCTGTAAATCGACATTTAGTGTTGAAAATGGTTATTTCCGTAACACTATAAATTATTTGACAACACAAATGAATAACGAAACTTCTTTTGAAACAACAACGAAAGGTTTATTATTTTAGCAGTAGTAAACGAGTCAGAGTGAGAAAAGGTTCTTTTTGGTGTCGCCGGTTAGAATGTTGGTCCTTGAGGTTGTGGGAAGTGTGTGTCACTGTAGCTAGTAGCTTGTGTGACTTGAGCGCAAGGCTGGTTCTTCTGTGTGTGAAGCTAGTAGCGGCGTGTTCTTCAGGGAAGGCGTTCCATGTGGAATGTCCGTAGTAGAGGTCGCACGTGAGGTCTGTCTTGGCTGCTAACTAGGTGCTCTCTAACCGTCGGCCGACTACCAAAAAGGACTAGAAAAAATAGTTCTAGAGAGGAGGAAGGAATCAATGCGCTCTGTCTCTAATTGGTCAGTGTATAGCCGAATCGCTTGGCAGGGGCATTGATTCGCGAAAGGAAATAGATCTGTGACTGATACAGACCCATCCCAATTTGAGCACATGCCAGATCTTCCATTAACCAGGTTTGAGTTTCCTTGTAATTCCACTATATACACTCTTTATGTGTATTTTGTTATATAAACCTGGGAGGAAAAAGATATGTAACAATAGCCATACATTGAGCACTCACATAGATTTATATGATATTCCTCATATATTCTATAGATGAATAACATGAGGGCAGATGATATTACCATTTTGGCATAAATGTAGAAATTTTGCCAAGGAACTGGTGATCCTGTTTCACCGAATATCAGCAGCCCCTTGGGGTCACGTGGCGTCCATTATAAAAAAAAAAAAGAGCTCCATTGGAGATTCTTCCTCTTTTGGATCCACTCCCACCGCTGTTAGCAACAGGTCCATTCGTTGCAGCTTTTGACGGCAAACGTATTTGGTACCTTCCACCAGCCAGGACCCAGAGCGACGAACGCACGTGCTGAGTTAAAAGGAACAGGACACACAGCTAAATTCCAGCAGGCATTTTATCTGCAAACCTAACCTAACCTTACCAAACCTTACCTTACTTTTTTAACCTTTACCTTATAACTTTATCTTATAACAACCTTACAACTAAACCATACAAACCTTACAAAACCTTACCACCTATCGGAACCTTGAACTCTTACATATTCGTTGTTTGTTCCATTTGGTGTAAAACCCTGTTTATTGTTGTTGTTGTTGTATATAAATTTTTTTGCACTAAAAGTCGTTCGTCTCCTTTCTTCAAAAGCTGTCACCCAATTCCCTACTGCTGTTGAAGTACGGTTTATTCTTTTACAAAACGTAGGAATAAACCGGGCTTTTCGGGGCTTATAAAAAATCCCCATATAAATGGTAATTGACGTAGTATCGTTCTGGTGTCTCTTGCTACTTTTTTTTTTTTTAGAAAGGAAACAAATAATGAACGCGTAGATACTGATGGCTTTCACTCTAGCAGTTTAATGACTGCTTGAGAGGAAGTTTTCCTTATGCCGCGAATTGAGTAGAATGAGTAATCATTTGTCAATGGCTATGCGGGAGTTTAGAGCTTATAGGATACACATTTTTTCTAGTCTTAAAATAAGCAATAAAAACATACTTAAGAACATTCTAGAAATTTAGGATCAAAACCGTATTAGCATTTAAGTTACATTTTTATATTTTTCAACCAATCAGCTAAAAACATAGAATAGAACATTCTAGAAAAATAGGATCGGAAGTCAACTAACAGAAAATATTTAGGCTCGAAAATAAAATAGTAAAATACAAATCTGATTGGTCAATAAATGTCTACGCGCCAAATTTTTAGGACGATTCTTTGATCCACCAGTTGGATATAAATAACACAGAGTTAGGGAGCCATTCACTTAAACAAAAACGAAAACTTACACACAGACTAAGACGAATACTAAACAACAAGCCACTAAGCCAGTAAAGCAGTAGCCGGTACTATGTCCGGCAAATTCCTTTCCTTCCTCAACTAAAGTTCATGACCTAGCTACAGATGGCTGCGTATTACATTCAAAAGAAAAACCCGACAAACTTTCTTTCATCAACGCGACACGCTGTCGCCACAATCATAAAACAAGACATGAACTTAATGTAAGTAAGAACGACTTATTTACGGACTCCGTTAACATGAACATACACACATCTTTAAACAAATTTATTTTCTTCTTGCCAAACTTTATTTTCCAAAAGGCCATTTACACATCATGTGTTTTATTTGTTTTCATATTCTGTTATATGCATATTAAATTGTTTGTGGTTTAATGTTCGTTGTGTTCTATTCCATTTCTTTTACGCGATTGTGAAGTTTTGTGTTGTATTTGTGGTGGGAATAATTCAGAGAGCAATACCCGTAAATCATGGACGCTCATCTACTGAAATAACTAAAATAACATACAACCACCACAAGCTTAGCTAGAAACTTCAGGTCCAAATGGTATAGGAGGGAGAAATAATTGACTAGGAAATAGTCTCCTAGGGTATGCAGAGTAACAAATGTTAAAGTGTGCTCTCTCGAGATGGATAGTCCCTGTCTGTTGTTGGATTCGTCCCGAGTTAGAGAGAGAAATGTTATCTCTCGTATCTGCTGGTCTTACCGAGCTGCCAGCCAAGAGGAATGAGAAAAGAAAAGAGAGGTCTCACGTGTTTAGCGCTGCCTTTTATAGTGCCCGGTGAGGTGTGCCCGGGCAGAATGGCATGGGTCGTTCAAATTGGATGAAATGTATCATTTCAAAATTCCAGGGGCAAAACAATTCCTGCACTAAATAATAGTTTGCAATTCTTTCTGCTACAGAGGAATAATATACACCCACTATATTCGGACGCTGACTGGATATATATATATATATATATATATATATATATATATATATATATATCTTGTCATGGTAATTCTATGATAATATCAACTCCTCCATTTAAAAATTGTATATAATTATCCTGCCCATGAGGTTTATGTTATGAAGATTCGTGACTCCGACTTGGGAAGACGTAGCCCCGGAGGTGGCCGTGTCCTCTGTGAGGGTAATACGTACTCTTCGAGACACATTAGGTCAAAGTGGTCGTGCAATTTACCATAACTTGTTAATTCGGCATCGCTTATATGTTGCATGAACCGATGGCCAAGTGGTAGAGTTTTGGCTTCTGCATACTGTGGTTGTTGGTTCGGTGTGCACTGCTGATGAGACCTAATAAGGTCGAAACAGTTCAGTGCTCCGTGTATCACATGTAGGTGTTCGCCGGAATTTCTTGTCATGGTAATTCTATGATAATACCAATTCCTCCTTTTAAAAATTATATATATATATAAAGTGAAACATAGTTGTCTCCCCTTGGATCAGTTCATTTTAAAAACTAAAGAATCTTAAACCTAAAAGGACCACTTCGGTAGGTTTAGTTTCATGGCCTGGCACCCCACTATAAAATGGTTTTGTGCCACATTTTGACTTGGTGGCAAGTCGGATAAATATCACCACAGCTAAGAGTTGTATAAACATTATTCTTTTTGATTATAAGGAAAATAATTCTGTATCGATATTTGTTCTGCTTAAAAAGGAGGGACCTTAAGTTTCCTTTAGATTTTGACGTATTTTTCTCCAATCACCGGCTAAATGTAAATATCTTATCAAATGAAAAATATTTCTACGAATCGGAAAATGTAAATGTAAAAGCTTAGATTTTTTTAAAGAATATATTCAATTCATTTCTAAAGATCTAATATTATTAGAAAAAAAAGCATGGAAACCTAGAGTGACAATAATTTAAGCAATTCCCAGTTTTTTCCCATCTATTCGGGTTGAATATTTAAGTAAATTTATGAGGAAAAAAGGCAAAACTTTTTTTTATAAAATAAGAACTTTAAAAAAGGTAAAAATCAATGTTTTGGTGGGGGAAATGAAAGATTTGTAGATTATTACCAAATAAAACATTAAATATTAAAGAAGGCAATTAAAAAGTATTATTATTCCATGATTTTGATAATTTTCTCGATTGATTTATAAATATATCAAATGTTGGCCTTAAAAAAACTCATGAAAGTGTTGATATGCCGTTAAACAAAGGAAACAATAAACACAATTATTAACCACCCTGAAGTACAATCGACATAATAGGTTGTTTTTTTTTTTGTTTTGTTTTTTTTTACTAAACGTAACTTAGAGATGACACAAGGCTACAAAAATATTGCAACTCGAGAAAACCAACTCTTTTATTTCAGTACTTATTTTGGGGGACGGCAACATATTCAGACTTTTTACTTTCAAGGCAGAAGTTTTTAGAAAGAATTAACTTTCATTAAATGTTTGTTATGGCCAAACATTATAGCCTTGAAAATATCCGTTTTGATTGTTTTATAGATAAAGAGAAAATATATATCGAGAATCTTGCAATTTTATGGTAATATTTTGGGGGTATTTTTATTTATTTTTTTTTTTTTATCTTATAATGGTGATCTTCAAAAAGTAAGATACGAAAATCCATTCCTCCACAACGAAAAGAACACAGAGGAAAAGATATGGTTTTAAATATCCAGCAAATTATCGCTGTAAATCCTAATCCATCCTAATTTTTTCATATACAAAAACCACCAAAGTTTACATATACAATCATCTTGTAAGTATCTGAAAAATTATTTTTACGAATTAACTTGAAAAATATTGTAACAAGTTAATTTCTTTTTTTCATATTCGATTCAAGTTAACGATATCCATTTTATTGTTTATCATTTTATTCGTCGACACGACTTTTGGGTCGTAAATCTGTGTGATTATATATATATATATATATATATATATATATATATAATGCCAGATTGACATACTGGCTCCAGTCTAGGAGCCCTTGATAAAACTTTGAAAAAAATAAAGATGTAAGAATAAATGATATTTCTTGATTTTCAGATTTAATGGGGATCCTTTGAACTAACAGGAAACAATTTAGAGTATTTTGGCCTTTCTAGTTGGAGTGGGTCTTTTAAATTCGATTATGGCCCTTTGAAGGGACCCTATTTAGATTATAATACGTCATTATTGTTTTTGTTTTTTGGGGTTTTATAGTTTTGCAAAATTTTGTCTACTTAGGTCAATTTTTCACTTCATTTTACACAAGAAATGCATCATGTAAAAATATATCTTGTAGAGACGAGGAAAATCTCGTATTTTGTTTTGGCGCGCTATTTAATTCAACACTGAATTTCACCCAATCAGGATGACTTATCCCATTCAGCCCGGACCTTCATTTCCGGCTAGCAAAACGGGTGAGCGGCCAAACACACTCTCTTCGGCTTGAGACGGCGACCAGAATGGACGTGTCTCTGGTCGCCCCTGCCTAGGGATGCTCTTTAGCTAAACAAGCCACCCTGTGTGGACATATCACCGTGGCTTTAACCCTAGCAGCAGCAACATAGACACTCAGCGAGGGAACCTTCTAATTTATGGATTCTTTGCATCTAATATATTTTAGACCAAGGAATCCCAGTTGAATATGAATTAGATACGTTCAGCATGCCTTCCACAAGCACCACAAAAATTTACTATGTCGATCCGAGCGCCACTCCGCTCTCGACACAAAACTACACTGTGACTTTGAATACTTCCCTCACACGTCCAACGACACGCTGCCATTTCCAGCATCCCGCTAAGCCATTTCGTCTCAAACATCCAGCAAGCCTAAACACCACGAGTCTTGCAGCACCAAGAACAAACCTCCTCAAAGCTGCAAATAAAACTTTCGCTGTTGTGTGTTGTTAAAGAAAAGTCTCGTAATTCATTTCTAGTGCCTAAAATATATAGTGTTCGGGAAAATAACTAATTCCCCAATAACTGCTATAATCTTTTTTTAATAGCTACAGGGGCTTTAGGGGGGAATACATACATTATGAAGGGGTCTCCAAATTCTTTTAGCCTAGTGGGCTCTCTTAGGACCTAAATCAAGCGGTGTGTGTGTATATATATATATATACACGCGCACACACAATTCCTTTATTCTTCTTGGCTCGTCTAAATGTAGATGAAGACATTTTCTTCTTTGCTGACATCTTAAAAGCTTCACAATGAACTTCCCAAACCTGCTTCATACTGTTTTCCACCCACAGGGCTTAAAATATCTCCTGCAGGGGTGGGTAAGACCCTCCCCAAAAAGAAAGGTGTGTTCTAGGTATGACACTAAACTGCATCTGATGGTGAGGCTCTATTTCTGAATTTCTGGGAAGTGTGGAGTACTTTTTTTATTACCATTACTCCCAGGTCCACTCAGCCGGAGTGTTAGTACCTTTTAGGGTCCCATCTATGAGTCAAATAAATTAGTTTGAAAATTATTTGTATCTGAGAGGAATACTTGATATATGCTGGAGGTGAATATTTTTAGTGTGGTACTATAACATTTCTTCTGCTATGTAATATATATATATATATATATGCAAATTTCATTAAACATCATAGACATTTTATGCCTACATATTTTCTTTTGGATCCGTTTGAATTCCCGTATTACTTTTATCGTATTCGGGGGGAATTGATTTAGGTATTGTCCATAGTTGTATGTATCCCTAGTACTTTCTGCCCGACTTTGGGCCATCATCAGGGGAGAATCTGTTACAAAAGTGATGTAACTTTTGTTTTAGCAAATTACTACTGTGTAAGGACGTCTTTGCTGTTGGAGATTATGGCGCCTGCTTTCAAATGTAATTCTGTAAATAGTGCCAGTAGCTAAAGACATTTAAGTTCGTTAGCACTGGTTTGAAAATTAATTCTATTAAGTGCTGGTTGCAGGTTTCTAATATGTAGTGCTTCGAGAATCTGAAGTTTTTGTTTACAACAATACTCGAACATCAAAATAATAAACAAAAACTTCAGATTCTCGAAGCACTATATAGTTCAGTGACCTCTGAACTGCATGACAGTTATTTCCGCTTGATGATGATTAAACATTCGATTTCAAAGATCCAGTGGGTGATCGTGTGGGCGTTGAATTATTATTTAACTCAGTTGAGTTCGAATCCAAGAAGCAGTTGCCAGTAGAATTCCAGACAGCTAGAGACCAGATGTGGTAGGGAAAGCCACACCCGACCGAGGGGGCCCTCGGGAACCCCGATGGAGTGGACCCCGGCATCAGGAGAACAAGAAAGACACAACGTGACGGTCATAACAGTGGGGTCAAGATATTACAGTTTATGTTCGGTCTCCAGCTCCCTCTCACATGCAACCCTTGAACAACCCTTTCGAACCCTTGCAATAAAGTGAGAGGTAAATATATTTGTAAAGAAGTCTTCTTGCGTCTTTGTCTTTGCGTCTGTTTTATTATTGTGGCGTTATGATGCTGTAGATGAGTATATAACACTAGGAAGTGTCGTAGCTTATCCTTGTTTTGTGGGGTTGGCATTTTCTTTATATCATACATCATCACTAGGTTTGGTTTGATTCCAGTTGGGGTGTAAATGTTGCCAAAGAAAGATATGCTGGTTTGTTTAATGAAATATTTTTTCTTCGTCACTCCTGACATCAATGTAGTCGATGTTTTTTTTTTTTTTGTCTTTTATGCTCATCTCTCCCCTGGCAATAATGCCAGTAGTTACGAGACTTGCTTCTGTGATATCTGCTTTGTCTTCTGGCTTTCTTTGAGTGTTTTGTTTCTCAGCAGCATCTTGCCCAGTGCTCCTTTTTTCCACATGCAGAGCATTCATCAATGTATTCTGAACACTCATAAATTGTGGTTCATGTTGCAGTTTCCACACTTTCTGCTTTGGGTGACACTACATTCTTTTAGCTTTAGGCAGGTTGGTTCAGTTGATCATTTCTTGCTGTAAGAACTTTGTGTTTTCTCCCTTCAGTGAGCAGATTTGCTATTCTGTTGCTTTTTGGGTTACTGTAGAGCTCATTGCAGAATGCATCATATGGTGTTGAAAATATAATGAGCTCCATGCGTCTTTCAATCAAGTCCTCATCTGTAAAGTCACACTTTTGTGTGATTGTTCTGGCTCTGGTAATGAAGTCATCTAAGGTCTCATTAAATTTCTGTTGGTACTGCATGAGGTGAAGTCTCAAAAAAATTCCGCTGGTTTTTGGTGACCTTTTTTACTGTTCAGTGAGGCCACTGGTATTTAGAAATCTTAATCTTTGGTCCTCTATACGACAGTAAATTTTTCCTATCTTGGTTGATTTCATATGTAATTTTTTTCTCCTCAATGTACAGGGTCATTTTCTGCTTGAAACATGACATTATTTCACTCAAGTCTGGGTCAGACCACTTCATCATCGGTGAATGATGTGCCATGATATATTTGTGTAACCTTTTCCTGAAAAGCTGTGCTATTGGTAGGAAAAAAACATGATAGTGTAGTCTCCAGAAATTTTTTTTTTTTGCATGTATCTGTATTTCCTATCTTCTGACACGAAATTGTTATTCATATTGTATATTTTAAGCAATGTTTTAAAATAAAATTTGTTGGCTACATGTACATTGTAATATTTGTTTTTTTTTTCCTTTCTTTTTTTTTTACACGTCTTCAACTGGGAAGTTTTTCTTACTGGTTCTAGACGATATGTGGTAGTCTGTTAGAGCTTTTCATTTTTTACTGCTGCTACGATGAGGTGTTATCAGTGTGTTGATGATAAGTAATGATACTAGTAATACTAATTATTATACTAGTAATGTTAGTAATACTAGATAATAATGAAGCTGGACATCTGAGTGTGTTACACGGCAGTTTTATTCTAGTTGAGATGAGACCAGTACTCTTACATCTGGTGTGTGATCATGCACAGATGGTGAAGGTTTTTAGTGTAGTACTATGACCGAAACTATAATTGTTTATCAAGTATTATTATAAGTCACTTGAAACCATATAACAGTGTGCAAACTAATGACTATTATTAAAAACAAATAATTACTTGAAACCTCATAATTATTTGTATTAGATAGGAATACTTGAAACTATACAACTGTTTGTAAATTATTTGTATTAGATAGGAATACTTGATATGTAGTATAGGACCAAAAAATTAAAGCGTTGTGTCTGATAAAAAGAAATGAATTCACAGAAAAGAAACACTCGAAACTTGAACTTCAAGGAAGAAAATAGTAGTCATTTTATTTTTGGGAATTACAGCGGTCTGTTGTTAAAAAGTTTGTTCAATAGCGTTCTTCCTTGCCTTCCTATTTTTTTGTCGCTATCAAATGTCTTCTTTCTTTATCACTCTTTCCCTCAGTGCACTTTAGCTAGAGTTCATAGAAAAGGTTCATGACATTTTTTGATCATCAGACCTTTGTACCCAATGACTGATGACAGCTGATGTGCTCGAGTGTTCTTTAACCTTGAGAACGCCGCAATTTAATGACAGCACCCGTCCGTAATATTACAGATATATAACCATAAATTATTTTTATTAAGAATAGTTACTTGAAGTTATAATTGTTTAGCAAGGATTTTTATATTGTTACGTATTTGAAAAATATAACTAGGGAAACAACTTACCATTATTAAATTGAAATAGTTACTTAAAACCATAAAGTGGTTTATGAATTATTAGTATTAAATAGGAATACTTGAAATGATACAACTGTGTGCAAATTATTTGTATTAGATAGGAATACTTAAAATGATACAACTGTGTGCAAATTATTTGTATTAGATAGGAATACTTGAAATGATACAACTGTGTGCAAATTATTTGTATTAGATGGGAATACTTGAAATGATACAACTGTGCGCAAATTATTTGTATTAGATAGGAATACTTGAAATGATACAACTGTGTGCAAATTATTTGTATTAGATAGGAATACTTGAAATGATACAACTGTGCGCAAATTATTTGTATTAGATAGGAATACTTGAAATGATACAACTGTGCGCAAATTATTTGTATTAGATAGGAATACTTGAAATGATACAACTGTGCGCAAATTATTTGTATTAGATAGGAATACTTGAAATGATACAACTGTGCGCAAATTATTTGTATTAGATAGGAATACTTGAAATGATACAACTGTGCGCAAATTATTTGTATTAGATAGGAATACTTGAAATCATACAACTGTGTGAAAATTATTTGTATTAGATAGGAATACTTGAAATGATACAACTGTGTGAAAATTATTTGTATTAGATAGGAATACTTGAAATGATACAACTGTGTGCAAATTATTTGTATTAGATAGGAATACTTGAAATGATACAACTGTGTGCAAATTATTTGTATTAGATAGGAATACTTGAAATCATACAACTGTGTGCAAATTATTTGTATTAGATAGGAATACTTGAAATCATACAACTGTGTGCAAAATTATTCATCTTGGATAGGAATACTTGATACCATATAACTTTGTGCAAAAAAGTACTTAAAAAACAATGTACATAGGAAAAATGAATGCGATTCTCTAACCTCTAGGCACAACAAAACTCTAGACAGGTTGACATACCATTAAAATCAACCGAGCAGTCAGTCATATAAAGGTTAAATGTAAAAAATGTTAAGACGCGCTCAATTCAAAATATTTTAATTATTTTTTTGTTTATCTATTTAGCTTAGTGCGACAAATATCCAAATGCCACGAACCTTCTTCCCTGGATAGAGTAAAGTAGCAATAACAAAGTAGTTGTAATATTGACAATCAATAATTTTATTCAGTATAAATCGTAGAAAAAAGTTCTGCCTCTAAAGACTGAGTTCTTTTATATTATCGAAGGAGGTAGCTTCTGCAGTTCAATGCTTGCCTATGGAAACTCCTGTTATTTAATAGGACGGTCAATTTCTAATCTGTAGAGAGAGAAAAAAAATCAATATTAAAAAATTTCATTCCAATTGGGATCACCAATTATGTATAGAAAAGGTATTATTCACCTATATATAAACTGTGAAGGGTTTATGTTGCGGAACGAACATTCCATTAACACTGGTTACTTACGTTGTTTTCTTTACAAGCAGAATGAGTGCTATCATCTTCTTTACCAATAAATATAATCATATATATATATATATATATATATACATTGCAAACAACGTAATTCTGCCAGAGAATGTAAATCAAATGATGAGCCTATGAATCAGGTTTACCCCCACAGTATTTACGAGCCTAATGCTGAGTATCAGCATCCTGGAGACATTCCTTGCAAGCCAAGAATTCAGTGGTCCAAGGGTAATCAGATAGCTACCTGGACAAACTTAGACCAGGAGCTTTCTTTTTACTCACCACCTATCTTGAGGACCCCATTGATCAACAAATAACATCTTTCAGCAGAATTATATATGACGTTTGTCTCGAGTGCTTTTGTGCAGTAACGCATAAAAAGATAAAACTGAAAGAAAACGAACCGAATAGATGACGGATATAGAAAGGATTTCAACAGGAATGATATGCACGCGGAACCACCTTTCCTGTGTGATTACGCAAAATCAAGAAACGGTTGCTATGACATCAACGGCCAAAAGTAAACGCATTTTTAAATCACAAACTGCACTAAAATAAAGATGAATGAACGTCCAATGTAATGTCTGCTTTTAGTTGATCTGGTGTATATATAGATATATATTTCTTTTAAATACCCTGTCTAGTGGCAAAAGCTGCTTGGTAGCGCCAGGAGTGGCAGTACCACCTTGAGCTACCGAAACTGTGTTATCACCCTGGTTGGCGGCTGATGAGGATAGAGTATTGCACGTGCTTTCACACGTTGTATGATGAAAAAAATATATATATTGTCATCCACAGACAGACTATTTCATAGTATCACAACTCTTCAATGTGGCTTGACAGGCTAGATTCCCAAAGCTGGGATTGAAACCCGGCTGACACAAATGCTAATCCAAGATTCTACCACTTAGCCATGAAGAAACCAGTGCAAGTGAAGGAAATTTAAACACTTATGTATTGCATTTTTTTGATTACATACATCCACTTAACAGCTACCGAGAGCTCGATTCATATGAAGAGCCTTGCTTTACACTAGTGGCAACCATTACTTCCTTCACTAGAGAGCTCAACCCCACTGGGGTAGGGGAGCATATATATTGTCATCCACAGACAGACTGTTTCATTGTATCACAACTCTTATATATATATATATATAAATATACATATATATATATATATACATATATATATATATGTTTATGTATATATATATATATATATGTGTATGTATGTATATATATATATATATACATATATATATATATATATATATATATATA
Organism: Sepioteuthis lessoniana; assembly: GCA_963585895.1. Lineage (NCBI taxonomy): Eukaryota > Metazoa > Mollusca > Cephalopoda > Myopsida > Loliginidae > Sepioteuthis > Sepioteuthis lessoniana. Next base: position 6,653,361 of record OY757947.1, on the reverse strand, counting down.
TATATATATATATATATTACAGTTGATAATTTCATGAGTAGAAATCTACTGAAGTTATATTACATTTACATTCATTGACAAAAAACAACAAGGTAGGTATTAGATATTTTTTAATGGTAATACATTGATTAAAATTATTGAAAAAATACATTGATGAAAATAAATTGCTCAAAGAATTAGTGTTAAAAATTATTCAGAAGTAAACTGAGAAAAAACTATTGTAAAAAAAATTCCTTGTCAAAATTATTCAGAATTCATTGATTTCAAAATGATAGATTGATAAAAGATATATTACTAAAAAATATTGTAAAAAATTATTCAAAAGTATGTTAAGAAAAAAATTATTATAAAAATATACATTGATAAAAAATTATTCTAAAAAATTATTCAGAATACATTGATAAAAAGTTATTGCAAAAAATAGATTGATAAAAAAATGAATGAATTGATACTTTTATTTTCAATTCATTTTTCTCCTTCCTGACATAAAACATTGCTCAGCACTTAATGGTATATATATATATATATATATATATATATATATATATATATAAGTATTATTCAGTCCAGTTAAACCAGAGTTATCCATAAGATCTGAACAAGTCCTGTTATATTTTTCTTCGTGTTTTTGGTTTACATCAGAAACACAAAATAGGATGGAAATAAATTCATAATCCTAAAGTAACCGGTCTTTGTTTTTTTTTCTTAAAGAAAGTATATATATATATATATATATGTGAAGGTTTTTAGTGCAGTACTATGACCGAAACTATAATTGCTTATCAAGTATAATGATTAGTCACTTGAAACCATATAACGGTGTGCAAAGTAATGACTAATTATTAAATACAAATAATTACTTGAAACCTCATTATTATTTGTATTAGATAGGAATACTTGAAACTATGCGAAACCATTTTCTTGTGAAATATGTGGATAATAGTACCTGTTCTTTATTTACAGATATCAAATTCAGTGAGGAATGAGAATTTTGGGATTTGAAAATACTGAAAAGAAAACCAATTTTTTCATGGTTTGTGGATCTGCATATTGGATCAGAGTTTATGTTAAAGATGTGAAATTCAAGAAAGGAAAGAAGAGAATCCTTACCCTTGACAAGTCTGTACAGCATCATTTTTGATAAATTCATTTCAAAAGATGCATGCAACCACAGAGTAGAAAAACTCTACCGTTTGGAAGTGTATAGATAATTTATTTCACAGACTTCAAAATTGAACCACCCACACCTGACAAAAAAATATGGAAATGCAAATTGCAGAAGAAATTTCTCTGGGTGCAGTATCTGAGTCAGAATTTACAAAGCATTCTTTAAAATGTCATACTTGAGTACACATTGGAGAGAAATCATTTTCTTGTAAAGTGTGTGGACAAGCATTTTTGCAAAAGGCATATTTCAAAAAGCTCATGCAAACATACAGAGGAGGGAAAACATTTTCTCGCTAATTATATAGATCAGTATTTTCATATAACTTATTCTGGAGAGAAACCATTTCCTTGTGAAGTATGTGCATCAGTTTTCCTACTTAATTCACTTTTAAAAACTCACAGAAGATAGAAACAATTTTCTTTAAAGCGGGTGAGCCAGCATTTCCATGTAATTCACATTTGAAAAACAACATGCAAACTCACACTGGAAAGAAAATATTTTCTTGTGAAATATGCGGATCAGCATTTTCACAAAGTTCATATTTGAAAAGCCACATGTGAACACACACTGGAGAGAAACCATATTCTTGTAAAGTATGTGGATCAGCATTTTCAGAGAATACCAGTTTAAAAGCACATCTTCTTACACATAGTGGAGAGAAACCATTTTCTTGCAAAGTATGTGGATCAGCATTTTCACTTAATTCAAATTTGAAAACCCACATACGAACCCATACTGGAGAGAAACCCTATTCTTGTAAAGTATGTGGATCAATATTTTCACACAGTTCTTATTTAAAACGGCATATGCGCATGCACACAGGTGAGAAACCGTATTCTTGTGACCTTTGTGGATCTACATTTTCTGTCAATTCGACTTTAAAAGTCCATCTGCTTACACACACTGGAGAGAAGCCATATTCCTGTGAAGTGTGTGGTTTAGCATTTTCATATAATTCAAATTTAAAAATCCACATGCGAACACACACGGGAGAGAGACCCTATACTTGTAAAATATGTAGATCAGCATTTTCTCATAGTTCTTATTTAAAACGTCATATGCACATGCACACAGGAGAGAAACCGTATTCTTGTGACATTTGTGGATCAACATTTTCAGACAATTCCAATTTAAAAGCCCATTTACTTGCACACACTGGAGAGAAACCATTTTCCTGTGAAGTGTGTGAGTTAGCATTTTCATGTAATTCATATTTGAATATTCACATGCGAACCCACACTGGTGAGAAACCATATTCTTGTAAAGTATGTGGATCAGCATTTTCTCATAGTTCTTATTTAAAACGTCATATGCGCATACACACAGGAGAGAAACCATATTCTTGTCACCTTTGTGGATCAACATTTTCAGTCTATTCCACTTTAAAAGCTCATCTAATTACACACAGTGGAGAGAAACCATTTTCCTGTGAAGTGTGTGAATCAGCATTTTCACGTAATTCTCATTTGAAATGTCACATGCAAATCCACACTGGAGAGAAACCATTTTTTTTTTAAGTTTGAGGATCAGCATTTGCATGTAATTCTTATCTAAAAAGCCACTTGCAGATCCAAACTGGAGAGGATCTATTTTCCTGTGAAATTTCTTTAGGTACAGTGTTTGAGTCAGAATTTTCAAAGAGTTCTTTAAAATGTCATGTGCATGTACACATTAGGAAACTATTTTCTCGTAAAATGTGAGGATCAGCATTTTCACATAAGTCAAATTTGAAAACCCACATGCAAACACACAGAGAAACCATTTTCCTGAGAAGTGTGTAGATCTGCATTTTTTTACTTAGTTCCAGTTTACATTATCGCATGTGAACAAACACAGAGGAGAAATCATTTTCTTGTAACGTATGTAGATCAGTATTTTCTACAACTTTCACTTTTAAAAAAAACCACCTGCACACACACACTGGAGAAAAACCATTTTCTTGTGAAATATTTGGGTCAGCATTTTCAACAACTTCTTCTATAAAAAGCACACAGATGAGCAAAAATATTTTTTGGGAATCATTAAGATCAGTGATTTCTTGTTAGAGAAAATACTGAAGATATGATTTTCTCCTAAGAGAAAACTTTTTTTCTCTCTCAGTGAGAGAAAGGGTAAAATATGGACTAAAAAAAAAGACTCAAAAAAAATGAGAGAGCTGAAGAAAATGGGGAGAGAGAGTGAGAGAGAGAGTAAAACATTGAAAAAAAAGTTTGGGATACTAACTCCAAAAAACCATAGAGAGGAAGAAAAGTAGAGAGAGAGAGAGAAAGAAAAGTGGGGAGAGAGAGAGAGAGAGAGAGAGAGAGAAAGAGTAAAACATTGAAAAAAAGTTTGGGATACTAACTCCAAAAAACCATAGAGAGGAAGAAAAGGGGGGAGAGAGAGAGAGAGAAAAAAAAGGTTTGGGATACTAACTCCAAAAAACCATGGAGAGAGAGACAGAGAGAAGGAGTAAAACATTGAAAAAAAAAGTTTGCGATACTAACTCCAAAATACCATAGAGAGGTAGAAAAGTGGGGAGAGTGGGAGAGAGAGAAAGAAAAGTGGGGAGAGAGAGAGAGAGAAAGAGTAAAACATTAAAAAAAAAGTTTGCGATACTAACTCCAAAATACCATAGAGAGGTAGAAAAGTGGGGAGAGTGGGAGAGAGAAACAGTAAAACATTGACTGTAAAAAGAGAAGATTAGTATACTAACTCAAAAAAAATATAAGTTATATCTATGATCTAAATGTTGGGAATTTGTTGACTTAAACCCTCCAAAATAGAGACATGCCTTTTTCTCTCTGGCAAGCGCAGTTAGTCATTTAGACATGAGATAACTTCCAATCAAATAACGAAGCAACACATGAGGACTGCTTTCAACACACGAGGTGTTTCATTTATTTTAAAACAATAACAACTAAAAAACAAAAGTCTAAGGGCAGGTAACTCACCCCTACAAAAAATGGTTTGGGGCAGATAACCTCTGTCCCAACTGTTATTAGAGTCTATAGGTATTAACTAGTTCTGGCTAAAGTGAATTTCAACACTAAAGTAACAAATGTCGAATAAACACTTCTGTTTCATACCTAAAAGTTGGGTGTGCATATCATACACGTTCCTGTGTTTACTTTGAATAAAGTGTAATTTTTTTTTCAAATAACAAACTGAATAAATTTTTATTTTTGTCTATGCGAACCGGATAAAAGGTTAAACAAATGTTAAATATTGTTGATATAAATTCTAAAAAGTCATAGTGTATTATATACGCGTATGTTGTTCTTGCTTTTTTGTTTTCCGAATATGACAGCTGAAATTTAAGGGTGATTGATATACATGAATAATTATGGTAATTTGTCTTATCAACATGAGGTCAGGAATTTCTTTACAGTCAGAACCTGAAATTGTTGTCAATTATTTGTATATATATTAAAAGTCCTATGTATATGCATATGACCTAATTTTGCAGCTGAAATTTAAGGGTGAATGTTATACATGAATAATTATGGTAATTTGTCTTATCAACATGACGTCAGGAATTTCTTTGCAGTCAGAACCTGAAATTGTTGTCAATTATTTGTATATATATTAAAAGTCCTATGTATATGCATATGACCTAATTTTGCAGCTGAAATTTAAGGGTGATTGATATACATGAATAATTATGGTAATTTGTCTTATCAACATGAGGTCAGGAATTTCTTTGCAGTCAGAACCTGAAATTGTTGTCAATTATTTGTATATATATTAAAAGTCCTATGTATATGCATATGACCTAATTTTGCAGCTGAAATTTAAGGGTGATTGATATACATGAATAATTATGGTAATTTGTCTTATCAACATGAGGTCAGGAATTTCTTTACAGTCAGAACCTGAAATTGTTGTCAATTATTTGTATATATATATTAAAAGTCCTATGTATATGCATATGACCTAATTTTGCAGCTGAAATTTAAGGGTGAATGTTATACATGAATAATTATGGTAATTTGTCTTATCAACATGACGTCAGGAATTTCTTGGCAGCCTTTGTAGGATGTACACACCTATATTTTTGAGATGGCCATGATACAAGAAAATTCTAGAAAATAGGATACTGATTCACTCGTCCCCGAAACAATGATAGTAAATGTTGGTAAACTAATCAGTTTCAAGAAATTATTGGTCAGGAAAGTCACATGATTTATGCTCCCAACTATATCCGCAACTTAGATTTAATCCCACGCATTTGGAGCTAATCACATGACAAGGATTAGCCATATATACTCATGTCTTACAATAACTCACTCTCTCTTACATTTTGACTTCCAGAGACAGCTTGGCTTTACCAGCTAATGACACAGCTCAATACAGGCAACATTGGTGCCTATATACTCTATGACCTTTTTCTTTCCTGTTCTGCCTTTTCGGCTGGACTTGTTCCAGTCTCGAACACAGCCTCAGACATTTCGTCAAATCCCGAAAGAGACAAATGATCAACATGGGAGAAAACATGTCTTCCTACATTTATAGTCTACAGGAAACTTTTAATATTTAGTCTTTCACCATAATATACATGTTAGTTACATACACACACGCACACACAGAGGAATATTTAACAAGCTATATTAGAATATTCATAATGTTTTGTAATGTTTCCTTTTTATGTACTTGTTGATATATAAATTTATTTTTGTTTGTATTGCTTTATTTTGAATGTTCTTTTTTCTACGTCGTTTACATCATTTGATTTTCAATTATGTGTCACCATAAATTGTGGGAGCAAAATATCCAGCAAACAACACCCCACACCTGAATATGAAATAGTTGTCAATTATTAATCTCAACAAAAATAATGTAGCAACTAGATTTATTTCACTTTTTGACAACTATAGGGGGACAATAGATAATTCTATTCTTTTGGATTGTGTGCATGTTTTGGACATAACTCATTAGTTGGTCACGTGATAACTGGGAACCCTTTCTCTTCCACTTTTGGTTCCTGTCAAATGGATAAGATTTTTATTTTATCTCATTGGATTTTAAAGCCAACATGGGAGAAATCAGAAAACAAATGTTGTGCTACAAATGTTTGAGTTGAGAAGAGTGTGTGTGTGTTTGTGTCAACAAATACTGTTATGGAAGAGAGATGTACAACTGAGGACAATGACTTCCATGAGACATTTGATGGTAGGGATTAGACAGTTGTGTGGGCATGAAAAAGAAAGCTATCAACATTAAAGAACAATGCAAATTGTAGAAGCAATCCTTGCAAGGAGGAGCAGAAGCAGAATTCTGAAAGGAAATGAACTGTGGAATCAAGGAAGGAATTTTGATGCTTTGGACAGATGTTCTTACAGCAGATACAACAAAAGAAAGATGATGTTGCATATACTAATGCGACTGAACTGGAAGTAATTTTCTGAGGTATCAATTTGACCTTGAAATGGAGATTACAAGGTACTATGTTTAAGACGAATTCTGTCACCTTTGTTTCTTGGATTAAGTCTGAATTTAGAGGGGAGAGAAGAGTGCGAATGAAAAGAGCTGCAAAGATACTCGGGCAGGTTTAGTTTGGGATGCTTAGGGAACAGATCTAAGAGATCGATCTTCAAGTGGAGATCTGTACGTGCTATTAAAGATCTACAACATAGACCTGATGATGAGAGTGAGATTATTAAAGTTGAGATCCTATTTACCCAACCCCTCCGCTCGGGCAGGATTCAACACAAGGTCAAATTTTTAAGCGGAGTTTAACAGGTTTGAATTTGGAGTTTTCCATCTCCTAGACTAGTTGCCTCACCAAGGCTAAAGAACCTAGTCTATCCTACTATTTACCCATAGCTGGAGGGAGAATAATTGGATTCATACCTTTCCCAAGGGTATAAGGGCTATGTAAAATGCAATCAGCCTCATGCAGGGTTTGAACTTGTGTCGCCATGTCCATTTCCTACGACGATAACCATTACACCACGGGCACCACTTATTAAAGTTGAGATATTCCCAAAAAGAAATCACTCATTTTCTTATCAATGGCTTTTCAACGTAACAGTTTTTGTCACCTGATGTCAGCCAGTTGCCCTATCCTATCTGAGACTCAGGAAAAGGCTGTTCTCTGAATATCTTCCTTGCATTTTCCCTTTATTTTCTCTTCTTTTCAAAATACAGTTTTCATAGTTGCTCATAATAATATTTTGTTATTCTGATCCTAAAAAGAAAGAGGTAGTGGGTACTTTTATGTTTCATATCAACTTTTGGGAATTCCTAATGTTGTATAGCCACATACGTATTCATATACAAATATATGCGGAAACCATTAATGAACGACTTCAATAATGAATGAACACACTTCTTTATAAAAATATATTTCTCACACTTTATTCTCAAAAGGGTGATGTTTGTTGTGTGTGAGAGGTGAGTGGAGACAAAGACGGAATGCTATATTGACCCAAGTTCTTCTTTCAACCATAGCAGCACTTCTTTCTCATCTTGGCTGGGGTTGCTAAACCGTGTGTCACTGAGGGCTGCAAAGCCCTCAGTCTGCTAGCTGGTTCTCACTTCGGCATCCTATCTCCAACTGACTCAAACCACCCAGGCACCTGGTTATATTATTTTCTAATGCTCACCTGCTCCCGCTGTTCTTCCACTTATTTGCAAAGGTGCATCTCTTGATTGACGGCTCAGTCGAGGGTCAATATATAACACTAGTTTTGACTCTCTCTTTTACTTTTAAATTGTTGCCTTTAACCCCCTCAAGCCCACAGTGTTATAACAGGAGAAGAATGTACCAAGCCATCTGATTCTTGATATAATAGTCAATTTGGAGTGGTACCATAACCAGTATACAATCACCACAACATATCTTGGATGTACGAAGGACATTTGAGTCATCAAGTGATGGTGACCAAAATGATGAACACCAAATAGAGGCCTCATGAAGATCATCACAAGAAAAGTTTGGTTTCTAAGGGTTTTTTTGTTTAATGGTATATCAACCCTTGTGGGTTATTTAAGGCTATCCTTGTAGAAAGGCAGTTATGGTACTAGTTTACCTACAGCTGAGGGTAGATAAGTGAACGTAGCAGCGCATTTGTAGTTCACACTAGCTGACTGCGATGTCTCAGTCCAGCATGTTAGCCACTACGCCACAGAGACTCTCTTCAGCATGAAAAGCATTTACCGGGCTGGAAAGACAATTATGTGCTTAGCTAGTTATCAATTGATCAATGGGGAGTGTTTGATTGAAGGAGGATATTTTTCTGTCATCTGGAGAACTTTCGACACTCAATTTAAACTTCAGGATGCATTACTAAAGAACAGAATTTAATTTGGTTGATTATAATACTATGTAAACCTGGCGAGGGTTATTTTATGTATAGAGGTTAGGGAAACGAGTCGATATTTACTCTTTTTGTGTTGTTCCTTAAAAGGTATGTCTTTGCACAAGATCCTATTGAATATGAATAATATTTAAGCAAATCTATTTGTCCCCGAGATGAGACCTTAACAGGTATAGACCTGGGAATAATGGCCATGAAGAAGCTCTACATTCGCTCTAGCTCTCCAGAACTGCAGCATCACCATCATATTCAAGACACTGACAATGCCATCATATTTATGTGGAAGATAGGACCCTGTCTTGTCCCATAAAAATAATTTAAAAATTGACAAATTCACTGAATAGAGAGCTGTAGTGGAGGGTTTTGGTATTAACAACTTGAAAGTTTGTCTTAATATGAACAGAGTACCAAAACTGAACGGCACAATTATTTGAATGTAAGGGACACAATTCACTTGTAGCAAAGGAAATGTATTATGGTTAAATATTTCCTCAAGCTAAGCAATGAAAAACAATTCACAACAAATGAACAACATATTTATTGTTTGAGCAAAATGAGAAAAGATATGAAATATGGAAAGAATACATTAGGAAGATGCCTGGAGAAACTGTCTTAAAGTATTTGAAAGAGACTTTAGTATAGAGTCCTTTATTACATAGAGCATAGAAATGTTGAATGAAGAGTTATATGTTTAACATATGTAACACTATGGATCCTTGGCATAGTAGTATAGAGTTATGAACCAGAAAGAAACTTGAATTTTTGTTTGGCGTGTAATTTAATTTGACCGTTAGAGTCACCAAACATTTTCACCCAATCAGGATGACTTGTCCTATTCAGCCCGAACCATATTTCCTAGCAGCACCAAAAATTGAAGAAAGCCCGCAAATCTCTCTCTCCCTCAGAAATCCTCAATGGGAACGGACGTCTATTCGTCTGCTCCTGAATAGAGTAGCAGCATCATACACTATGAAGAAAGCCATCTAGCTTATGGACCCCTTGGGTCTATTCTTCTAGACCAAGGGATCCTAGATAAAAATAAATTAGATGATATACTCTAACGACTTCCTACCCTCTTTCCTTTCTACGAGACTTCGCAGCATACCAGCGTAAACCCCTTACTTCATGCTGCCACTAAAACCTTGATACAGAAACCCAACGACGTCTTCGTTCTTCTCCACCACCTTTATTTTCCATCAACATTTAGCGAGGGAATAACTACCAATGAAATATCAACGCAACCAATGAAATACCAACGCAACCAACGAAATTCCAACGCTACCAACGAAATGCCAATGCAACCAACGTAATACCAGCATAATCAACGTAAAAAAACAACCTTAAACCGAAAAACCTAACAATAATAATTTTGATAATAATAATAATGTTATCCCCATCGTTATAAATGGCAACCTTCCGACTTGTGAGAAAACGCAACCACTTATAAAAAAACAAATTAAATATACCACTACAAAATAGAAATTAAATATCAAAACACAATATTTCCTCCTACAGTTAGACATGTGCACGTGTCATGGTGGACGTATGAGCATGTGTGGATGCATATATATGTACAGATGTATACATCCGGTATTTAAAAAAGGAGAAGTTTACCCTGTAGGTCAACAGCAGATTTGAATGAACTGATCTCACAACCTTAAATGAGTGTGTGGCTAAAGAACGCACAGGTAAAGGGAACAAAGAAATGATAAAGCACTTCCTGTTTTCTTGAATTACTTGGAGCCCGAAGTGAAAAGAGAGAAATTCTTTGTCTTAACTGTCTGGTTCCCGAATTCGTACTGAGGGGCCCAATAGTAGTTCTCGACAAATAGTCGGGTGTAGCTTTTTGGTGTCCTATTGTCTGGGATTACTTCACTCTTTTCCACTCTGGCTAAATAAAGTGCCGCACGTGGTCGGTTTGATTTTTTCTTAGAAATAAATCTTTATATAAGTACAGTTTCAATGTCAAAAACAGTTCCATTTCAAACAATTCAGTTTAGCATAAGTACGCAGTTTAGATGTAAGTACACAGTTTAATTGTCAAAAACATCTCTATTTCAATCTATTCAGTTTAGTCAAACAGTTCCATTTCAAACTATTCAGTTTAGAACAAGTACAATTTTTGTCCACACAGTTAAATGTCAAAGCTGTTCTATTTCAAACAATTCAGTTTAGCATAAGTACACAGTTTAGTTCTATTTGACCCATAGAGAGGACCCTGTAAGGTGCTACCACTCTGGGCCAGAGTAGACCAAAGAGCGATGATATTGAAGGGGTGCTCCGCATTCCCTAAACCTTCAGCATTACTGGAACCTCACCATCAGATTGTTTAGTGTCATATCCAGGACACTCGTTGGTGGGGTCTTACTCCTCTGCAGAGATGCAGTCGGTGTATTCTACAGCCCCAGCCAACTGAGCAACCACCCTCACGTGGTGAAAATATTTAGTTCTAAATATGCAAGAATTTAGAACTAATTTATACCAGCTCCTTGACGCTTTTTTTCTGGTTGAAAATTAAAAATACAAGTCTCGACTGATGTTTGAATGAACGTTCGTTTTATTCTGTTTCAAGACACCGTGAAATACTGAAATAAAAAGGGTTTAAACAATAATTAATAGTTGATATTCTTGCAATAAAGGGTCTTATGAAATACAGAAATTTTATGGGAAAGTTGGGAAAATAAATTTACCTTTGTGCCATAACCAGAATCAAAGAACTACTAATTCTTAACAAACAAAATTCCCTCCAAATCTTACAATTGGCCCTAGCCTGGGCAGAAGTCACTTTGCATTCTGGGATTTCTAACAGATATGGGTCCTTATATAATTGTTTTCCTTACACTGTTCATGGTAATCTACCAGAAAGGAGGAAAAGACGTGTAGCAGGAATTTTTGTTTGGCGTGTAATTTAATTCGACGCATAATTTCACCCTATCAGGATGACTTACCCTATTCATCCGGAATCACCTTTCTGGGCAGCAGTAATTGGGAAAAACCGTCAAACACTCCTTTTTGGCTGAACAACTTCTTTCAGAGCAGACATCTCACTGCCTGCTCTTCAATAGCAGTTGCAGCAGCATGGACACAATGAGGGAACCTATCTAATTTATGGATCCCTTGGGTCTATTTCTCTTAGACCAAGGGTTCCCAGTTGAATATGAATTAGATAAATTCAATACGCCACACACAGGAACAACTTTACATCATCCCCAAAATTGGCTATGTCGACTGCGATGCTGAATTTCGCTCCGACACCTAGCGACTACTTCACCCTTGGGCAACATTTTCTGGAAACATACACGCTTCTCCCCGAAACAACCAGAACCACAAAATCACGGTGACTTCAACGTCTATTTCCTCAAACAGCAAACATGACTTTGCTACATACGGCGAACATAATCCCTCGCACGTCCAACGACACGCGCTGCTTTCTCTACTCTCTCATAACTCCATTTCGTCTCTTTACTTCTTTCCTTTCCCACGAGGCTTGCAGCACAAATGCAAACTCTTTATTCCATGCTGTCATTAAAAACCTTCATGTAAAAGCTAACGGCATCTTCGTCTTCTTACTTCTTCATCCTCCTTTACTAACAACAACAATTAGCGAGGGAATAACACACATGCGTAAGAATACATTTCTTCGCCCCAATAATAATAACAAACATTCCTCTTGCTAAAGATGCATGTCTAAACTATGGCGCACCCTATGGCGACAGCTGCACAATTCTTTAATATTACTTCAACAATAATAAAGGGAAAATTAAAGAAACGGTTTTACCTGCGAATTTCTCTAGTTCCAAGAATGGCATAAAACAACACCAATTCCCTTTGCACAAAACTTACGCCGTTTAATGGGCGACGGAAAGAGAAAAATTCCTGAACTGTTCCAAATAAAAACTATTTCTCTTCTAAGGAAAAACCGCCCAACCTCCAAAAATTACAAGACTGTCTCGTTTTCGAAAAAGGGTTTAGAACTCAAATTTCAGCCAATGCCCGATTGCCATCACAAGAAAATTCAAAAACACAGCGGTTACCAGGAAAACCAAATTTTTACAAAAACAATAAATTCGTATATTCCTTATAAAGGTGTAGCAGAAAGAACTTTGTATTTTTATTAGGCGCGTGAATTAATTTCACCGTTATGGTCGTTGCATATTTTCACTGGCCCCCCCTCCCCCCGACCTGAACCCGCTGGACTACTTCGTTTGGTCATACATCAAGAACATCACCAACATGACCTCCCACAACACCAAAGCCAGCCTGATCGCTGTCATCCACCGAGTATTTGCCGAGCTCCCACCGATGCTTGTGGAAAAGGCATGCTCTCAGTTCCGGATCCGTATCGAGGCAGTGATTGAGGCTGAAGGTGGCTACATTGAATAGATGTCAGCTCTACTACATAATCAAGTTAGCTGAATTGATTTTTTCAATAAAAGTTTTAAAATAAAGCTGTAGTGTTGTTTTCTTAAGGACGACAATTTTATCGTTCCACCCTGTAGATGTCAGCTCCACTATATAATCAAGTTACCTGAATTGATTTTTTCAATAAAAGTTTTAAAATAAAGCTGTAGTGTTGTTTTCTTAAGGACGACAATTTTATCGTTCCACCCTGTAGATGTCAGCTCTACTACATAATCAAGTTAGCTGAATTGATTTTTTCAATAAAAGTTTTAAAATAAAGCTGTAGAGTTGTTTTTTTAGGACGACAATTTTATCATTCCACTCTGTAGAAGTAATAAAAAATTTATGGGTTCTGTTTTTTGGGGGGGTCACCCTGTACATTCATTTCAAAAAAGAAAATTGCATACGTCACTCTTGCAAATTCTCCTCTCTCGAGATCGTGTTTTATTTTAAATTGAGGTGTTCGGGCGGATAAGTTTCTTTTCTCTCTCTCTGTCTTTCTCTCTCGAGCATACAACTCATTTTACACGCCAGGTATAAATGTACTTGCTTTGTCAAATGGAGTATTATCTTCTCTATCTACAGATCCAAAGAGATGGCAAGATAGAACACAGGTGCTGGGCTTGCAGGTCTGCTTAGGAGATAAAGGCACTCTTCGATGAAAGCAAGATGAGGAGGTTCTTGATAATCTTAAAAAGCTAACTCACTGAAGCGTGTACTATCTATATGGGAGACTTTCCCGTTTGTAGCTGGCTGAGAGTAGCAACTACATTCATTAAACGACAAACAAGCACATTAATCACGGGATTGGGTAATAAAGTTGAGAATGCCTCTCTCAATTGGATGATAGTGAAAATGGTAGCCAGAATATATGAGAAAGGGATTTGTGTGTGAATGGCCACGAGATGAAGATGTGGTTAGATGACAGTTCTGGTTTGGTTTCTTTGTTTAATGGCATAACAACTTTTGAAGGTTATTTAATGCCATCCTTCTAGAAGAACAACAGAGGTACTATTTAACCCATAGCTGGGAGGATTAGAGGGTTCATGCCTTTCCCAAGGGTATTTGTCCGAAATTGATCATAATAGTGCGACTGGAGTATGAACTCGCGTACTACGATTCTGCAGTCCAGCACTTTACACCACGAGGAGACTTCTGCGAGTTCTGTAGCCACAGGAGTGGTAAGTAAAGTTGGCAACCATGGTCGAGAGAGACCTAAATACTCCCTTTTCAATAGCTACTACACCAAAGTGTAGGGGAGGGCACAACTTCTTTCCCTGGATTGCCCCACTTTACCATTGATCTGTACCTTGTAACGCTGAGTGTTAAGCAAAGTGGTATCAAATACCATTTTCTGAGTCTTTGGTATGACTTGACTTGGGATTGAACCCTGGTCTCCCAAGCCATTGGTGAACACTGTACTCACTATACCAATGGGTGGTAGATAGAAATATTTTTGAGGATGCTTCTTGATTGCATCTAGCAGGAGATGCCAAGCTCCTTATTTTAGCCGAGCTTGACACAACGATAAAGAGTGTCAACTTGATCTTTCAATGATAAGTGTCACTATTACATCTAATCACAGATTTCATGTTTTCATCAGGGGATTTAAAATACTCTAACCGTCAAGGCACACATAAATATGAAGACGTCTGATGAAATACTGACGAGGTGATAGTTCAAAATACTTTAGGTTCTGGTAGATGAATACAGCTTGGAGATTGACGTATGACTGGTCAAGTTCAATTTGAATCAAACAGACTGCTTTAGCAGGATGCCACAGAGGTAGTTAATATTACACTGAGATGGAACTAACCCCAAGCAATTGGTGTGCACTACTATGAAGAGGAAGTTGGACACAGGGTAAGTGGCTAATATCCACTGATGAACTAAGCACCCGGGCATGAAAAAAACCCTGTAATTTGTCAGGTTGGTAGACCCTTTAATATCAAAAGGGGTCATATAGTCAAAATCCATTGACCCAGCACCAGTTCATTAGCAAAAAAGAAAAGCTGGAAATGAGAGATGACTGGAGCAGGTTAACAAGACATCACTCACTAAAGCAGTAGACATTTTCTAATGTTCATTGATTGCGATTCTTCTTGGTTCACAGTATGGTGACCACTACGTCAACAAGACTCTGCCAGTAGAGTTTGCCAGTAGGAGTCAATCTTTTATGAGCAAGGTCCACTAACTGAAATATTGACCTATTATGGGATTCAGTAAAAGTGGTTTGTGTGTGTGTGTGTGTAAGGGGGTAATATAAATTATCCTGTAGTTACGTGTTGGTAGTCCTCAGAGGAATCCTTTGTTTTTTTTTTTTATTTTACTGAAATAAAGTAAAGAGTAAATATACAACAGTGTGATATACAACGAGAAGACAAGAACAAAAATTAATAAAAATATTTATTTTGAAATGTTACATGAATATAAATTTTATTTTTGTATTTCTCTTTAAATGTCTTGTGGTGTGCATATTATTTTCTTTGTTCCGAGAAGTTCTGCATGGAGAAAAGCATTCGAATTTGTCAAGCTTTGAATTTCATGAAACAAAAATTATCAAGTCTGTTCTGGTTGACGACTGGTTTTACTACTGGTCTCTTACATAAGACCCACAATGAGTGTTCTAAATATGACATTAAACAATCTAACAGCGAGGCTCCAGTCCTGGAGTTTTGGGGAATGTAAAGTACCCCTTCATTGCCATTGCTCCCAGTTCCACTCTGACCCAGAAAGGTATTACCTGGCAAGGTATTAACTATGGATCAAATAGAACTGTTTGACATTTAAAGTGTGCGCAAACAAAGGACTTGTGTTAAACTGAATTGTTAGAAATAGAACTGTTCGATCATTGAACTGTGTAAACAAATGACTGAAGTTTAATTGAATTGTTAGTGATACATAGCAATACTTGGAACCATTTAACTGTGTGCAAATGAATGAACAGTGTTGAATGAATTAGTGTTAAATAGCAATGCTTGTAACCACTTCACTGTCTGCGAATATGATTAATATTAAATAAAATTATTAGTGTTAGATAGCAATAATTGAAACCATTTCCCTGTGTAGAAATAATAGCAATACTAGTATGTAAACAAATTAGTTTAAACTCATTTAAAAATGAAATTACCTACAAACTATTCACTTACAAATCATATGTATATCCATTTAAATATATGCAAACAAATGACTGATGTTAAATTGTTACTGTTATATAGCAATACTTGAAACCTTTTAACTGTGTGCAAACAAATGACTGATGTTAAATTGTTACTGTTATATAGCAATACTTGAAACCATTTGTCTGCAAACAAATGATATAAATTGTTTTTGTTAGATGAAATATCTGAAACCATTTAACTGTGTGCAAAAAAATGATATAAATTGTTTGTTAGATGAAATACCTGAAACTATTTAACTGTGTGCAAAAAAAATTAGCCCAGGCTCATTTAGAAATATTATCAACAAAATGTGTTAACAAATTATAAATATTTGATAATATCTATAAAAAGGATTTGACATTAAATAATCTACAATAGTTGATATGCCATAAAACCCAACCAAAACAAACCATATATATTTAATATATATGTATAAAGAGGATTTAGAATTAAATAACATAAAATAGTTGATATGCCATAAAACCCAACCAAAGCAAATCATATATATTTAATATATATGTATAAAGAGGATTTGGCATTAAATAACCTACAATGGTTGATATGCCATAAAACCCAACCAAACCAAATCATATATATTTAATATATATGTATAAAGAGGATTTGGCATTAAATAACCTACAATGGTTGAAAGGCCATAAAACCAAACCAAACCAAATCATATATATTTAATATATATGTATAAAGAGGATTTGGCATTAAATAACCTACAATGGTACTATTTACCAACCCCTCCGCTCGGGCAGGATATGACACAAGGTCAATTTTTAAGCGGAGTTTAACAGGTTTTGAATTCAGAGTTTTCCTTCTCCTAGACTAGTTGCCTCACCAAGGCTGAAGAACCTAGTCCGTCCTACTATTTACCCATAGCTGGAGGGAGAATAAGGGGGTTCATACCTTTCCCAAGGGTATTTGCCCGAAAGTGAACGTAAGAGCGCGACTGGAGTACGAACTCGCATACTACGACTCCGCAGTTCATCGCTTTAACCATTACACCACGAGGACACCCCTATAATAACCTACAATGGTTGATATGCCATAAAACCCAACCAATATTTTTGTTTTTACTTTCAATGATCCTAAAAATCATTGACTATGCATTTTTATAGGTTTGGATTGGTTTATTTAATGGCATATCAACCTTTGTAGGTTAATTAATGCCAAAGCCATACTTCTAGAAGAACAGCAGGGGTACTATTTAACCCATAGCTGGGAGGATAAGAGGGATCATACCTTTCCTAAGGGTATTTGCCTGAAAGTGAACATAATAGCGCGACTGGAGTACGAACTCACTAACTACGATCCCGCAGTCCATCACTTTAACCATTACAGCATGAGGACACCCGCTTGCATTTTTATAGTAAACATCACTGACTATTGGAATTTTATAGTAAAAATCATTTCTATTGCATTTTTATAGGAAAAATCATTTCTATTGCATTTTTATAGGAAAAATCATTTCTATTGCATTTTTATAGGAAAAATCATTTCCAATGCATTTTTATTGTAAAAATCATTTCCAATGCATTTTTATAGTAAAAATCATTTCCAATTCATCTTTATAATAAAAATCACTTGCAGAACATTTCTATAGTAAAAATCATTGGCAATACATTTTTATAATAAAAAAATCACTGCAAATAAATTTCTGAACTGTTCAACAAGTCACTGTAGCTCAACATATGAAGCAAAAGCAGTAGTATAGTATTGTTGAAGTTTTGAAGAATAATGATAAAGTTAGACTTTGTATCGACTCCATCTAACTTAATGAAAGTGTAAAAAGAGAAAAATTTCCACAACCTTTTGTAGACCAACTATTAGCTGAACTAGATGGTGCCCAAGTATTCAGTAAATTGGATGGTAACAGTGGATTCCATCAAATAGTTTTACACGAGGATTCTCAGAAACTGACCACTTTTATCAAACCGTTTGGGAGATATTGTTACGAACGCTTACCCTTTGGAATCAGTTCTGGTCCTGAGATTTTTCATCGTGAAATGACACATTTTATCTGGAATACCTGGAGTTATCTGCAACATAGATGATGTTCTTGTCAGTGGGAGAAATCAGCAGGAGCAAGACCAGCAACTAAAAATGGTGCTACAGAGAATGGAAGCAGCAGGAGTAACACTAAATAAAAAATGTGTATTCTCTGTTAGTGAAATAAAATTTATTGGTCACATCATCTCAAAAGAAGGGATCCAAGTAGACCCAGAGAAGACAAGACCAATCGTGAACCTGGCCAGATCTCAAAATGTGTCTGAACTGCAACGACTACTAGGCATGGCAAATCATGTTGGTAAATACATACATACATATATATATATATAGAGAGAGAGAGAGAGAGGTGCCCATGGTGTAATGGTTATCGTCATAGGAAATGGACACGGTGACACGAGTTCAAATCCTGGACGAGACTGATTGCATTTCACATAGCACTAATACCCTTGGGAAAGGCATGAATCCAATTATTCTCCCTCCAGCTATGGGTAAATAGTAGGGCAGACTGAGTTCTTCAGCCTTGGTAAGGTAACTAGTCTAGGAGAAGGAAACCTGTTTAACTCTGCTTAAAAAATTGACCTTGTGTCATATCCTGCCCAAGCGGAGGGGTTGGGTAAATATGATAATGGTAAAGTTAGACTTATCCTGTACTACTGTTAATGTCTCCTCAGAGGGTACCCTCGTGAACAGGCTTACTACATCTAGGCTCACAATCTGGTTGGAATGAATAGGGACCTTGAAGGTTTTTTGACACATGACTAGAACTTACCCATTAATTGAGAGACCATATATGCATTGTGCGAGTTATCAATACATCTCAGAAGGATAATTTCTTGTCTTCTTTTTCCATAGTGAACTGTATAGATGGTCCAATTGAGTTCACTTCTTGATGAAGTCAGAGCATGAATGTATCATCTATATAACTAAGTTACAATGATGGTTTTCATGATGTATATCTTAATACTATTTCTTAGAGGTATCCCATGTACACATTGGCTAATACTAGCAACAACATTGACCTCATAGCCAGAATATACTGATCAACACATTTCACAAGAAAATTGTCTCACACGTGTGTTTGCAGATGGCTTTTCAAATCAGCCTTCAGTGAAAAGGCAGATCCACAAATTTCACAAAGAAATAGTTTCTCCACCAAATGTTTTTCCATGTGAATTTTTAATTGTGAACTATGAGAAAATGCTGAGCCACACACTTCACAAGGAAATGGTTTCTCTCCAGTGTGTGTTCGTATGTGGTCTTTCAAATGTGAACTCTGTGAAAATGCTGATCCACACACTTTGCAAGAAAATGGTTTCTCACCTGTGTGTGTTCGCATGTGACGTTTTAAAATGAATCTTTCCGAAAATGCTGATCCACACACTTCACAAGGAAATGGTTTCTCTCCAGTATGTCTTCGCATGTGGCTTTTCAAATGTGAATGAGTTGAATATACTAATCCACAAACTTCACAAGAAAATGGTTTCTCTCCAGTGTGTTTCCGCGTGTGGCTTTTCAACTGTGAACTACTCAGAAATGCAGATCCACACACTTGACAAGAAAAGGGTTTCTCTCCTGTGTGTATTCGCATATGTCTGATCAGATGTGAATTAAATAAAAATGCTGATCCACACACTTCACAAGAAAATGGCCTCTCACCAGAGTGTGTTCGCATGTGGTCTTTTAGATGTGAACTATGTGAAAATGCTGATCCACACACTTCACAAGAAAAGGGTCTCTCTCCAGTGTGTGTACGCATGTGAACTTTCAAATGTGAACTCTGTGAAAATGCTGATCCACACATGTCACAAGAATATGGTTTCTCTCCAGTATGTGTTCGCATGTGGCATTTTAAAACAAATCTTTCTGAAAAAGCTGACCCACACACTGCACAAGAAAATGGTTTCTCTCCAGTGTGAATGCGCATGTGGTTTTTCAAATATGATTTACTTGAAAATGCAGATCCACACTTTTCACAAGGAAATGGTTTCTCTCCTGTGTGTGTACGCATGTGGCGTTTTAAAACAAAATTATCTGAAAATGCTGACCCACATACTTCACAAGAAAATGGTTTCTCCCCAGTGTGTCTTCGCATATGGCATTTCAAGTTTGAATTATGCGAAAACGCTGATCCACATAAATTACAAGTAAATGGTTTCTCTCCTGTATGTTTTCTCAAGTGGCTTTTCAACTGCGCATTACTTGGAAATGCAGATCCACACACTTCACAAGAAAATGGTGTCTCTCCGGTGTGTCTTCGCATGTGACATTTCAAATTACACATCTGGGAAAATGCTAGTTTACATATTTCACATGAAAATGGTTTTTCTCCAGTGTGTGTTCGCATGTGGATATTCAAGTCTGAATTACATGTAAATGCTGATCCACACACTGCACATGAAAATCGTTTCTCTCCTTTGTGTATTCGCATGTGTCTTTTCAAGAGAACCATTTGGGTATAACCCAATCCACATATTTCACAAGAAAATACTGTCTCTTTTGTGTGTGTTTGCACGTGACTTTTCAAGTTCGATTTACAAAGAAATGTAGACGCACACATTTCACATGAAAATGGTTTCTCTCCCATGTGTATTTTCATATGGCTTTTCAAATTTGAATAATGTAAAAATGCTGATTTATACACTTTACAAGGAAATGGTTTCTCTCCTGTATGTATTTGCATAAACACTTGTAAAAATAAGTGGTCTTTTCAGATCTCAAAATTCTTGTCTTTCACAGCATTCAATATCTGTAAATAAAAAATAGGTATTATTGAAGAATACAGAAGACATTATTTGAAATGAGAAAATCAGAATCTTTCACTTTGTGTATCAATTACCAACGACATATCCTGTCATATTTAAACATAAATACAAAAAATTTATATAATTATTCAAAAAACATAATGAAATGGAATATACTTTGAATAAAGGAAATTTTACACTGAGCTAAGATTTACTTATCTGAAAGAAAAGTACAGCCCCTTACTGATAAATATATGAGAAAATTGTTCACACTCAAATATGAAGCCAACAAGACAAAATTACTTCACTCAGAGGTTTTATAATCATAAAAACAACCTGAATAAATTCTAAGAAAGACAACTTTTCACGTCAATTATATTCAGACATAAATCGAACATCTATATAGGCTTTTTGTAGATTATGCCTGTATTGCAAGTATTCCAAAATGTTGTGGTGCATGATCTATAGCTGGTGGCAATAAGTAGTGATGACGACCATTTAGTAGATATGCTGGGGCAGGTAGCTTGCTATCTAGAAAAGTCAGTCAACAAGTGGGTTAACAATAAGGCCAGTAAAGAAATCTGCAAATCCATGTTCACAAATCCAAAATGAATGAATGAAATCAAAAATTCAAGAATCACAAGTTCAACGTCAAGAGTCAGTCAACAAGTGGGCCAATAATAAGTCCAACATCAAAAGTCTAAAAGGCAAATAAATAATCAGATCAGAAGTTCAACTTCACATTCATTTCCAAATCCTAAAACTCCACAACTGGCTGTTAAAAAGCAACTGCTTTTATGCAGTGAAAAGACATTTGTGATTGGTTGTGACAAAGGAGGAAACAAAAATTACCATATTTCAGCTATACTCAAAGTATAGTGGTTAGTAGGCATCAAAAATTTATTTCTTTTTCTTTTGGCAGATTGTGCACAAGACACAAACGTTTTTTTCAAATTTGGCAGTTTTATCCTCATTGACCATAACAGTACATGAGCAACACCAAGTAGGGATTTTCTCTCACACCATCAGAAGGCTTTTAATTATTTGAACCATTCACTCAATAAAGCCATAAGTTTAGAGGTGCCCGTGGTGTAATGGTTATCGTCGTAGGAAATGGACACGGCAACACGAGTTCAAATCCTGGACTAGGCTAATTGCATTTCACGTAGCACTAATACACTTGGGAAAGGTATGAATCCAATTATTCTCGCTTCAGCTATGGGTAAATAGTAGGGCAGACTAGGTTCTACAGCTTTGGTGAGGCAACTAGTCTAGGAGAAGGAAAACTCTGAATTCAAACCTGTTAAACTCCGCTTAAATATTGACCTTGTGTCATATCCTGCCCGAGCGGAGGGGTTGGTAAATATGCATGTTTGGGGGCTAATTAGGATAGCATGTGTAATGTGTTATGTTCCATTGATTACAACATATTGCAAACTCACAATCTAATGTTGCCTCACTGACCTGGCACCATTTCAAACATAAAGACCCGCTACACTTCTCAAATACAAAACAGACCAGTTGCTTCAAATATGAAAAGTTTATTACCATTACTACCTTTCTAGATAGATGAGAAATGCAATGAGACTCAGAGTTGGTAGACAAACAAAAACATCTGACTTTGATTTTTTCAGCTTGCTCGTCTCCTTGCTCCAGAGAGCTTGAATCTCTAAACTCTGACTGCCCAACATAACTAAACATTCTGTTTATATATCTTAATAATCTCATTCACTAATAATATAAGAACACGTCATTAACTTTTATTTGATTTAAACTAATCTTATCCTAAGTCAGGCGACAGAATATTTACTTTTTAATATCCAGTCTTCAACCCTGATTTCAAAACAAATTTCTATTTTGCCATTTCAGGTGATTTCTAAAATAACCTGTCAACTTGATATCCTGACATGTGCACACATATGACCTTTGTGACTTACATTTCCATTCAATTTTTTTAGCAGACAATTTATTAATACAAATAGAATAATTAACTAATAGTTATTATCCTTAATTATATTACAATAACCTTTATACTCAGGTCCATTATTGGCTATTAGGATTTCCAAGTCACCATTTTTGGTGAAAATAGACCTGTGACTTATTATTGGCTGCTACTGCTTCTTCGGATTTTAATCCGAAGAAGCAGTAGCAGCCAATTTCCTTATTGTTGGAAAGATGCTGCAGTATAAAAATTATATAACTAAATGAATTGAATTATA
Source organism: Sepioteuthis lessoniana (assembly GCA_963585895.1). Taxonomy (NCBI): domain Eukaryota; kingdom Metazoa; phylum Mollusca; class Cephalopoda; order Myopsida; family Loliginidae; genus Sepioteuthis; species Sepioteuthis lessoniana. Next base: position 6,630,351 of record OY757947.1, on the reverse strand, counting down.
AAAAAGTATCTGAGAATCAACATGCAAAATCAGTTTCGTCATTGTTATTTCTTCTTCTTCTTCTTCTTCTTCTTCTTCTTCTTCTTCTTCTTCTTCCCCCCTCTCTGTCTAATCCTCAACACTGCTTCTCTCACTTTCTTCAAATCCGGTTTTTCTTCTAAACTTGCAAAGCAGAAATTGGCTATCTTATGTAAAGCCAAAAACTCGAGAATAAGGCTCTGTGACAGTGAACAAGAGCCAAATGGATATTCCAGCCGAAAGAGGGCAAGACTTTGGCGTGTAGAGTAGAGGAATAAGAAGACTTTCCTTAAATTTGATGTTGACGATAATCGAGAAAATGTAGAATGTTAGTGAGCGGAATATGTAGAGACTAGGCCTACATCGTATGCAAATTTTTGTTGCATAAAAGTCGGCTCGGAGACAAACACGATGAACACCAGAGATTAAGCGATTAATTGGTGAGAAGAAGAGAGAAAGAATGGACCGGACGAATGAGAAGCAAAGTTGAAAGTTAAGATACTCTGCCTATAAAACTGCAAACTTGTATTATTGACCCCTCCCCCAAGAGATGAACATTTTTTTTTTGAAAGGCGAATACCATAATCAATTTCAACACTGGATCATAAATGGAATTTTGGCACTGTTCAGCTACCATTACGATCGGGTTTTTCTTAGCAAAAGTCCTGTGTTCGTGCTGTCCATCCTCTTCTGCACAGACAACATGCCAAACATGGTCACTTTGACCAATGAGCATAGCCATTCTCACTAATGGTAGCCAAATGCACTAAATAAGGAGCAGGGTTAATTCTCCAGCTGCTACACCAACAGAACCAGCCAAAAATGAAGAAGCCTAATTTGAACTGGCATAATTAAAAATCATCCAATTCCTGGTTGCCCAGTCGGCTGGGGCTGTAGAATACACTGACTGCACCTCTGCAGAGGGATAAGACCCCCCCAAGAGTGTCCTGGATATGACACTAAACGATCTGATGGTGAGGTTCCAGTGATGCTGGAGCTTTGGCGAATGCGGAGCACTCCTTCATTACTATTGCTCCCAGGTCCACTCGGGCCCAGCGTGGTAGCACCTGATAGGGCCCTATCTATGGGTTAAATAGAACTAGTGAATAGTTTAACCGATTTGTTCGAAAACATCAAAATAGATGACGTTCTGTCCTTGTGAGAGACAGAATTGAACAAAAAAATATGACGAATTAAAACTGGTTAATCATGAGCAAACAATGAAATCCTGCTTATATTTACTAACCCCCTCCGCTTGGGTAGGATATGACACAAGGTCAATCTTTTTAAGTGGGATTTAACAGGTTTGAATTCAGAGTTTTCCTTCTAGACCAGTTGCCTCACCAAGGCTGAAGAACCTAGTCTGCCCTACTATTTACCCATAGCTGGAGGGAGAATAATTGGATTCATACCTTTCCCAAGGGTATTAGTGCTATATGAAATGTAATCAGTCTCATCCACGTTTTGAACTCATGTCGCCGTGTCCATTTCCTAAGACGATAACCATTACACCACGGGCACCTCACAAATGAAATCCTGCTTATAGAAAATTTTACCTACTAAGTATTCGTTCAGAAATCTTTGGTTGAATGTATATACATATAGACAGAATTTGGCATTAAATAACCGACAAAGGTTGATACACCATAAAACCCAAACAACCAACCAACCAACCAATTCCTGGTGCTTTTCTTCAGATTTGATCCAAGCAAGAAATATAATATCTCATCTTAAAAGAAGCATATCTAGGAAGACGTTAAAAAAACTGATTGTTAAATAGACTTCTTTTTTTAAACATAGCTTGCCCCCAACGTCCATTGTGTATATTTAGTCATGAAATTAGTTAAGTTTGTATTTCATTCCTCACTACCCCTCCCCAAACCTTTTTAGCCCCTTCTCTTTCTGTGCAGCTGTAGAATACGACAATTGGATCTCTGCAGAAGGGTAAGACCTCCCACCCCAACATGTGTCTTGGATATGAAACAAAACTGTTTGATGGTGAGGCTCCAGTAATGCTGGAGTTTTGGGGAATGTGGAGTACCCCTTCATTGACATTGCACCCAGGTTCACTCAGACCCAGAGTTGTAGCACCGGATAAGGTCCTATCTACGGGTCAAATAGAACTGTTTTGACATTTAAACTGACTGCAAACAAATGACTTATGCTAAATTGAATTGTTAGAAATAGAACTGTTTGATCATTTAACTGCATGTATTTACAAATCATATTTAATATATATGTAAAAACAGAATTTGGCATTAAATAACCTACAATGGTTGATATGCCATAAAACCTAAACAAACCAAATCATATATGTTTAATATATATGTATAAAGAGGATTTGGCTTTAAATAACCAACAATGGTTGACATGCCATAAAACTAAAACAAAGTCTTCTCCAACTACATAATGATTATCTTTACACTCAAAAATATCTGATCCAAATTTTTGCCATGGGTAACTGGGAATATTATGTGAATTTAAAGGCTCACTTTGCTGTATTTTAGCATACATTTGGCATGTGAAACAGGTACGTATCTCACATTTCCTTGATATCTCAAAACATACCAATCCAAAAGACACATTCTGTAGTGTTCAAGATCAGGCATTACATTACTTTTTGAATAATAACCCTGTACCACCAGCTCATTGGCCTAGTGGATAGAGTGTTCGCCAATGGTCTAGGAGACATAGGTTCAATCCCAGGTTGCGTCATACAAAAGACTTTAAAAATAGTACTTGATGGTTCCTTGCTTAACACTCCGCAATATAAGGTATGTATCAAGGGTAAAGTGGAGCAATCTCGGGAAAGGAGTAACGCCCTCTCCTACACCTCGGTGTAGTAGCTATTGAAAAGGGAGCCTTCTGGTCGCCCTCGACGACAGTCGCCAACTTTACTTTTTTACTTTACCATTCCACTATTATTCAATTCATGCCCATAGCATGGATTCCCTTGACTATTTCTCACCATATGTCCCTATCACCCATCGCTTTTGACAAATACCCAGGAGAACATCACTTAAGTTCATTCATACTTGTCCAGCAGGTCTTGTTCATCTTCTTCATCAAGTCACACTGCCAGTACAGATTTCCCTGACACTCTCTCCATCCATCCCTATTACCCATCAATCCCAGCAGGTCTTCCAGAATATGTCCTGTGTCTGCACAGAATGAATGTAGATAAGTTTTTTGCTGGCTAGCCAATAGTAGCATAGCTTTCCCGGGCAACATAAAAGGCGATGCAGCATTCTTTCGCTCTCTCTTACCCGGTCCAATTCCAGCAGCAGACAGATGGACATCTCAACATGAGAGAGCACATTTTGTGATACTATGAGTTGGATATATGCACATACATGTATACACATGTGTGTGTGTGTGCACCCATACATGTGTGCATGTATGTGTATATATATGTGTGCACACACACACATTTATATATATATATGTGACAAGATGAGTTAGATTCGGCCTGGGTATCAAATTTCAAATGTTAGGAAAACCCATTAACTAGATTAAGGAAATCTAGATAAGAAAATGTTTATACATATGGCCACGGGCATGGGTAAGTGTTAAGTACTTGTAGAGTACTGGTCAAAAACTTAAAAGGGTCTGAATTTAATGTCCCTGTATCGGAAACGGCCAGGCTAGAAAATATTTTTATGTCCACTTTTTTAAAGAGAGAAATGGCCCCCCAAAAAGTTATGGGTTTATTCGTGGGTGTCCCTTGGCCGCATATAATAATGAAACATTCTGTATATATACATGTGCGTTTTGGGTCCTAGCAGTTAGACTTAGTTTGGGTTTGAGGAAAGTTGATTAGGCCGGAAAAAAGAACAATGAACAGCAACATTACCAGCCAGACCCAGTTAGTTAAGTAATCTTTTGCCAGCCAAAACTTAGCCCAGAACTAGTTATCCACAAAGTGTTACATGCTCTCCATCTTCCCTTGACATTCTAACCGCAAAGATGTTGTGTTTTTTTTCTTTTCCCTGTGAACCTGCCTCTCACTCGATCTGGCCACACATAAGTTCTCGACGTGGGGTTAGTAACTTATGGCACAAGCTACAGAGGTGGGTATTTTCACAATTCAAAACTTGACCACTGTCTCTTTAGGAGACCATTCTTTCACCTTTTATACCTTTCTCCTAAAATCAACTAAACCACAACTTCTGGCTGAATGCTAAATTCCTGCTCAACTATTTACAACTGTCCTTCTCCTATTATTACTCACAGCACAAAGGAAAACTTTGTCTCAAGCTGCCATTAAAACTTTCCTTTTGAAACTTATCAATATTCTCGCCTTCATCGTTTATTTTTTTCCTTTTAATATAGCAAGAGGTAATAGAACTCATCAACCTTAACTGCCATTTTTTGTATAAATGGTAATATTATCTGCCCTCTTGTTATGCTCTATACATTTTGTTAGCATTTATGAGGTGCATCCATACAACAGTACTGACACAACCATGGTTTGGAAGAAATCTTGTTTTATCAGATAATAAATTAGACTTCCATATGATTGATAACCTATCATTAGCAGTCCACAGATTTCCCTGACACTCTCTCTCCATCCATCCCTATTATCCATCACTCCCAGCAGGTCTTCCAGAATACATCCTGTGTCTGCACAGAACTAATGTAGTTAGTTTTTTGCTGGTTTTTCAGATGAGAGGTAAGTGGCTGTACAACTGTTGTTTTCTTGGGTATTGCTTTCAGGATTTATTAAAATAGCTTGTAGCATTCTTGTGTAGTTTTCATCTAGCTTTTTCTTTATGCATTTTGTTAGCGTTCATGTGGTGCATCCATACAACAGTACTGACACAACCATGGTTTGGAAGAAATCTTGTTTTATTAGATAATAAATTAGACTTCCATATGATTGATGACCTATCATTAGCAGTCCACATCTTCTCGAGGCGTAAATTAACATCACATTCAGAAGATAAGACTCTGTTGCTCAGATACATGAACTTATCTACAATTTTCAGAGGACAACCATTTAATGTGAAGAAAGCTCCTTCATCTTACTAGGATAGTTTGTGAGATGGGAGGTTGGTGGCTGTACAACTGCTGTTGAAAATAAAAACATTAAAAAGATATTATTCTAATTAAGCAGAGTTTATCAAAACTCTAAAAAAAAAAAAAAAAAAAAAAAAAAAAAAAAATGCTGGATATTCTAGGAATCTGGAGTACCCCTTCATTGCCATTGCTCCCGGGTCCACTCTGACACAGTGGTAGCTTCTAATAGGGTTCTATCTATGGATCAAATGTAATTGCTTTGACATTTAAAGTGCATGCAAACAAATGAGATATGCTAAATTGAATTGTTAGAAGTAGAACAGTTTGATCATTGAAATGTGTGTAAACAAATGATTGATGTCTAATCAAATTGTTAGTGATACATAGCAATACCATTTAATTGTGTGCAAATGAATGAATAGTATTTTTAGCCAGATGTTTTGTTATTTTTAACGAGGGAAAGTTTTGTTTTTAGCGAGGAAGATGGTGTAACATGCGTGCGTGTGTTTACATTGAATTGTTTCCTCGCTAAGTCTGTAAGGTCCCTCGCTAATTGTTGTTAGGTATTTAAAAGTAAACAAAGGAGAAGGTTCAAGATGTCGAAATGTGTTTTTAGGAATAGTTTTTATTTGCAGCATGGAATATTTAGTTTGCTTTTGTGCTGCAAGCCTCGTGGAAAGGTTGTGAGTAAGAGACGAAATGGAGATATGATAGAGTTGAGAAAGCAGCGCGTATCGTGTGATGTGTGAGGGATTGTGTTCGCCGTAGTTTAGCGAAAGCCATGTTTGCTGTTGGAGGAAATAAACTTTGGAGCCACCGTGAGTTTTGTGTGTCTGGTGGATTTTGGGGAGAGGCGTGCGTTGTCTCCAATTAAAGTGGCCCAGAGGTGAATTGAGAGCTAGGTGCCGGGAGTGGAAAAGGGCATCGCATCGACATAGCCAATTTTGGGGGTGACATAAAGTTGTTCCTGTGGTGGCATATTGAATGTATCTAATTCATATTCAACTGGGATTCCTTGGTCTCAGTAATAGACGCAAGGAATCCATAAATTAAATAGGTTACCTCATGTGTCCATGCTGCTGCTGCTATTGAAGAACGGCCAGTGAGACGTCTGCACTGGACGGTGTTGTTCAGCCAAAGAGAGTGTGTTTGGCAGCTTACCCAATTTTTGCTGCCCGTAAAGGAGTCCCAGGCTGAATAGGATAAGTCATCCTGATTGGGTGAAATTATGCGTCGAATTAAATTGCGTGCCAAACCAAAATACCTTCTGCTGCATATTCAATAGAATAGTTTTAAATGTAACTACTTCACTGGCTGCGAACATGATCAATATTGAATAGAATTATTAGTGTGTTAGATGGAAATAATCGAATCCATTTAATTATGTAGAAACAATAGCAATACTAGTATGCAAACAAATTAGTTCTAATTCATTTAAAAATGAAATTACTGACAAAGCAATCTCTTACATATATCTATTTAAAAGTGCAGAAAGAAATGACTGATGTTAAATTGTTACTGTTACATAGCAATACTTGAAACCATTTAACTGTGATTAAACAAATGATTAATAGTAACTAGAATTATGTGTATTAGATAGAAATACTTGAAAACATTCAACTGTGTGCAAAAAAAAAAAAGAGCTCAGGCTCATTTAAAAATGTTATCAAGAAAATGTGTTTACAAACCTATATATTTAATATATATGTATAAAGAGGATTTGGCATTAAATAACCGACAATGGTTGATATGCCATAAAACCCAACCCAACCCAATCATGTATATTTAATATATATGTATAAAGAGGATTTGGCATTAAATAACCAACAATGGTTAATATGCCATAAAACCCAACCCAACCAAATCATATATATTTAATATATATGTATAAAAAGGATTTGGCATTAAATAACCTACAATGATTGATATGCCTTAAAAGCAAATCAAATCACATATATCTAATATATAAATATAAAGAGAATTTAGCATTAAATAACCTACAATGATTGATATGCCTTAAAAGCAAATCAAATCACATATATCTAATATATAAATATAAAGAGAATTTAGCATTAAATAACCTACAATGGTTGATAAACCATAAAAACCAACCAAACCAAATCATATATATTTAATATATATGTGTAAAGTGGATTTGGCATCAAATAACCTACAATGGTTGATATGCCATAAACCCCAACCAAACCAAATCATATATATTTAATATATTTGTATAAAGAGAATTTGTCATTAAATAACCTACAATGATAAATATGCCATAAAATACAACCAAACCAAATCATATATATTTCATATATATGTATAAAGAGTGTTTGGCATTAAATAACCTACAAGGGTTGATATGCCATAAAACCAAACCAAATAATCCCTCACTATGTAAGACAAAAAACATACAGTCCAATTAAAAAGAGTCAGAAGTATTTTTGCAGCTCCTCTTAATCTCTGCAAATGGTAGCAATACCTTGCAATATGAAATGATTCCTAATTGGTCAGCCAATTAGATGTTTAAGTCTGCAATTTTCTTCTATAGAATATAGGACGTTGAGACTTTTAACAAAAGAAAAAGAGTGAAGAAGAAGAAGAAGAAGAAGAAGAAGAAGAAGAAGAAGCAGACCTGCACTCTGTAGATGACACTGTGAAATTCTCATCTGTAAGAAGAAAACTCCAAAGAAGAAATCAAGTTCCAGGACCTCTAAAGTTCTTCAGACAATACTAACGTCACCTTTTCCACTGAAAGATTCAATGCTTGGGAGGATCAAGAATACCATTTTCAAATTGGGTTGGATATTTTCTAGAGACCAAATCATTCCAAAGAAATTAGCTTCAAGGACCGGAAATTAAAACTTTTCTAAGTTAAATGTGACGTTATTCAAGCATACATGATCAAGTAATAATTATCATTGTAGAAAATAGACAAGGTGACAAGAGTTCAAATCCTGGACAAGGCTGATTGCATTTCTCACAGCCCTGATACCCTTGAGAAAGGTATGAATCTGATTATTCTCCCTCTAGCAATGGGTAAATAGTAGGGCAGACTTGGTTAGGTAATCAGTCTAGGAGAAGGAAAAGTAAATTCTAACATGTTAAACCTTGCTTAAAAATTGACCTTGTGTCACATCCTACCCATGGGGAGGGGCTGGTAAATACACACACACAAAATTGACCTTGTGTCATATCCTTCCCATGGGGAGGGCCTGGTAAATACACACACACACACACACACAAAATTGACCTTGTGTCATATCCTTCCCATGCGGGGGGGATGGTAAATACACACACACACACACACAAAATTGACCTTGTGTCATATCCTTCCCATGCGGGGTGGGGGGTGGGGTGGTAAATACACACACACACACACAAAAAATTGACCTTGTGTCACATCCTTCCCATGCGGAGGGGCTGGTAAATACACACACACACAAAATTGACCTTGTGTCACATCCTTCCCATGGGGAGGGCCTGGTAAATACACACACACACACACACACATACACACAAAATTGACCTTGTATCACATCCTTCCCACAGAGGGGCTGGTAAATACACACACACACACAAAATTGACCTTGTGTCACATCCTTCCCACACAGAGGGGCTGGTAAATACATACACACACACACACAAAATTAAACTTGTGTCTCATTCTCCCCATGCGGAGGAGTTGGTAAATACATACACACATGCATACAAATACACACACACATAAAATTGACCTTGTGACTCATCCTCCCCATGCAGAGTGGTCAGTGCATATACACACAAAACTGACCTTGTGCCACATCCTCCGCATGTGGAGAGGCTGGTAAATGCATACATAATCAAGCATTTTTAGAATGTTTTTTTTGAGTTCCTGATCGTTTTTACCAAAAGCAAATGTATCATTAGTAATACCAATACAAACTTTGATATCTCAATAAACTTAGTTTATTTTCCTTAGAAACACATTGCCACTAACGGTGATACTAAATGGAAGATGTGTGAATGTGGGTCGCTTTATTTGACTTTAGAATTACTTCATTAGTTGTTCTTACCAAATAGGGAGCCTGTTTGCCAGCACGATTTCAATTACATGCATCAAGACACATCCACATTCTCCTGTTCGGTTTTGTTGTCACCTCAACTGAAACAACACACAGAGTAAATTTATTATCAGCATTTTTTTTAGATTTATCATTTTTAAGAATTTTTGTTGCTCTTTTTCTTTTCTTTTTTTTAAAAAAATACAGTTTAACCAGCTCATTGGCCTAGTGGATAGAGTGTTCGCCTATGGCTTGGGCGATCGGGGTTCAATCCCAGGTTGAGTCATACCAAAGACTTTTTTTTTATGCAGTTTAACCAGCTCATTGGCTAGTGAATAGAGTGTTCGCCAATGACTCGGGAGATCGGGGTTCAATCCCAGGTTGAGTTATAAGTAAAGTAAAGCTGGCGACTGTAGTCGAGGGCGACCTGAAGGCTCCCTTTTTAATAGCTACTACACCGAAGTGTAGGCGAGGAAGCTACTCCTTTCCCTGGATTGCTCTACTGTACCTTTGATACGTACCTTATAATGCTGAGTGTTAAGTAAGGAGGTATCAAGCACCATTTTTCTTTTAGGTCTTTGGTATGACTCAACCTGGGATTGGACCCTGGTCTCTTAGACCATTGGCAAACACTCTACCTACTAGTCCAATGAGTTGGTTAAACTGCATTAAAAAAATGTCTTTGGTATGACTGAAGGGGATGTTTGACAAAGACTACAAACCAGTCAATTTTCATAAGATGTCACAGAGGAAGTGACTGAGAGCAGTGAATGCTGTATTCTTCAAAAAAGATACTGCTTACCAAAGACTTAAAAATTGGTACTTGATACCTCCTAAAAAGGGGCACCAGGCGATAAACCTAGCCCTTCCGGAGAAGGTTAGAGCCTGAAAGAACCCCCACCCAGAGGCTTGATGAAATGTTGGTTGCAACCAGGCAACATAAGTGCTAGGCCATCCAGGCACCCATAACAGACCGCCTTCTCAGGGGGCCATCCCCCCAGGCTTTTACCGCCTTCGGAGGGTTTATTGCCTGGCACCAGAGGCGCCCTAAAAAGAAGAATGCCGACGGGGCCGAAAGTATTTTTGGCCTTGCCGGACACGTGTGGGCTTCGGCCCTGCGACTGGACTCACCTTTAAAACGGCCTTGTGCCACATTCGTGCGTTGTTGAGACGTATGATAAATATACTGATCGCCTTCACCGAGAAACAAGACACACTCGACCAAAGCTGTATCCAATCGAACACGGTCGGTCAAAGCGTGCACTATCGCGCCGTCACTTCTTAGTTTCCGAAAAGTGTTAGTCGTTAGTTATATCAACAGATGAATAACACTTCCGTATTTCTAATCCCTATTTATTCTTTAAAAGGAAAGGCTTTTCTAATAAGGGGTGGGGTAATCAAAAATGAATTACAAATCTTCTTAATACATGACAACCGAAGAGACCTTAAAACTGACAATTCCTACCTTATTTTGAAAATTTCTCTTAAATAACAAAAAAAAAATGTTCATATTTCATTTATATTTACAATAAACGAAATATGAACATTTTTTTTTTGTTATTTAAGAGAAATTTTCAAAAAAAATCTAAGTACGAAGTATTTAAAAAAAATTGATTACATAAAAAAATTCGAAAAGCTTCTTTTTTTTAAAATTTAACGTGTAAATTTCAATTTTCTTTTATTTGAAAAAAAAAAAGAATCTGAGGGGACAGACAAAAATATCCAGTTAGATTTTTGTCTTTATTTTTTTTTTTCGGAGCGGGGGGGGGCTTTTTTTGTTCGTTCCCGACAAAAATTTAACGCCCTAATTTATAGTAAATTAGGGCGTCAGATTATGTTCGAGAATTACTCCCACCAAAAAAAAAAATTTGCAAAAAGATGGGTTTATCATAATACTCACATTAGAAATCGAATCTCCATTAAAGAGATGAATGACACTAAACATTTCTTAAAAATTAAAGTTTTCGCAAAAAATGAAGATCACAGTTTCATATAAAAATTCATAAAAAAAAAAAATATATATATATATATATATATATATATATATAGGAAGAAAAAAATATAAGAAATCGAATCTCCACTATGGAGACGAATGACACTGAACATTTCTCAAAAATTAAAATTTTCGTGAGAAATGAAGGTCACATTCAGTTTCATATAAAAATTCATAGGAAAAAAAAAATATATATATATATATATATATATATTATGGCATTATTTCTTACGTACCCCCGTTCAAGTTTACAGGGAAAAAATTTTAGTAAATCTTTTAATTATATCCTCAAAGCGACGGTAATTTTCTTTATTTTTCACAAGAGAAAAAAAAAAAGAAAGAAAACACGACGAAACAAAAACAAAACATTATTTTACATTTTTTTAAGAGGTAGGAGTTCATTTTCCTATTTTAATTCAACGTAGAATGGTCACCCATTTCCGGAACACACAATGTCCACGTGGACAATTTTACCGAATTTTATTTTAAAAAAATTTTTTTCAAACAATGAAAAAGTTTTTCTCTATGAATAAAACTAATTTTTTTTTTTTATTTATAAAGAAGAAAAAATAAATTAAAAATTGATACTTACATCTTTCTAATTTGTATTTCTTTTTTTTCTTTCCAGAATTGTAACCATAACGACAAGTGAAATAAATGCCAAGTTTTAATAATTTACTTAACTTTTTTTTCTTAGATGTGTAAAAATTTACGAAAACTAAATTTTTCTGGTTTATTAAATTTTTTTTAAATAGTCATTATTTATTATTGATATAAAGTTTTCTAAAGAGCGAAATTCAAGGGAGGTAAATATTTAAGTGACTTCCGCCCAGTCAGAATGTTCAACTAAATCATTTAAAAGTGGCGAATTCAAATGAGAAAATCGAAGTTATGCAAAAGTGAAATTTATTTTATTTTCTAGGTTCAGCAATTAAAATTTTAAATTATTTTCATTATTCATAAATTCCCAATTCATTTTATTTAACTATCCGACAATAAAAAAAATTATTTTAATTATTCGGGAATAAAAAATCTATCATATTTTCATTATAACATTTAAGAATTCTTTTATTTATTTTCAATAATTAGAAATTAATTTTACTTTCATTATTCTCAAATCAGAAATTTGTATTTTTATTATTATTAAAAAGTTTAATTCCTTTTATTTTCATTGTTCAGTAATTAAAGACTTATTTTCCTTCTTGTCCCGTCAGCTGGGGCAGTAGAATACACCGACTGCTTCTTTGCAAAGGGGTAAGAACCCCCACCAGCAAAACGAGTGTCCTATTTATGACACTAAACTATCTGATGGTGAGGTTCCAGTGATGTTGGAATTTTGGGGAATATGGAGTACCCCTTCATTGCCACACCCAGGTCCATTCTGGCCCAGAGTGATAGCACCTGACAGGGTCCTATCTATGGGACAAACAGAACTAAACTGCGTCCTTATGCTAAACTGAATTATTCGAAATAGACTGTTTTAACATTTAAATTGCATACTTATGCTAAACTGAATTACTTGAAATAGAACTGTTTTGATATTTACTTTAAATAATTTTACTTTAAAGTAAAAATTATTTCCTACGCATTTTTTTAGTAAAAATCATTTCCAATGCATTTTTATAGTAAAAATCATTTCCAATGCATTTTCATAGTAAGTAAAGTTGGTGACCGTAGTCGAGGGCGACCAGAAGGGTCCCTTTTCAATAGCATTACTCCTTTCCCTGGATTGCTCCACTTTACTCTCGATAAGTACCTTATATTGCTGAGTGTTAAGCAAGGAGGTATCAAGTATCATTTTAAAAGTCTTTGGTATGACTCGAACTGGAATTGAACCCATCATTTCAAATGCATTTTTATAGTAAAAATCATTTCCAATGAATTTTTATAGTTAAAATCATTTCCAATGCATTTTTATAGTAAAAATCATTTCAAATGCATTTTTATAATAAAAAAATCATTTCAAATGCATTTTTATATTAAAAATCATTTCCAATGGATTTTTATAGTAAAAATCATTTCCAATGGATTTTTAGAGTAAAAATCATTTCCAATGCATTTTTTACAGTAAAAATCATTTCAAATGCATTTTTATATTAAAAATCATTTCCAATGGATTTTTATAGTAAAAATTATTTCCAATGCATTTTTATATAAAATCATTTCTAAGGCAATTTTATTATAAAAAATCATTTTCAATGCATTTTCATAGTAAAATCATTCCTAATACACTTTTATTGTAAAAATCATATCAATATAACTTAATAAGATAATACTAGCAAACATATGTTGTCTATGTGGGTGCAATATTTAAATTTTAATGTAATAGAATATATTAATTTAGAAAGACTTTTAACAAAACTAAAAAAGAATGCATATAAAAAGATTTCATTTATTTTTAACATTTTATTTCATTCCTATTAAAAATTTTTCATAGCAGTGCCTTTTGTAAATATTCAAAAAATATTAACATTGGTCAAAGCAAATAATAAGATTAAAAATGGCATTTAATATTATCTAAGATTGAAATATCACATCAACTTCATTTAAAACAGAGAATAAAAGATCGAAGTATACAACAGCTTGGATGCTAGCTTTTCCCATCAGTCCTGGCTTTAATTGCTAAAATTTCCTAACTTATCTGGTCACAACAACAAAAAATAAAACTACAGTTATTTCTTTTTTGTTATTGGATTTCTTTTAAGATTTATCAATAGGACTTTTTCTCATATTCATTAAAATGAAACCAAATAATTTGAAATCAATAATATCAAGTAATTATTTATTAAAATCAAATCTTTAAGATAAATATGCAAATCAGACTTCCTGAATTTGATTGCATATATGAATTCCATTGAATGATATCAGTGTGAAGATCATGTTGTATAACAATGAAGAGAATGGGCACCTCTGGTGGTGTAACGGTTAGCAAGCTAGACTAGCAGACCTACACGAGTGAGTTCGAGTCTCATTGGGCGCCCCATTCATTCGGCCTTGTGCCACATCAAAGCAAAGCGCTTTGTAAATTACATAACAATGAAGAGAATACCATACCTGTTTATAAAAATATATACTTCATGTTTATTTACAAGAGCTTGTCCCTGCTTCTCCAGCAGTGTCCTGCATGTCTGGTTTGTCTAACTTGGATAGTTTTCATGATGGGAGGTAGGTGGTCGTAAAGTTGGTGCCTTGTTAGGTGTTGCCACCAGGACTTGTTCAATATTGCTCGCAACATTCTTGTGTAATTGCCGTCCAGCTTCTTCTCCAGCCATTTAGTTAGCATCCAAGTAGTGCATCCATACAGCAGTATCGATACGACCGCTGCCTGGAAGAAACTGCGTTTCATTTTATCGGTTAGTTCAGATCTTCATATGATCGATAGCCTATCGATAGCTGTCCATGCCTTCGTTAGCCGCGTGTCGATGTCTTTTTTGGTTGATGAGAGACTGCTACCTAGGTAGGTGAACTTGTCTACCAGTTTCAGAGAGGTTCCGCCTAGTGTGGAAATGTTGCCTGTTTGATTATAGCACATATATTTAGTTTTGTGTGCATTGACATGGAGGCCAATGCCTGCGGCGGCTCGTTTCAAACTATGTAGTAGGGTTTCGGCCTGGTTGGGTGTATTCGCCAGTATTGCTATGTCATCGGCGTAGTCGGCGTCGGTAACTGTTTTTGTGGGGTACCTTCTGTTTCTTTTGGTGTAGTGGTTATCGTCGTAGGAAATGAACACGACGACACGAGTTCAAATCCTGGACGAGACTGATTGCATTTCACATAGCACTAATACCCTTGGGAAAGGTATGAATCCAATTATTCTCCCTCCAGCTATGGGTAAATAGTAGGACAGACTATGTTCTGCAGCCTTGGTTAGGCAACTAGTCTAGGAGAAGGAAAACTCTGAATTTAAACCTGTTAAACTCCGCTTAAAAATTGACCTTGTGTCATATCCTGCCCGAGCGGAGGGATTGGTAAATAGGACCTTCTGTTTCTTTTCTTTGTCAGCTCGAAGCCGTTTCAATCATATTTCTAAGAAACTGAAGGGTCAACAACTAAATTTGCTTGTGGAGACCCATGTGTTTTAGTTTGTAACAACTTTTGAATATGAGTGAGAAAATATTCTTTCAATCAGCAATTCTCCTGTGATAATAACAATTTTAGTGAAAAATGATTGAGTGTTTTGCAACATCCAAGACCCGAAAAATAGATTTTATACTTTGATAAAAATCATTTCATCATTCAGTAAGTAAGTAATCATATATCTTATTATTATGCAGATTATAAGTCGGCCTGTAACCGAAACTACATCACCACTAACTTCACAATTCTCTCAGTTATTTAAACTATTCTACAGCCCCAGCCGACTGGGCTATAGTGCGGTGCTTTGAATGTAGTGTGAGTGGGAGAGTTGAATCAACAGATATCAATTTTAAACTTTAAAAAAAAACCATTTAACTTGAAATTTTTTCTTTTTTATTAACCCAATGCTAAGAAGATTTATGGTGATGGGACAATGAGAATTTATAATCAAATTGGGGTCACCCTAGTTAGCAAAATTTACTCAGAAGAATAGAAAAAAAAAGAGAAAAATGAACGATATTAAACAAATACAAATAACATGTAATTATATATGTCTAAACAGTGTATATATATATATATATATATATATATATATATTCAGAGTTCATGCTAACATGGAAAGTATTTCAGATCTATCTTAAACATGTCATTTCCAAGATTTCTCTGTAAATCCTGATAATCCTTTTCTTTGGAATGAATCTAATTTTCTCAGATAGCATGTTGAGAGATTAATCATTTCTTTTATGCCAATTTATTTTTCTTTCTTTTTATGAATCATTTCATTTTTCATTCATGACAGTTTAAGGTATCGAAACAAATAAAGTAAAAAAAAAATGTCTAGAAGAGTAATATTATATGTTCCATATCCAGTGACATGAGTTTTGGGAAGATATGCATTGTCTCTGATGGTGAATTAAACACCTTTCTGCAATTGAAACACTGAAGCAAAATTAAGGCTCATGAACAGATTTGTTAACTGCCAGGGAAGGAGAAAATACTGAAGCCCTAGTCCCTTTTTTCAATAAGGGGATAAACTGGAATTAATCTCCAGGAAACAATGATATGAGTTTTGGGAAAATATGTTGAGATGAAAATTGGGATGAAAATAGCCACTCATCTCAATGCAAATGTTAGCGCATATGCTCCGCGTGCAAGATTTATTTTCTTGACTGGAAAAAACATAGCTTTCCCCAGCAAGCTTATATAGCAAGTGGTCATGTATTTTCACGCCAACAGTCATGTAAAACCATGGAGAGTGAAGATGTACATGCAAATAAGGGCAGGCAGAAAAGAACATAAAAACAATGAATGTCATCACTGCGGGTCTTTTGCTTTTGCGTTGGACAAGAATTGGTTAGAGGAGAAGCGGCAGTCAGTTTAAAGAGACAAAGGAGAAGATAATTGTTGAATACAAAAAGGAGCTTTTTGGTCAGTCATTGCATTTTTTTGTTATTGAGAGATGCAATAACAACTCTACCAGGCACATATGCATTGTCTCTGATCCTATTTACCCAACCCCTCCGCTCGGGCAGGATATGACACAAGGTCAATTTTTAAGCGGAGTTTGACAGGTTTGAATTCAGAGTTTTCCTTCTCCTAGACTAGTTGCCTCACCAAGGCTGAAGAATCCAGTCTGTCCTACTATTTACCCATAGCTGGAGGGAGAATAATTGGATTCATACCTTTCCCAAGGGTATTAGTGCTATGTGAAATGCAATCCGTCTCGTCCAGGATTTGAACTCGAGTCAACGTGTCCATTTCCTGATGGTGAGTTAAACACCTTTCGGCAATTGAAACTCTGAAGCAAAATTAAGGCTCACAAACAGATTTGTTGACTGCCAGGAAAGGAGAAGATACTGAAGCCCTAGTCCCTTTTTTCAATAAGGGGATGAAACTGGAATTCATCTCCAAGAAACAAGTCTAAAAAGTATTCAGTTCTCCAACTGGGTTAAATGAATCCCAGTGATTGCTAACTAAAATAATGTCGCTTTCCTCACTCAACAAGAATAATGTTTTCACTCAATCACTTCATTCACCTTTCTCCCACGTGTGTCATTTTTATACTCGGCCGACACACTCAATTCAAACAAACTTGTATACACCACTCTTGCAAATTTTCCTCACTCAACAAGAATAATGTTTTCACTCAATCACTTCATTCACCTTTCTCCCACGTGTGTCATTTTTATACTCGGCCGACACACTCAATTCAAACAAACTTGTATACACCACTCTTGCAAATTTTCCTCACTCAACAAGAATAATGTCTTCACTCAATCACTTCATTCACCTTTCTCCCACGTGTGTCATTTTTATACTCGGCCGACACACTCAATTCAAACAAACTTGTATACACCACTCTTGCAAATTTTCCTCACTCAAGATCAATTTTTATTTTAAATTGAGGTATTAGGGCAGCCATGTTTCTTCTTTCTCTCTCAAGTGTATCACTCATTTTGCCCACCAGGCATAAACGTCATCGCTTTGCAACACGAGGTAAGTTGTCTTCTGAACCACAAAAAGTGAGCCTTAAAATGTAAAGGTAGCAAAGGGAGATAAGCAACAGGGAATCTAAACAATGGTGTAATACATTGTACCTTATTTTACTGTTTATTGAACTTCAAAATTAAGTTATCTATAAAAACAAACCATTATAAAAAACATATAAACAAAATATAATTCTCAATGAAATTGATATTGAAAAGATGTAAAAATAATTCATTCATTAAGTGAGCCAAAATAAACAAAATGATTGATATTTGGTGCATGACAACAAATCAATAAAAAACACCTTCAGAATTTTGAAGAAAAATGTCTTTTAAAAGAAACTTCATCTTTTAAGCTTTTTTAAAAAAGAAATTGATTTTGATATCAATTTTTTAAAATGCTAAAGTAAATTAACAAAAGCAATATTTGAAAAATAGAAGAAATTGAATATAAATAAATTTTAATTTTTAGATTTATTTTATAATTCAAAATTTATACTTTTAAAAAAATTATATTTTGGTGGCGTAGCAGAAAGAACTTCGAATTTTTTGTTTAGCACGTAAATCAACTTGACCGTTGGTCTCGTCTGACATTGTCACCCAGTGAGGATGACTTATCCCATTCTGCCCGGATCTTTCCCGGGCAATTCAAAGACAGTGAAAGAGCGCCAATCTATCTCTTCCTCAGCAACCTTCGAGCAGAATGGACGTCTTTCTGTCCACTCCCTTCAATAGCAGTTTCATTGCACCATAAGGAAAGCCGTCTAATTCATGGGCCTTTGAGTCTACTCTGCTAGACCAAAGGTTCCCCATTGAACATGATTTAGATGAAAATATTATGCCCTCGACAAATTCAAACAACTGGCAACACGCCAAATGCCTCCACCATAGACCATTCATTTATGCTGAATATATCATCCACTGTTATAGGACAACCAACTACTGGCAACACGCCAAATGTCTACACCATGGACCATGCATTTATGCTGAATATCTCCTCTACTGTTATAGGACTACCAACTACTGGCAACACGCCAAATGCCTACATCATGGATCACGCATTTATGCTGAATATATCCTCCACTGTTATAGGGCTATCAACTACTGGCAAAATGCTGAATGCCTCCACCATGGATCACAGATTTATGCTGAATATATCCTCCACTGTTATAGGACTACCAACTACTGGCAAAATGCTGAATGCCTACACCATGGACCACAGATTTATGCTGAATATATCCTCCACTGTTATAGGACTACCAACTACTGGCAAAATGCTAAATGCCTACACCATGGACCACAGATTTATGCTGAATATATCCTCCACTGTTATAGGACTTCAAACTACTGGCAAAATGCTAAATACCTACACCATAGACCATTCATTTATGCTGAATATATCCTCCACTGTTATAGGACTTCAAACTACTGGCAAAACGCCAAAATGTCTGCTTGACCCTTTTATACCTGTTTTCTTTCTCACTACGATGACCACCACAAAGGCTAGCTCTCAACTCAAGCTTTATTAAACTTCTAATTAAAAACTTAATGGCATCCTCGTTCTTCCCCTTTATTATCCTTCAAATATAGCGAGGAGGTAACTAACAATCTTCCTGGCTAAAGGGGCTATTTTCTAACTATTAAAATTAAGAACAAGTTTAAAAGCAACTTTTTATATTTTTTAATCCCGCTTTTAAAATAAGGTGTTTAAAAAATTGGTCATATCCAACGTAGTGAATAAGATTGTTAGGCAGGTGAGTCGAACTAAAGTCCAAGACATAATTGCTGGGTAGAGGTATGTTGGTTGCAAGTCCAGCAGTGAGAGTACTCCAGATTATATCTTCATGTATCCAGATGCTACAGTCAATAGTAAAATTAATACAATTCCCAACAATTTAAGTTTCCAAATTAACTGTGAAGATTCTGGTTCATACATCTTACAAAAAATATTTTCCTGTATGTGATTGAAAAAAGAATCACAAAATGGAGATGTCAGAATATACTGATCCACACACTTCACAAGAAAATGGTTTCTCTCCTGTGTGTACTCGTGTGTGTGGTTTTTCAAACATGAATTCTTTCTGAAAATGCCAACCTACATACTTCACAAAGAAATGGTTTCTCTCCTGTGTTCATATGTGGCTGTTTAAATGTGAGTTACACAGAAATACTGATACACTAACTTCACAAGAAAATGATTTATTCCTTTCTCTGTGTGTTCACATTTGACTTTCCAAATTAACTGCAAAAATATTGAATTACATCAAGCAAAAAACATTTTCCTATATGGGACTGAATAAAGCATTACAAAATGGATATCTCAGAATATACTGATCCATTAACATCACAAGAAAATGGTTGCTCTCAAATATGTGTTTTCATGTCGCTTTTCAAATTAGCCCTCTGTGAAAATGCTGATCCACAAACTTCATAAGGAAATGATTTCTCCTAGAGTGAGTATACATGTGGTCTTTTAAGAATGAACTCAATGAAAATGCTGATCCACACATGTCACAAGAAAATGGTCTTTCTCCAGTAAGTGTTTGCATGTGGCTTTCCAGCTGAGAATTACATGAAAATGTTGATCAACACATTTCATGAGGAAATGGTTCTTCCTCTCTGTATCTTCACATATATTCTTTCAAGCAGGAATTATGTGCAAACACTGATCCACACACTTAATAAGTAAATGGTTTCTCCACCAAGTGTTTTCGCATGTGGGTATTTAAATTAGACTTTTGGGAAAACGCTGATCCACATATTTCACAGGAAAAAGGTTTCTCTCCGGTGTGTGTGCGTATATGGTTTTTCAATTGTGAACTCTGGGAAAATGCTGATCCACACATTTCACAAGGAAAAGGTTTCTCACCTGTGTGTGTGCGCATGTGACGTTTTAAAACAGAATTCTCTGAAAATGCTGACCCACACACTTCACAAGAAAATGGTTTCTCACCAGTGTGTGTTCGCATGTGACTTTTCAATCGTGAATTACCTGGAAATGCTGATCCACAAACTTCACAAGAAAATGGTCTTTCTCCTGTGTGTGTTCGCATGTGGCTTTTCAAGACTGAATTACGTGTAAATGCAGATCCACACACTTTACAAGGAAATGGCTTCTCCCCAGTGTGCATTTGCATGTGACTTTTCAAATTAGCCATCCGTGAAAATGCTGATCCACACACTCCACAAGAAAATGTTCTCTCTCCTGAGTGTGTTTGCATGTGCCTTTTCAACTGCATATCATTTAGAAAAGCAGATCCACAAACTTGACAAGAAAATTTTTTTTTGCCAGTGTGTATTTGCATATGCTCTTTATAATTTAATTCCTTCAGAAAAGTGGTGCCACAAAATTCACAAGAATACACTTTGTCTCTCCTATGTGTTCGCATGTGGCTTTTTAAAGTAGACTTTTGGGAAAATGCTGATCCACATATTTCACAGGAAAAAGGTTTCTCTCCAGTGTGTGTGCGTATATGGTCTTTCAATTGTGAACTCTGAGAAAATGCCGATCCACATATTTCACAAGAAAAAGGTTTCTCACCTGTGTGTGTGCGCATGTGACGTTTTAAAACAGAACTCTCAGAAAATGCTGATCCACACACTTCACAAGAAAATGGTTTCTCACCAGTATGTGTTCGCATGTGACTTTTTAATTGCGAATTACGGGGAAATGCTGATCCACAAACTTCGCAAGAAAATGGTCTTTCCCCTGTGTGTGTTCGCATGTGGTTTTTCAAGTCTGAATTACGTTTAAATGCAAATCCACACACTTGACAAGGAAATGGTTTCTCTCCAGTGTGCGTTCGCATGTGGCTTTTCAAATTAACCATCTGTGAAAATGCTGATCCACAGAATTCACAAGAAAATGGTTTCTCTCCAGTGTGTGTTCGCATGTGGCTTTTCAAATTAACCATCTGTGAAAATGCTGATCCACACACTTCACAAGAAAATGGTTTCTCTCCAGTGTGTGTTCGCATATGTCTTTTCAAATGCCCATGACGTGGAAATGCAGATCCACACACTAGACAAGGAAATGGATTCTCTCCAGTGTGTGTTCGTATATGGTCTTTAAAAAGGGAATCCTGCATAAAAGTGGTGCCACATAATTCACAAGAAAAATCTTTCTCACCCATATGTGTTCGCATGTGGCTATTCAAATTAGACTTCTGGGAAAATGCTGATCCACACACTTCACAAGAAAATGGTTTCTCTCCAGTGTGAGTTCTTATGTGATCTTTTAACTGTGAACTCTGTGAAAATGCTGATGCACATATTTCATAAGAGAAAAGTTTCTCACCGGTATGTGTTCGCATGTGGCATTTTAAAACTGAACTTTCTGAAAAAGCTGATCCACACACTTCACAAGAAAATGGTTTCTCACCTGCATGTGTTCGCATGTGGCTTTTCAGCTGTGAATTACAAGTAAATGCTGATCCATATATTTCACAAGAATGTGGTTTCTCTCCTGTATGTTTTAGCATGTGGCTTTTCATATTATCCATCTGGGAAAATGATGATCCACAAACTTCACAAGAATATGGTCTCTCCGTAATGTGAGTTTGCATGTGATCTTTTAAATGTGAATTATGCGAAAATTCCGAGCCACATATTTCACATGAAAATGGCTTCTCTACTCTGTGTGTTTGCATGTGGCTTTTCAAATCAACCATCTGCGAAAATGCTGATCCACATATTTCACAAGAAAATGTTTTCTCTCCAGTGTGTGTTAGCATGTGGTTTCTCAACTGTGAATTAGATATAAATGCCAATCCACATGTTTTACAAGAATATGGTTTCTCTCCCGTGTGTGTTTGCATGTGGGTTTTCAAGTTTGAATTACATGTAAATACAGATCCACACTCTTCACAAGGAAATGACTTTTCTCCCATGTGTGTCTGCATGTGTTCTTTAAATTGTACATTCTGTGAAAATGTGCACACACACACTTTACAAGAAAATAGTTTCCCTCCTATTTGTGTTCGCATATGACTTTTTAAATTAACCCTTTGTGAAAACAATGACCCGCATTTGTGACAAGAAAATAATTTTTCTTCTGTGTGTATTTTAGTATGGCGTTTTAAAATAGATGTCTGTGAAAATGTTGATCCACATACTTCACAGGAAAATGGTTTCTCTCCGGTATGTGTTCGCATGTGGTTTGTCAATTGTGAATTACGTGAAAATGCTGATCCACATACTTCACAAGAAAATGGTTTCTCTCCTGTGTGTATTCGCATATGGCTTTTCATATTAGCCATTTGTGAAAATGTCGATCCACATACTTCACAAGAAAATGGTTTCTCTCCAATGTGAGTTCGCATGTGATCTTTTAAATGTGAACTCTGTGAAAATGATGAGCCACACAAGTCACAAGAAAATGGTCTTTCTCCTGTGTGTGTTTTGATATGACGTTTTAAAACAGAACTCTCTGAAAATGCTGATCCACACACTTCACAAGAAAATGGTTTCTCTCCAGTGTGTGTTCGCATGTGGCTTTTCAACTGTGAATTACGAGGAAATGCTGATCCACACACTTCACAAGAAAATGGCTTCTCACCCGTATGTTTTAGCATGTGGCTTTTCAAATGTGATTTACGTGAAAATGCTGATCCACACACTTTACAAGGAAATGGTCTCTCTCCTGTATGTGTTCTCATATGCTCTTTCAAACGGGAATTATGTGTAAATGCAGATCCACACACTTCACAAGAAAATGGTTTCTCTCTTGACTGTTCTTGCATGTTGGTTTTCAAATACATCTGGGAAAATGATGATCCACACACTTCACAAAAAAATGGTTTTTATGTGTTGGTATATGTCCACAGAGATTGGAACCCTCTGAAAATGCTGACTCACTCTGTACAAAGAAGGTTTCACAGCAGCATATGTTTTTTAAGCTCATTTGATAAGTGTAAGTTTTCTCTCATCTATACTTTGGAATGTGACTTAATCAAAAATGATGATGTTGGGACTTTTCAAAGGTAAGAACTCTCTTTTTTGGATATTTGGATTTTATAACCTTAAAATACACTTTGTTAATATACAGATCCACACACAGTGCCATAACAGGTTTTTTCATCAAATCTCAATTTTTCTTCCTCCACTGCGTTTGATATCTGTAAATGAAGAACAGGCGTTATTAAAGAAAATAAGAGACTTATACATCGACTCAAGTAAATTAAATTAAATCACTTCAGGTTTTGATTAACAGTGATATATCATATACATTTTCTTTTTTAAGTAGAAGAATTATATTGTGAATTGAATTATCATGACCAGAAAATCCAACAAACACCTGTGCCCAACATATGGAAATACTGGACAGCAGTTTTGACCTAATGAGGTCTCATCAGCAGTGTATACCGTGATCTCCCCCATTGAAGATAGAAATAGAGACCACAGAATGCAGAGCCAAAACTCTACCACTGAGCCACCGGTCCACATCACACACAAGCGATGCCAAATTAACCAGTCATGGTAATAGCATGGCCAGTTAACCTGTATCCTTGCCCTTGAGGTTATAATGATTACGTGGATGCGTACTTCCAATCCTCCTGGGAAGACATGGCCTTGGAGGTGACTGTGCCCTCTGTAAAGAGTACAGATGTGACTTGCAAGACACATTCATGTTAATTGGCCATGCAATTACTATGACTGGTTAATTTGGCTTCAAGTGTGAGCAATGTGGACGAGTGGTCAGTGGTAGAGTTTTGGCTCTGCATTCTGTAGTCACTGGTTTGATCTCCAGTGGTTGAGGTCATGGTATACACTGCTGATGTTACCTAATAAGGTTGAAACAGCTGTCCAGCATTTCCGTATGTCAAGCGCAGGTGTTTGCCAGATTTTCTAATCATGGTTATTCAATTCACAGTGATATATCTTATTTTTCATATTCAGTCATAAAAATTTTATATAATTATTCAAGAAACCTGATTAAATGGAATATAATTTAAATACAGGAAGTTTTATTTTGGCCTAAGATTTACACATCTGAAAGAAAATGACACTTCATTATTCATTAAGTGGAGGTGCCCGTGGTGTAATGGTTATTGTCATAGGAAATGGACATGGCGACATGAGTTCAAATCCTGGATGAGACTGATTGCATTTCACATAGCACTAATACCTTTGGGAAAGGTATGAATCCAATTATTCTCCCTCCAGCTATGGGTAAATAGTAGGACAGACTGGGTTCTGCAGCCTTGGTGAGGCAACTAGTCTAGGAGAAGGAAAACTCTGAATTCAAACCTGTTAAACTCTGCTTAAAAAATTGACCTTGTGTCATATCCTGCCCGAGTGGAGGGGTTGGTAAATAGGATTATTCATAAATGTATAAAAAAATTGTTCACCCTCAAATATGTAGACAACTAAACAATGTTACTTTAGTCAGATGTTTTATAATAATAAAAAAAACAACCTGAATAAATTGTAGGAAAGACAACATTTTATTTTTAAATTTTATGTTTTGAAATTAATTGAACAGCCCAGTGTATATATGAGAACACTGTGTTTTTAGATTGATCTTTATTCATAAAAAAGAATAGACTTAAATATAACATATTAACAAAGGTGTACCTCCCTTAAGTGATATTTTTTATATAGGTTCTCTTGATCCCTCTGTAGAAAAATATTGACCAATGATAAAACCATACAAAAAATTAAAAGATATAATTTCAGTAAAAATACTTTTTTACATAATACAGACTCCCCATGGTGTTGTGGCTAACATGTTCGACTATGACATCAAACTAAAAGCGTTCAAACTCCAGTCACGCTACCATGTTCCCTTTCAGACTTATGGTCTTGGAAAAAGTATGAAACACCTTATTCTCCAAGCTATGGGTTAAGCAGTACCACTCATGTTCATGGATTTGGCATTAAATAACCCATAAAGGTTGAAATGTGATTTAAGAAAAAACAAAACAAACTATTCTATCAGTCAAATTTATTCAGAATTTTTACATTAACAAGACCATAGTCACTGGCAGTGAGTGGAAGTGTAATATTTTGACCTTCGACCCGGCCCAAAAATGCTATTCCAAGGTGATGCACCGGAAGGAAGTGACACATTCCAATGGTCAGTAATCGAAAGAGATCGCGTGGGCAGATTAAGGCTGATAGTATGGGACAAGGTGAAGTTCCCACTGTGCCACTACAGAGTGATGCACCGGAAGAGAGTGACCTCTGAACTGTATGACAGTTATTTCCGCTTGATGACGATTAAACATTCGATTTCAAAGATCGAGTGGGCGTCAAACGATTATATAACTCAGTTGACTTCGACGAGCCAGTTGAGTTGAGTTCCAGCCAGGGCCAGTTGAGTTGCAGACAGTTGAAGACGAGATGTGGTAGGGAAAGCCACACCAGGCTGAAGGGGCTTGGGGCCCTGATGAGTTGGGGTCCAGAGAAGATGCAGATAAGATGCAGTAAAGAAAGCCAGCACCCAGCAGAGTGGACCCCAGGGCTCCGGTTGAGCATCAAAGAACAAGAAAGACACAACGTTGACGGCCATTAGAGTGGAGGTCAAAATATTGCAGTTTCTGTTCGGTCTCCGGCTCACTCTCACACGAAAACCCTGAGTAACCCTTTTCGAACCCTTGCAATAAAGTGAGAGGTAAATATTTTGTTAAAGAAGTCTTCCTGCGTCTTTATTATTGTGTCGTTATGATGCTGCATGAACATGTAGATGACAATGCAACAGAAGCATTTAGTCTACAGATATCAATTTTAAACTTCTTAAAAACTTCATTTAACAGAATTTTTCTTCTTTTATTAACCAGACCATAAGAAGCTATAAAAACGAATCAAGTTGGTTGGTTGGTTGGTTTTATGGCATATCAACCATTGTAAGTTATTGAATGCCAAATCCTCTTTATACATATATATTGAATATATATGATTTGGTTAGGTTGGGTTTTATGGCATATTAACCATCGTAGGTTATTTAACGCCAAATCCTCTTTATACATATATATTAAATATATATGATTTGGTTTGGTTGGGTTTTATGGCATATCAACCATTGTAGGTTATTTAATGCTAAATCCTCTTAATACATATATATCAAATATATATTATTTAGTTTTGTTAGGTTTTATGGCATTTCAACCATTGTTGGTTATTTAATTCTAAATTCTCTTTATACATATATATCAAATATATATGATTTGGTTTGGTTTGTTTGGCTTTTATGGCATATTAACCATTTGAGGTTATTTAATGCCAAATCCTCTTTATACATATATATTAAATAGATATAACTTGGTTTGGTTTGGTTTCATGGCACATCAACCACTGTAGGTTATTTAATGCCACATCCCCTTTATACATATATATTAGATATATATGATGTGGTTGGGTTGTAGATTATTTAAATCCAAATCCATTTATACACATTAAACAGTTCTATTTCAAACAATTCAGTTTAGCATAAGTACACAGTTTAGTTCTATTTGATTCATATATAGGACCCTGTCAGATGCAACCACTTTGGACACAAGTGGACGAGGGACAAATGGTAATGAAGGGGTACTCTGTCTTCCCCATAGCTCCAGCATCATATTGTTTAGTGTCATTTCCAAGACACTTGTTGGAGGGGATGGTCTTACCCCTCTTCAGAGACGCAGTTAGTGTACTCTGCAATCCCAGCCAATTGAGCCAGAAATAAATTGTGGTAAGAAATAAAGTAACAAAGACGTAGAACAATCACTTGGAACCTAATAAACACGGACAAAGCTTTATTTAGCTAAAGGCAACTCAGCTACAAAATGGTGGGGGAATCATAGTTTATATAGCCTGCGAGGGGGGGGTCTATAGCTTATACAACACAAATGTACAATACGAAAGAAAGTATTTAAAATGTAATCATATTTTCAGTTTGAAAAGGGGATTTTATTTTTTTTAATTTAACATCTAAATTTTCAGATGTTTAGAACACTGACAGAATGATAATGAGTTTTTCTCTGTATATATTTCACGTCCTGATGAAGGTTTACTAAAACCGAAACTTTTTAACACAGTCTTTACATCATAATAAATTCATCACATCTGAAATATATTGTTTTTCCATTTTCTTTGTAGTGCCATATATATATATATATATAGTGAACCGGCTCATTGGCCTAGTGAGTGGCCCGGGAGACCAGGGTTCAATCCCAAAGACTTTAAAAATGGTACTTGATACCTCCTTGCTTAACACTCAGCAATATAAGGTACGTATCAAGGGTAAAGTGGAGCAATCCAGGGAAAGGAGTAGCGCCCTCCCCTATACCTCGTAGCTATTGAAAATGGAGCCTTCTGGTCACCCTCAACTAAGGTTGCCAACAACTTATTAAAAAAAATATGTGGTAACTAACAAAAAAGGTTAAATAGAAAAATAGTATGGATACTTGCCTTCCAGCAGCTTTGGGCAGGATGTGAGGACGGAGAAGTAATTTAAAAAGCTCTTTGCATCAATGTAGCACAAGGCCAAATGAATGGGGCCTTCAATGAGACTCAAACTCACCCATGTAAGTTTGATAGTCTAGCTTACAATCCATTACACCACCGGAGTTGACCATGTGAGGATAGAGAAACGCCTGCCTTGTGTTTGAGTATGATAATTAGCTTTAAAAGTCACGTGTCATACTTTGTTCTATGATATAACAGGATTATTTGACGTAGATATTGTTTTGTTTTGTTGTTAATTATCATTGTACCTACAACACGTCGATCGTGCTTATTGAACTCCAGTGATCGCAGACTAACAGACCGTGGTACCGAATTCTGAACCAAGGTCGCAATACCAACAATCTTTTGCAAGACTAATCCAGCCTATTTCAGATACAAGACAAGGTGTTTCTTTTCTTTCGTCTCTGTCAGTTGTCGTTGATGGATTAGGGAGTGATTTATTTACTTCTTCCTTGTTTGAGAGAATACCTTCTTCTCCGCAGCATTATCTTCCGAGGAAAGTGCTACAAAAAAAAAAAAAAAAAATTAGCAATAATAAGACATATCTTTTTCGTCGATAAAATGAAAATGCGACTTAAACAATTTTGTTTTCCTTTTGGGCTTCAATACTATAAAATTACGAACTTTAGAACAAACGAAAAAGCGCCGTTATTTGCATATAGAAGGCCATAAAATGAGGGTTCAGTTGTTGATATGACTATATTGTAAATGAAACCCCCACTTTTGAACCAAACAACCTTATTTTTTTAAAATGAGGCTCGCATTCATTTTAATTTCACATTGAAATACAGAAAGAAAATATGTTTTTTAACAAACATTTTACGATGGGATCAAACCAAATTTAAAAAAAGAAAAGAAATAAAAACGTCTTTCTTTTTAAATACAAATAAATACGTATCTTTATTTGAAATTAAAATGTGGATACTTACTTTTTAAAAATTTATTTGATTTTCTTTTTTCTTTTCAGAAATGCAACATTAGCGAAAAGTCACAACAAAGTAAAGTTTTAAACAGACTAAATGTTTTTTTTTTGGTTGAGTAAAAATTTAAAATAGCCGTTTTTATTTGAAGTAAAAATGTTTTCTAAAGAGCAACATTCAAGGGAGATAAAACAAATCTATTAATTAATAAATAAATAAATTAATAAATATCCTATGAGATATTAATCAGTTAAATAATTATTAATCTGTAAGTTATTATTAATCGATAAGTTATTAATTAGTTTTAGTCCTTTTGAGGCTGTATTACAAAATAGTCAATTCATATATAAATTACAGAGAATTTTGAGGAAATACAATAACGAGTGAAAAGTCCAATTGGCGAAGAGGCTAACATGCAGGACTGCTATATGGTCGTAAACTATTTCGAACTCCTGTCAAACTATTGCATTCATTTTTGGACTATTACCCTTACGAAATGTATGAGCCTCAGCCCCCAACAGGTATGGTTTAAATAGTACCATTTCTTCTCTTCTACAAGGATGGGTTTGGCATTAAATAACCCACAAAGACTGTCATGCCATTAAACAAAGAAACTAAACTAAACCTAATTAATAATTAGTTCATTTTTAGTAGGAGGTATATAGTTTAATTTTTTAAACAGGTTAAAATCTTTTGTTTCGATGAATGTGAGATCTTGACTGCTATTTATGTAATAAAATAAGTCAGATTTATAGGACTTTACACTCCTATAATTTAATTTGGGCGGTATGCCACTTGTTCCCACAAAGATGGCGGACGCTCAATGTTCAGTCTCGGGAAACCATTGGCCAGGAGGACCACGTGATATGCTTACAACTACGTCGGCGCGCGAAAATTCAAGTCCTGCGTCTTGAGCCACTTATAAGACGATTTTTTCTATAAATACGCTGTCTTAAAACACATTCTTTCTCTTTTACGAAATTCCTTCGTAGCGGCAACACCTTCTCTTTGACCAAATTCCTCCGTATCAGCAACACCATGCCTCGCAGACATTCATATACAAGAACTATGAGACGCTTTCCCGTCTCCAAAAAACTACCAGTTTCTAATCATAGAAAAAAGACATTTTAATTTTACAATTCTTTTTGTAGTTTAGTTGTGTTACACACACACACACATACACACACGAGCTCACACATATATACACACTATCAGTATGTTAGTAGAGTTAGTTATGTTTTTATGTATTAATGTAAGTTTTGTTATTATAGAATATAAATTTGTTTTTGTTCGTTCGCCTTGTTTTTAAATGTTCATTTTGTCCACGCCGTTTTACAACCATTATCTATTCCGCTTCTTTTACGCACACTTCACCCCACAGATTTACAAAATACATATATGTTGCGGAGCCGATAAGCATGTCGACCCCGCAAATGAATTAAGTTTAATGCGTGTGAGTAAGTGACAGCCAAAGACAATGAAGGAACAAAGGCGTGGTAACAAATATAACAAATGACAATTTAAACGTGTGTAAAGTCCGCTAGAATGGTAACGTTGATAGCTGGTATAGTTGAGACGTAGATGAGCGCAGCTTGATGTTAGTTGCAGGTAGCTGGCGTAGGCTGAGTCGCAGAATGCAGCTGGATGGTCGTATTTGAAAGCTGAGGTCGGACGAGTCGTAGAATGCAGCTGGATGATCATAGCTGGAAGCTGAGGTCGGACGAGTCATAGAATACAGCAGGATGATCATCGTAGAAAGCTGGTGTTGGTCATTGTTGGTAGACCGATATTCCCGGTTATGACAGTATGTTGAGTTAACCGAGGGTGTGTCGATCCGGTTGCTGGCTCATACAGCGGGTCGTACGTGAGCCAGGTGTTGCAGTGGTAGGACAGTCCGTAACAGCGAGTCGTACGTGGACAGCGTGGTACCTTGCAGGAGCGTCAAGGTCGAGTTCTGTTATGGCAGCTTGGTAGTGTAGTGTCGGGCGAACTAGTGACTAAGACTGAGCCGTGTCTTAGTGTTACGGACCAGGTGAAAGGTCGGAGAGACTGTTGTTAAGGTTTGCCAGGCCTTAGTACAGACAAGATCGAACGAACGAATCGAGAGAAAGTAGGGCTTTGTCGTGCCCCCTAGCTGTGCGGGCGTAATGAGACGATAGCGAAAGCTTTGCCGTGTCAAAGCCGTGTGAACGATATCGGGCGCTAGCTAAGTCTTTGTCGTGCCGAAGCGGTACGGACGGTCGGACGATAGCGAAGGCTTTGCCGTGTCAAAGCCGTACGGACATATCGGACGGGAGCTAAGGCTGAGCCGTGCCGAAGCTCTACACAAACGAGCGGACAGGCCAGGAGGCCGAGGCTAAGATGTGGGTTATCTTAGCGCTGCGCAGATAGTGAAGCGGTAGCTAAAGGCTGAACCGTGCCATCAGCGCTGCGCAGCTTATCGGACAAGCGGAACCGAGCGAGGGTTAAGACCGGCTGGTCTTAGAATCCGTCTTCGTGTTTGCCTCCGGGTCGTCTATTTCGCCGAGCCAATTAAGGCTGCCAGAGATACTCCGATCCGCAGACGGTGACCTCTTATGGCCCTTAAAAGGGCCGTTTGTGCATAAATATGTGATGTCAAAGACGAATGCACCACGTGACGTAGGATTTGAGCCTTTTGGAGACCGCTAAGAGCGGCTCCTGAGAGCGTCAGAGGACCTCTGATTATTTATCATACGTCCAAGCAACGCACGAATATGGCACAAGGCCGTTTTTAAGGTGGGTCCAGTTGCAGGGCCGAAGTCCACACGCGTCCGGCAAGGCCAGCCAAAAATACCTTCGACCCCGTCGGCATTCCCCTTTTGGGGGCGCCTCAGGCTCCAGGCAATAAACCCAACCCCCCGAAGGGGGTAAAAGCCTGGGGGGATGGCCCCCTGAGGCCGGAGGAACTCTCCAGTACCGAGGCACACCCAGCAGAACCGCCCAAAGATAAAATGGCCTACCGAATGCAACCCAACAACTGGAGAGGAAAGATCCGAGGACCTCTGAAGTTTTGCCGTCGCAGGAGCCTTTGTTATATGAAAGTGGGGCAACGCCACGCTGCAGAGTTTGTGTAAATAGAAACTTATAAAAATGGGTGTAAAGATAAATCACTTCTTTAGCGTAGCGTCGGCTATCGAAGATGATTAATTCCATTTTTATAGTGTTGTTTGTAACAGAAGTGTTCTGTTAATATTGCTAATTTCAAATTTATCCCTTTTTTTATCTGAGACGAGAGGTTAAGGTCATAAAAAGGGGATTTGTCACTTCCGTTCATAACCGGATGTTGTTTTACTAGGGCGAGCGAGTAATCCAATGTGTACGTTAGTGGACAGGTTACGATATATATAGGAAATATAACATCATTAATTTCAATTATAAATTATTCAAACGCATCTTCTTTTAATTACATACATTTAAAAAATAGTAGATGGGAGATAACTCCGTCATAACACGTAACAAATTTTATTCCTGGGTCGTTATCAATGCATGCCAAGAGCACAGATTCCCTTGACCCTCTCTCACCATTTGTCCCTATCAACCACCATTCTTGGTAGGTCTTCTGGATCGCATCCAGTGTCCTCTCTGTTTTTGCTTGTCAGCTAATATTGGTGTGTCCATGAGTAAGAGTCCATAGGAGAACATCACTTATGATTTTGTCCTTACTTCACTAGCAATGACCAGCATGTCCTTATAACAAGAGGGCAGATGACGTTACCATCTTTGGCATAAATGGTAATTGACGTAGTATCGTTCTGTTGCCTCTTGTTATTTTTATTGAAAGGAAACAAATAATGAACGCGTAGATACTGATGGCTTTGAATCTAGTCGTTCAATGACTGCTTGAGAGGAAGTTTTCCTTATGCCGCGAGAATGGACAAACATTTGTAAATGGCTATGCGGGAGTTTAGTGCTTAACCAGAAGCTTCGGGTCCAAATGGTTTAGGAGGGAGAAATAATTGACTAGGAAATTGTCTCCTAAGGTATGCAGAGGAACAAATGTTGAAGTGTGCTCTCTCAAGATGGATAGTCTTACCTTTTGCCAGCTATGAGGAATAAGAAAGGAAAAGAGAGGTTGCATGTGTTTTGCACTGCCTTTATGGTGCCCGGTGAGGTGTGCCCGGGCAGAATGGCATGGGTCGTTCTAATTGGATGAAATGTATCATTTCAAAATTCTAGTGCCAAAACAATTCCCGCACTAAATAATGGTTTGCAATTCTTTCTGCTACATCCGGTTTGTCTTACTTGGATAGTTAGTGTGATAGGAGGCAAGTGGCCATACAACTGCTGTTTTGTAGGTTGCTGCTTTTAAGATTTGTTGAAAGTAGCATACTTCCATAATTCCCATTTAGCTTTTGTTCCAGACATTTCTTTAGATTTCAAGTGAAATTTTGGTTTTCTTTACAATAAAAAGTTGTTTTTAATATCAATTTATCAGTGAAAGAAATTATTTTTTAGCAATTAGACAATAACATCATTTTTGCTGAATTCATAACCAAAAACAGTGAAATAAAAAAAGTGAACAATTTTTTATCATAGCCACAAATTTTAACGAAACTTCAAAGGTTTAAACAAATTGTGTCACAACGTGCGGTTAAATACTTAATTAATAAGTAAATATCAAAATTAAGAAATTGTTGTTGAATTTTTCTGTTTTGTCTTTTTTTTCTTCTAAAACGGCAGTCAATCGCAAAACGAAATGCATGTGGGGATCAGGCTAACTCAAAACCATGACTCCTACACTCAGAAATTCTCAGCTTTTATGCCGCCACAGCCCACGCTTATGCAAATGAGTATGGGCCTCGCTTTCAGTCCAGTCGTGCACACGCATTGCCATTTCTGTGTCCACCACCGTGCCGTTTACCTCATCATGCATTCTCTACATAAATATATGAAAATTAATATATATATATATTTAGCCTTAGAGTTTGGTTTTTGTTGTTAGCGAGAAGTTGTTTGTTACGTGTGTGTTTACATTGAGTTGTTTCCTCACTAAGTTTTAAGAGTAAATAAAGGAAGGATGAAGAAGTAAGATGCCGATAGTCGAAATGTGTTTTTAGGAATAGTTTTTATTTGCAGCATGGAAAATGTTGTTTGTGTTTGTGCTGCAAGTCTCGTAGGCGAGGTTATGAGAAAGTCGAGAAGGCAGCGGGTATCGTCAGACGTGCGAGGGATTGTGTTCGCCGTAGTTTAGCGAAAGCCATGTTGCCATTGGAGGAAATGAACTTTGGAGTCACCATGAGTTTCGTGTGTCTGGTATTTGGGGAGAGTGTGCGTTGTCACCATTAAAGTGGCCCAGAGGTGAATTGAGAGCTAGGTACTGAGAGCTTAATTGTGCGTTGCATCGACATAGCCAATTTTGGGGGTGACATAAAGTTGTGCCTGTGCGTGGCATGTTGAATGTATCTAATTTATATTCAACTGGGATTCCTTTCAAGGAATCCATAAATTAAATAGGTTCCCTCATGTGTCCATGTTGCTGCTGCTATTCTAGAGCCGCCAGTGAGACGTCTGCACTGGGCGGCGTTCTCCAGCCAAAGATAATGTGTTTGGCAGCTTACCCAATTTCTGCTGCCTGGGAAAGGAGATCCGGGTTGAATAGGATAGTTCATCCTGATTGGGTGAAATTAAGTGTCGAATTAAATTGCATGCCAAACCAAAATACGAAATTTTCCTTCCACTACATATATATATCTCTCAAAGATAAAAAAAATCCTTAAAATAAGTATCTTTTGTTCAAGGCTTGAATTGACCTAAAAAGCTGGTTGATTGTTTCTAAAGGTCACTTAAGTGTGAGACAATTGTTTTTTTATTTTAAAGGTCAGCGAATTTATTTAATTTTTCGATTGTCAACTAACTCCATCAATCATAATGATGAAATGGGTCATTATCTTAAAGGTCAATGTTAAAAGGGAGATTTAATTTTGCTCCACCCAAAATAAAGGTGAGCTGGGTATGGCTCATCCAGTCAGGTGAGGCTGGGAATTTTTAGTTCAACCCCATTGCTCTAAACCTGTTCCCATTGGTCAAAACATCTAAAAAGGGT
Organism: Sepioteuthis lessoniana; assembly: GCA_963585895.1. Taxonomy (NCBI): domain Eukaryota; kingdom Metazoa; phylum Mollusca; class Cephalopoda; order Myopsida; family Loliginidae; genus Sepioteuthis; species Sepioteuthis lessoniana. The sequence continues at coordinate 6,595,282 of OY757947.1, read as the reverse complement.
TTTCTTTATACCTGTGAGATATAATCCTGAACTAGGATTGGCTGACCAATGGGAATATGACTCCTAATTGTCTCTTATTGGACAACAAATCAGAAACCTTTTTAGTCTGGATATTGATCTATAAAACAGGATGGTAAAACGAATCATCAGAGAGGATGAGGAAAGGGACCAAGAGGAAACTCACGACCGCTGAAGAAGCATCCTTTCCATTCTAGACCTGATGCACTTCGAACAACTTTCAGACTTTACAAAAATTCAAAATCCCAGACTTTAGAGACATTAGTGTCATTCTAACTGCACCTCATCATCACTCTTCCTCTTTCGATATTCTTTCTTCTTTTTGCCAGGAAAGCAAACATTGTTTGCTTGTTACTTATTGTCTTACAAATGTGTTTCAATAAAAACCATTTTTGTTATTTGTTAACAACGGGTTTTCTCTATTCTTTGAGTCACTTGACAATCTAGCCACTCATATTACCTGACCATCAGAAGAAGATCTGACTGAATTGCATCAACCCCCCTTCATGGATCTTCCAAACACAGTGTGAGCACGGAAGGACTTGACAAGGCAAACAGTCGGAAGCAAATGTGGTAGTCACAAACACAACAGCCATAACAAGTACTGTGACTAGTAGTCATACCCCATTGGGCTCTGTGACTAGCATAAGAAGTGATTATTTTCCTTGATTATTATTTTTGCTAAATTTATAACTAAAGAGTTGAAATTTAAATAAACATTGAAATAAAAAACTGAATGAATTTTTATCACTGCCACAAATTTTAATGAAACTTTAAAAGTTTAAACAAACATAGGAAGTGATTATTTTCCTTGATTATTATTTTTGCTAAACCAAAGAGTTGAGAATTTAAAACAAAAATAGTGAAAAAAACAAAAATTAAACCACTTTTTATTATTACCACAAATTTTAATGAAACTTCAATAATTTTGGCACACATGGGAAGTGATTATTTTTCTTGATTATTGTTTTTAAGTTTCCTTTAGTTGTAACAAAAAAAACATAATTTTTCTAAAAAGAAAATTCACAGAAATACCCCCAAAAAATCTCTTAGAATTTTCTTTTCCTTTATTTGATATCCTAATTTGTGATTAGTCCTTTGCTAATGGTGTGTAAGCATCTGACAGAGTTTGAAAAAGGCCAAATTATAGAATACAAGCATTGTGGACAAATCAAAACTTAAAATCAATTAAAAGAAAAAAATAGAATTAAAAATTAAAAATTTGTCAGAATTTGTATTGTACAATTTGACCTTTTTCAATCATTGAGGACGAATCAAAACTCAAAATCAATTAAAGGAAAAAAATAAGTTAAGATTTAAATAAAACACAAATATATTTAAAGATAAATAACACAATTAGTTCTTATATTCATTCGTCTTTATTTTGATATAAAAGAAAATTGTATATTTTCTCACTTATAAAAATCTTCAAAATATTTGTATATGTAGACACACTTTGGGGCTACTTTTTCCCCAGTAAATATAACAAAATTTATTCTATCAAAAGTTTTAAAAAATCATCTTTTTTTATCACTGTCAAACAAAGAACCAGAATCATGAGAAAAAAAAAAAGAAGATATTTTGAATAAAAAAATTGTCGAGTCTAAATAATGATATGAAATCAATGTAGTTGTTGAACAAGGAACTGTAAATATTAATAATTTCTCCAAAGAAAAAAAAAGTTCATATGAGAATATGGATTTTTTTAACGTTTTTATTTTCTCTCCAAATACTTTAAAGCTGAATATATTTCTTGCAGAATTATTTTACTCTGTGTGTGTGTTTGTTTTGATGACAGTTGGTAAAGAAGAAATTTTAAAAATTCTTTTTTCTTTTTTTTTTTAAATGTAGAAGCAGTATTTATCCATGCCTCCCACCAGACAGGATTTGACACAAGGTCTTTTTTATAGTGAAGGTTTAGGGGAGGTCAGGCATGAGCCAAGACTCATGTCCTGCTGGGCTGTGCAATATGAGCCAGGTGACCCTGCTGGAGTTGGACTCACTAAGTGCAATGTGAGTCCAACACGTTTACGTATTCATAGCTTGAACCAGACCCGAAGGTCTAGTGCTATGCTTGTCACTGATCGTTCGTCAACCCAAAGGTGGTCCAGCAGGAGCCAGGGGCCCATTCGGCCAGAAACAACCATGTCTGGATTGAATGAGGGTAAATACTGTCAAAACAATTGGAATATCATGCTATAGAACATATACAGGGTATTATCAAAAGGAATGGGGAGCGAAAGGTAGAGTGAAACACCGGTTGGCGTTAGTGACAATGGCTGTTTTTGCAAGTCAAAGAGACTAGCCAGAGGGAACCCAAGATGTCCGCTAACAAAAACCTGATTGTTGTGAGGGCTGAGCGATGCCGAAATTCTGCGTATGCATTTTGCAAAGGCTAGTTTTCAGCTCAACAAAAGAAAGTTGAAAGTACATGTAATACTGCTGTAACATCGGAGATTTCAGACAATTACTAAACAGCTTTCATCTTACTTGCAAATATGGCTTTTATCTCACAAAGAAGCAAAGATTAAATAAAAACAAAAAACTCAACTCCAAATGTTTGTCATCATTAATAGAATCTACTGCCTAAATGCACATTGATATATATATATATATATATATATATATATATATATATATATATTTAAAAATGAATCGGTACATGAAGATATTTATATTTTTTAATTATTTATTTTGTTCTTTCTTACATGTGTTTCTAGCTTCTTGCTTATCTTCAGAGAATATTTGGTAATTTTGGCTGAGATTTCAGACAATTACTAAACAGCTTTCATCTTACTTGCAAACATGCCATTTATCTCACAAAGAAGCAAAGATTAATAAAAATACATAAAAAAACTCTACTCCAAATGTTGTCCTCATTAATAAAATATGTTTACAAGAAAAACACCAAAGAGAAACAGGATTAGATGGAAATGAAAGGGGCAGTTGGGGGAAGAAGAAGAAGTGATAATGACAATGAAACTGATTTTGCGTGTTGATTTACAAAGAATTTTTTTTTAATAATTGGATTCACAAGGTCAGGGGGAAAATTATAGCTGTGATTAGTTTTGAGTTTCAAATTCCTTTGGGACAATACCTACATTCATTGCATTGAAATGTGAGTTATTTACATAAACAAGGTTTGGTTTGGTTTGGTTTTATGGCATATCAACCTTTGTAGGTTATTTAACACCAAATCCATTTTTATGTAAATAATCTGTTCTATTTCAAACAATTCGGTTTAGCATGAGTACACAGTTTAATTGTCAAAAACATTTCTATTTCAAACTATTCAGTTATATATAACAATTCAGTTTAGCGTAAGTACAGTTTCAGTGTCAAAAATAGTTCAATTTAAAATAATTCAGTTTAGCAAAAGCGCGCAGTTTAAATGTAAGTACAGTTTAATTGTAAAAAAACATTTTTATTTCGAGCTATTCAGTTTAGTCAAGCAGATATAATTCAGTTTAGTATAAGTAATGATTTTGTTTACACACAGTTATATGTCAAAAATGTTCTATGTTAAACAATTTAGTTTAGTGTAAATACAGTTTTAATCTCGAAAAACAGTTCTATTTCAAACAATTCAGTTAAGCACAAGCAGGAAGTTCAAATGTAAGTACGGTTTAATTGTCAAAAACATTTCTATTTCAAGCTATTCAGTTTACTCAAACAATTTATTTTAGCATAAGTATACTGTTAGTTCTATTTAACCCATAGATAGGACCTTTATCAGGTGCTACCACTCCAGGCCAGAGTGGACCTGGGAGCAATGGCAATTAAGGGGTATTTCACATTCCCCAAAGCTCCAGCATTTCTGGAACCTCATCATCAGATTGTTTAGTGTCATATCCAGGACACTTGTTAGGGGGGGTCTTACCCCTCTGCAGAGGTGCAGCCAGTATATTCTACAGCCCCAGCCGACTGGGCAATACACAGAGTTAAATGTCAAACAGTTTTATTTCAGATAATTCAGTTCAGCATAAGTACACAGCTTAGACGTCAAAAACAGTTCTATTTCGAGGAATTCAGTTCAGCACAAGTACGCAGTTCCAATGTCAAAACAGTTCCATTTTAAACAATTCAGTTTAGCATAAATACACAGTTTAAATGTAAAAATAGTGAAAGAAGCACAGTTTAGTTCTATTTAACCCATAGATAGGACCCTTATCAGGTGCTACCACTCTGGGCCAGAATGGACCTAGGAGCAATGGCAATGAAGGGGTACTCCACATTCCCCAAAGCTCCAGCATTGCTGGAACCTCACCATCAGATTGTTTAGTGTCATATACAGGACACTCGTTGGGGGGGGTCTTACCCCTCTGCAGAGGTGCAGTCGGTGTATTCTACAGCCCCAGCCGACTGGGCAATTTACATAAACAAGGAAAGTTAATTAGAATTGATCTTTGCCAAATGATTCTCTGTGGTCTTATATATATATATATATATATATATGGAAGAAAATAATGGATAGTAATCTGACAGTTTGTGAAGAAAAAAAAAAAAAAATTTTACACTTTTTATACATCCATCTATACTTAACATCACTAATATAACCCCTCATAGCCCTGATGATGGTTTAAGAGAACTGAAATGCTATAGTGTTGACTTTGTTAATCAATAAATTTCCCCTTTCTATTTGGATTACTTGTCAATCTTTTCTTCATATATATATATATATATATATATATATATATATATATATATATATATATGTATATATAATTATAAATAAATATATATTAGATATATATATTTAATTCATGGAATTTAGACTGCAACCCTTGGGTTTCATGGAGATTTTTACAAAACAACAATCATCAGGCAGTTAAGAAAATGATTGCTGTTATGCAAAAAACTCCATGAAACCCAGGTGTTGCAGTCTAAATTCAATGAATTAAATATATATATCTAATATATATTTATTTATTATTATTATATAATATCTCTATCCTAGATATTGAGCACTCTCCATCTTATATTGCACTTGGTTCAATACAAACTAAGTGATTTAGAGACAACCAACACTGTTATAATATATATGTTGAATTGATAGATTTGTAGTGAATCTGACAGTATGATAGAAATATGTGGAAAGTTAGATAGATCAAACACTTAACTCAAATTTAGATGTGTGATATTTCATTTGGCTTTATTTTATCAAACTTCTTCAGACAGAGACCTTTTTCGGAGTTTTTCTATTTAAAAGCATGTGAGGAGAAATGATAAGATGGTGGACTGGGTATGAAACCTGATACATTTGACTTTAAATTTCTCCCAGCTTTCCTGCTACAATTATACCCCCTCCACCATCTGATCATTTCTTCTTTTAAATAGAAAAATTCAGAAGTTCATCTGAAGAAGTTCGATAAAATAAAGCCAAATGAAATATCACACATCTAAATTTGAGTTAAGAGTTTAATTTATCCAACTTGACACTTATTTCTATAATACTGTCAGATTTACTACATTCTATCATTTTAACATATATATATATATATATATATATATATATATATATATATATATTTTTTTTTTTTTTGTTTGTTCAAAGAGAAAAAAAAGTAAATATTTTTAAATGATTAAGTCGACAAAGAGATTTACATTTTTCTTACATGTGTTTTTAGCTTCTTGCTATCTTCAGAGAATATCTGATCATTTTGGCTGGTTTTGGTTTATATAATGGCAACTGTCTTCATGGGGTTTTTTTGGGAGGTGGGAGTTTGTAATAGATTTTTTTTGCAAGTGTTGCTTCTCTCTTTTTTTCTTTTTTTTCCTTTTCCAAGAGTGAGTTCTGTGTTTTTTTTTTTTGGTGGGTGTACATTTTTCTTAATTAGTTTTTGATATGCCACAAAGTTTATGGGCAGTTTCAGTCTCTGTGTGTGTACCTGTGTCTGTCTTTCTTTTACTTATGTTGATATACATACATATAAACAAAAGACAGGTACACACACACGCAGTGACCCAGAGTGAAACTGCCAATAAACTTTGTGGCATATCAAAAACTAATCAAGAAAAAAGTACATCCACAAAAAGAACCCCAAAGAACAGAACCATCTCTAGGAAAAGGGAAAAGAAATAAAAAGAGAGAAACAACACCTGCAAAAAAATCTATCACAAAAAAACCCCAAAACAACCCCATCAGGACACTCGCCATTACATAACCCAAAAACCAGCCAAAATTACTGATTACTCTCTGAAGATAAGCAAGAAACTAGAAACGCGTATAAGAAAGAACAAAATAAATAATTAAAAATATCTCTTCATGTACCTATCTATTTTAAAATATATACACACATATATATATATCAATGTGCATTTAGGCAGTAGACTTTCTTGTAAGCATATTTTATTAATGATGACAAACATTTGGAGTTGAGTTTTTTGTTTTTATTAATCTTTGCTTCTTTGCGAGATAAATAGCATGTTTGAAAGTAAGATGAAAACTGTTTAGTAATTGTCTGAAATCTCAGATGTTACAGCAGTATTACATGTATTTTCAACCTTCTTTGGTCATTGTCAAATTAAGAGATATTTTAAGCGATCAAGGAATATTTTGAATGAGCACATTCATTGTGTGCAGTTCATGTCATATTTGAATGATGTAGTTTGGTTTGGTTTGATTTTTTTTATTTAATGGCATATCAACCTTTGTAGGTTATCTAATGCCAAAGCCATTCTCCGAGAAGAACAGTAGTGGTACTATTTAACCCATAGCTGGGAGGATGAGAGGGTTCATACCTTTCCCAAGGGTATTTGCCTGAAAATGAATGTAATAGTGCGACTGGAGTACAAACTTGCTTACTATGATTCCATAGTCCATCGCTTTAACCATTACACCATGAGGACACTCCCTTGATCTAGATGGATGGGTGAAAAAAGAACATGGTTTGAGAGAGTACGATAGAAGAGAGTACAAAAGATCCCTCACAAAGATTAATGGGTAAACTGTACAGTAGCAGATCAAGAATTTCTATATTCACAGACAAAACCATTGAGTTCCAGTCATGGGTAAAAGCCATTCGATAGAAATGAATAATATACAGGTTGTCAAGGCTGGATAGGATCGCATTGACCTATGACCACACAGAGGGACCGGCTTTGGAGTGGCTGGATGACTTCTTTGAAAAGAAAAAGACGTCCAATTAGAATGAAGTGGACCTTGCAGTTTGGACCCAGTTCAGAAGTTTTACTAATACGATAGAAGTGACCAGAGCCTTAGGGAGAATAAGGCAGAAATTAGATAAATACATTTATAAACTACATAAGTTTGTACTTATCATTTTAAACCAGTCAGATCTCATTTGTTTGCACACAGTTAAATGGTTTCAAGTATTTCTATGTAACAGTAACAAAGTAACATCAGTTATTTGTTTGCACATGGTTAAATACTCGCAAGTATTGCCATGTAACCCAATTCAATTTAACTTCAGTCATTTGTTTGTACACAGTCAAATGATTAAAGTTCTATTTGACATATAAATGGAGCCCTAACAAATTCTACTACTTGTCTGTACCCGGAAGAAAAGGAAAAAGGTGTGTTACGTATAATGGAAATGGACATAGGGCAATGTCCAACAAAAGAGAACTCAAACTCAGAGGAAATAGATTGTTTCTTTACTTTAATGGCATATCAAATTTCTTGGGCTATTTAATGCCAAAGCCATTCTTGGAGAAGAACAGTAGTGGTACTATTTAACCTATAGCTAGGGAGGATAAGGGGATTCATGCCTTTCCCAAGGGTATTAGTTCGAAAGTGAATGTAATAGTGCAATAAGAGTTTGAACTCACTCACTATGATGATGCAGTCCAACATAGAGGGATAAGAGGGTTCATGCCTTTCCCAAGGGTATTAGTCTAAAAGTGAATGTAATTGCACAACTGGAGTTTGAACTCACTCAATATGATGTTGCAGTCCAACATAGAGGGATAAAGGGGTTCATGCCTTTCCCAAGGGTATTAGTCTGAAAGTGAATGTGATAGTGCAATAAGAGTCTGAACTCACTTAATACAATGTGGTAGTCCAGCACGTTAACCATTACACCATTGGGTTCCCCCCCATCGGGCCTCCCTCATCACATTGAGAAGGAACCAGATACTCTAAGTGTATAAAAGTAAGTCAGTGCATGTACCTGGGTAGTAATAGGGACAAAGAGAAGAAAACCTTACTTCCAAAGTCAGATGAAGTTACTTAAACCCTTAGGAGCTGCCTCCAGAGGTTTAAAAAAAAAAACAAAAAAAAAACAAGATACGATTTAAAATTAGCTGGGGTTGAGAAATGAGACAAGCCAGTGTATAGAGCAACCCCGAGTTAACATTGATTCGGGAACCAATGATTCGATTATGGTGATAGAAATAAAACATTAGAGTACACAAATGATTCCGTTGCAGAAAAGTTACATTCTGACGATGATATCCTCCTAGCTGAACGGAAAGAAAGAAATCAAGGCCAAAATTATCAAAGTGAAATTGAGAAATTACTTTTGCAAGATGCCAGAGAAAATGGAAAAAATAGAAGAGCAAGAATTAATCAGTTTGTTTTGGTTGGTTGGGCTTTATGGCATATTAACCTTTGTAGGTTATTTAACGCCAAATCCAATTTTATGTAAATAATCAGTTCCACCTCAAACAACTCAGCCTAGCACGAGTACACAGTTCAACTGTGAAAAACATCTCCAGCTCAAGCCATTCAGTTCAGTCAAGCAGTTCTAATTCAGTCAACTCAGCCCAGTACAAGTACAGATCCCGCCCACACACAGTCAAATGTCAAAACAGTTCAATGTCAAACAATTCAGTCCTGTGTAAATACGGTTTCAATGTCAAAAAATAGCTCCACCTCAAACAATTCAGCTCAGCACAAGCACACTGTTTAAATGTAAGTATGGTTTCAATTTAGCCTAAGTATGACATTAGTTCTATAGGGCCCTATCAGGTGCTACCATGCCAGGCCAGAGTGGACCAGGGAGCAATGGCAATGAAGGTGTGCTCCGTATTCCCCAAAGCTCCAGCATTACTGGAACCTTGCCATCAGATTGTTTAGTGTCATATCCAGGACATTTGTTGGGTGGGGGTCTTATTCCTCTGCAGAGGTGCAGTCAGTGTATTCTACAGCCCCAGCCGACTGGGCAAGAATCAATCGGTGTGATTGAGAGGGAGATATTGGAAGGTAGAGAGAGAGTACATACTCCTAAAAGAGCATTTTTGCCCAAGTAATTGTACGTGTTCATCCTCCAGAGAGGATGTAAGATATTTCTAGTAGTAAACTTGTTAACAGCAGTTTAGAGATAGGAAAAGAAAAAGATAGCTTTCAATAGGCCTAGATTTAGGCTATTAAGTGGGGTATTGATGTGATAAAAGGACTTTGCCATTCTCGTGTCATGATGATAATAGTCAAAATCTAAAGTGTTAATAAAATACAAATCAAGAAACCGAGTCCATGCGAGGCACGATAGTAGGAAGGAAGGAATGGCTGAAAATGAAAGGAGTCAGTCTTTTCTTTTTGGGAGTGAGGTTTTCTTCTCTCTGTGCCTATTTCTACCCGGGTACATGTAAAAAGTTTAAAAGAATATAACGGTACCATGGCGTGTGCAACTCCTTCAATAATGAATGACTCAATGTAAGAAACTTGACAGCAATTCGCTAAGAAAGAGTGAAATTATTCAAACTTCCTTTTTATCAAAATAATATTCAATAGAGTAACTTGAAAAGGTTTCTATCATTTTATAACTAGTTTTAATGTATTTCAGGATAGACTGGATTCTCTACATTTAAATTTGTGAGATAATGAAGATATTTATGATGAATAGAGAAATTTCTACAGGAAGAAATTTTTACATTAAATTCACTGAGAATTTGAATTATATGAAATGTTTTTTCTGTTCTTTATTTTTTAAATATGTAAATTCATGTTGAAGTGTTTAGAAATGCAAATTTCTAAATTTAAAAACCTGCTTTCAAATGAATGTTCACAAAAAATGAAGATCTATTCAATACAGATGAATATTTCTTTCCAGTCTATGATGGACTATGTTGGATGAAATTAAACTTCTGTACATGTTCGAGATTATAGATTCTTCCCAAAACGTAACTTGGTTTTAAGTTGAATTATATAAAAAGGATGATCAAAGTAATTTACAAAAATATGGTTTCTTTGCAGCGTATGTCTTCATATGCTCCACCAAACGTGACTTCTGTAAAAAGGAAGAATCATTTGCTTCACAAAGATATTTTTATCAATAGTGTGTTTGCATATGTTCACTTGAATTTCACTTATCAGAAAAGGATGAGCTACACACTTCTCAAGAATATGGTTTCTCTCCAGTGTGTTTGTGTATCCTGCAGAAAACTTAAAAAAAAAAACGAAAAAGGAAGTGTCACACACTTTACTAAAAAATATGGTTACTCTCCAGTATATATTTGCATATGCTCCATCAAATGTGACTTCTGTAAAAAGGAAGAATCATTTGCTTCACCAAAATTATCAAGTTTGTTCTGATCACTTAATCATCATGTTTCATCAGAATGTTTTTTTTTATCCAGTGTGTGTTTGCATATGTTGGCTAAAATCTGACTCACCAGAAAAGGAGGAACAATTCACTTGACGAGAATATGGCTTCTCTTCTGAGTGTATCCGCACATGTCGCAGCAAACTTGACTTCCGTGAAAAAGAAGTATCACACAATTCACAAAAATATGTCTTCTCGCCTGTGTGTATCCGCACATGTCGCAATAAACTTGATGGTCGTGAAAAAGAAGTATCACACACTTCACAGGAATAGGGTTTCTCTACAGTGTGTGTTTGCATATGTTGCTGCAAACTTGACTTTTGTGAAAAAGATGAGTCACAAACTTCACAAGAATATGGTTTCTCACCTGTATGTGTTCGCATATGTTGCAGCAAACTAGACTTCTGTGAAAAGGAAGCATCACACACTTCACAAGAAAATGGTTTCTCTCCAGTGTGTGTTCGCATATGTTGCAGCAAACTTGAATTCTGAGAAAAGGAAGAGCTACACACTTCACAAGTATATGGCTTCTCTCCCGTGTGTATTCGTATATGTCGATTCAAGTCTGACTTATTTGTAAATGAACCATCACACACTTCACAAGTATATGGTTTCTCCCCAGTATGTGTTCGCATGTGCTGCAACAAATTTGACTTCTGTGAAAAAGAAGAGCCACACACTTCACAATAATGTGGTTTCTCTCCAGTGTGTATCTGCATATTTTTGCTGATATTTGACATCAGAGAAAGAAGAGCCACACACTTCACAAAAATATGGTTTCTCACAAGTGTGTATCTGCACATGCACCAACAATCTAACTTTCATGAAAAGAACTTCACACTGCACGTAAATATGACTTCTCTCCAGTAGGGGTTGATTTATACAGTTTCAAAAGTGACTTCAGTGAAAACACAGTTCAAGAAGAAGATGATGTATTCAAATTTCAAATTATAAAGTGGAAAAATCTGTAAAAAATTAAAAAAAATGAAATTTAAAAGATATTCAATTGGATAAAAAACTATTTTCTCATATGAGAATTTATTTATTAAATTCAAGAAATTAAGTACATTATATACAACTATATTTCTGAAATGGATTTTATATTTTATTTACAAACAATATAAAAATTTAGTCGTTGATTATATGAAAAGATTACTTTAAAAAAATATTAGAGGAAATATTTCTAAGCCAATATATCCATTTTTTAAAATTTCTCTTGGCTTGATAATTTTTTTTTTCAATTTGTAAACGAATAACAAGAGAACTTATTTGTTTTAAGATTATGTTTTATGTTTATGTTTTACAGGGATTATGTTTTAAGATTATGTTTTATGTTTTACAGGGATTATATTTTAAGATTATGTTAACTTATTCATTCTGGCAATTTTTTTTTTTTCAAAAAATAATCTGCTAAAAAAAGTGTAAAATATTAAGATAAAGAAGAAGAGGTTGAGAAAGAATAATAATAATAATAATGAGGATGAAGAAGAAGGAGGACTAGAAAGAAGGAGGAGGATGAAGAAGGAGGAGACAAAGAAAAAGGATAAAGAAGAAGAAGATGGAAAAGAATGAGCAAAAAAGAAAGTGAAGATAAAGAAGAAAAAAGAAGAATATAAAAGGAGAAGAAGGACAAAGAAGAAGAAGAATGAGGAGATTGAAGGAGAAGAAATAAATTTAAAAGAGGAACAAAGATATATATTAAATATATATGATTTAGTTTGGTTTGATGGCATATTAACCATTATAGGTTATTTAATGCCAAATCCTCTTTATACATATATATTGAATATATATGATTTGGTTTAGTTGGGTTTTATGGCATATTAACCTTTGCAGGTTATTTAATGCCAAATCCTCTTTATACATATATATTAAATATCTATGATTTGGTTTGCTTGAGTTTTATGGCATACCAACCATTGTGGGTTATTTAATGCCAAATCCTCTTTATACATATATATTGAATATATATGATTTGGTTTAGTTGGGTTTTATGGCATATTAACCTTTGTAGGTTATTTGATGCCAAATCCTCTTTATACATATATATTAAATATATATGATTTAGTTTGGTTGGGTTTTATGGCATATCAAACATTATAGGTTATTTAATGCCAAATCTTTATACATATATATTAAATATATATGATTTGGTTTAGTTGGGTTTTATGGCATATAAACCTTTGTAGGTTATTGAATGCCAAATCCTCTTTATACATATATATTAAATATATATGATTTGGTTTGGTTTGGTTTGGTTGGATTTTATGGCATATCAACCATTTTAGGTTATTTAATGCCAAATCCTCTTTATACATATATATTAAATATATAAATGATTTAAAACACATTTTGAAGATAACATTTTTAAAGAAACCAGAGTGTTTTTTTTATTTTTTTATTTTTTTTTTTTACTCAGATGGTTTTATATATTTTTATCTAATACAAATAATTCTATTTACTATTAATCATTTGTTTGCACACAGTAAAACATTTTCAAGTATTGCTATGTATCACTAACAATTCAATTACACATCGATCATTTGTTTATACACAGATAAATGTAAAAACAGTTCTATTCTAACAATTCAATTTAATAAGAGTCATTTCCTTGCACTCAGTTTAAATGCCAAACAGTTCTATCTAACCCGTAGATAGAACTCCTATCTATGGGTTAAATGGGACTGCCCAGTCCAGGCCAGAGTGGATCTGGGAGTAATGGCAAGAGTGTACTCTGCATTCCCCAAAGCTGCAGCATTACTAGAACCTCACCATCAGATTGTTCAGTATCATATCCAGGACACTGCTGAGATACAGTCGGTGTATTGTACAGTCCTAGCCGATGGGGTCAAAAAAAGAAAGTGAAGAAAAAGAAAAAAATGGAAGGAAAGAAAAAGAAGATTAATTACAGGAGGAAAGATTAAAATGAAAAAAATGAAAAAGAAGATATATCAGTAGTACTAAAGACTAATAAAGAAAAAAAGTCAAGAAAGAAGAAAAAAGGAGAAAAGAAAGATTAAATATCACTAATATTAGAATTAAATAACTAAAGTTGGCAACCTGAGGCTCCCTTTTCAATAGCTACTACACCGAGGTGTAGGGGAGGGTGCTGGGCTACTCCTTTCCCAGTGTTGCTCCACTTTACCCTTGATATGTACCTTATAATACTGAGTGTTAAGCAAGGCAGTATCAAGTGATATTTTTTGTGTCTTTGGTATGACTCGACCCAGGATTGACCCCACCAGTCTCCTGAGCCATTGGCGAACACTCTACCCACTAAATCAACGGTTGGTTGGTTGTTTGGGTTTTATATGTATATCAAGCTTTGTTAATTATTTAATGCCAAATCCATTTTTGTGCAAATAATCAGTTCTATTTCAAACAATTCAATTTAGCACGAGTACACAGTTTGTCAAAAACATTTCTATTTCAAGCTATTCAGTTTAGTCAAACAGGTCTAATTCAAACAATTCAGTTTAGTATAAGTATAGTTTTTGTTTACACACAGTTAAATGTCAAAACAGTTCTATTTCAAACAATTCAGTTTAGCATAAGTACAGTTTCAATGTCAAAAACAATTCTCGTAAGTACAGTTTCAATGTCAAAAACAGTTCTATTTCAAGTAATTTAGTTTAGCATAAGTACACAGTTTAGATGTCAATTCAGTTTAGTATAAGTACGCAGTTTAGTCCTATTTGATCCATAGATAGGGCCCTGTCAGGTGCTATCATTCCGGGCCAGAGTGAACCTGGGAGCAAGGGCAATGAAGGGGGTGCTCCACATTCCCCAAACCTCCAGCATTACTAGAGCCTCACCATCAGATTGTTTTGTATCATATCCAGGACACTTGTTGGTAGGTGTCTTATCCCTCTGCAGAGGTGCAGTCAGTGTATTCTACAGTCCCAGCTGACCGGGTAACTAGGTTAATGTGTTTGTACTAGGCCATAAATGCAGGGGAAGTAATTCTTGTTATGTAAAAAGTGAAGGTTCTGTTGACTATAGTAAACAGATGGTTCATAAAATTTTGCTTAGTTGATTAAAAAAGAAAAAAAAAAGTCTGAACTGTACAACCTCCACAACGGACAGCATAAAATCAATTTTCTAGGTGGCGTACAACTTGTTTAAATCTAGTTTTTCTTCTCCTAGACTGGTTGCCTTACTATGGTTAAAGTGTCCAGTCTGCCCTACTATTTTCCCATAGGTGGGGTTTGGGGGAGAACAAATGGATTCATGCCTTTCCAAGGGCATTCTATTGAGTATTTTAATTAATCCATGTTGAAGTACTTCATCAACTGCATTGACTGAAATTTTGCTATTTAAAAAGGGAACAAACCTTTTAGGCTGGTTAGGTGGTGATGATTGTTTTGTTTTACAGTATATCAACCCTTTTTCAGTCATTTAACACCAAATTAAGTCATTCTAATAAAAGTTAAAACAATTCAGTTTAGTATAAGTACAGATCTTTGTTTACATACAGTTACATGTCAAAACAGTTCTATTTCAAACAACTCAGTTTAGCATATGTACACAGTTTAGTTCTATTTGATCCATATATCGGAGCCTATTAGGTGCTACCACTACCAGCCAGAGTGGACATGGGAGTGATGGCAATGAAGGGGTACTCCACTTTCCTCATAGCTCCAGCATGAGATCATTTAGTGTCATATCCAGGACACTCATTGGTGGAGGGGGGTCCTTACTCCTCTGCAGAGGTGCAGCCCATGTATTCTACAGTCCTGGTGTGGTATTTTGACCTTCGACCCGGCCAGAAATGCCATTCAGAGTGATGCACCAGAAGGAAGTGACACATTCTAATGCCAGTTATGACAGGAAATCGCGTGGGCGGAAATTGGCTGATGAAATGGGACGAGGTAAAAAATTCCCATGGTACACTCATAGACTGACGCACCAGAAGAGAGTGACCTCTGAACTGCATGACAGTTATTTCCGCTTGATGACGATCCAACATTCAATTCCAAAGATTGAGTAGGCGTTGAACTATTATATAACTCAGTCAAGACAGAAGTCAGAGAGTTCCAGTTAGAGTTCGGACAGAGTTATAGACGAGATGTGGTAGAGAAAGCCACATCAGGCCTTGGGGCCCTGATGAGTTGGGGTCCAGAGAGGTTGCTGATAAGATGTAGTAAAGAAAGCCATCACCCAGCAGAGTGGGCCTCTGGGCCTCCGGTTGAGCATCAGGAGAACAAGAAAGACACAACGGTGACGGCCATAGGAGTGGGGTCAAAATATTGCAGTTTCTGTTCAGTCTCCAACTCCCTCTCACACGCAAACCTTGAGTAACCCTTTCAAACGTTACAAATAAAGACAGAGGGGTATATATTGTTAAAGAAGTCTTCCTGCGTGCGTCTTTATTGTTGGTGTCGTTATGATTCTGCATATGAGAATATAACACTGGCTGACTGGGCCTTCAGTGCGGAGATCACATTCAAATGCCAGAGGGCACATTTAGCTTCCGGAGCTCAAGGGTTAAACAGCCTGACATTGTGAGAGTTATTTTAATATTATTGAAGTTGTGAAAAGAACATATAATTTATAATTTGAGTTTTCAGATAATTTTTAAAGTTTATAACAGGAGTCTCAAACATGGAATCCGCAAACGATTTTTCAATGACATGTACCGGAGTAATTTTCATGAAACTTGGTAATTTGTCCCTCACCTCTAACTATGTTTCTCCCTGGAGAAGGGTAGAATATTCTTTGATATTTTAGATACTTTCATTTCAATATAACCAACTGAAAAATACAAATAATCCAATTTGATATACATTTAAAAAAAAATATTCTTAATAGGTGTGAATGTAGGAGTTTGCGTTTCAACCGGTATAGTTTTTTAGATTGAACTTTGCCTCCCGCACTGGTCACTTCCAGTTGGAAGGTACGGGAGGAAATCCCGGCCTGAACACTGGCTGGTGCGAATTCAGTCTTTTTCAAGTTGACCAGCATGCAAGACTGACGTTTTTCTTTGTGGGTCACGAGCAAGGCAAAAAGAGGTAAGCACATGAATTCTCTTGAACTGATTCGATTTAAATCATCACTTTCGTGGTGCGTTTCCTTTTTTGGAACATTTATGAGTGCATTTGTTTTGTTTCAGTTTTCACATTGGAGAATGTGTGCTTGTTTTTATGCTGAACACGTGCGCAAATAAAGATATACATCTTCATCAGTACGAGACTTGTATCTTTGATTTTTGGACCCAGTTGCTGCTGTTACGATAGGAACTTAGGTGAAATCTAAACTAGCTTGTTTCAAAGAATTATTGTGGTGGAGTAGATGACTGACATTATAGAAAATAAACTTACACAACAGAATATGAGAAATTTTTTGTTTGCTTCCTAATGTAAGAAAGGGTACATTTGATTACCCATATTAGCATGGAGGGTGCACTTGTGATGATAGATAAAACAGAACACAAAGAGATTTGTTTTGCTTCATAACATTAAAAGAAATAGAATTGTCAACACATATTGGCATGGGGAAGGGGTACCTGAGATGACAGAAAATACACACAAATAGAAAATTTGTTTTGTTTCATAATATTAGAAGAAATAGATTTGTCAACTTATATTGGCATGGGGAAGGTGTGATTGAGATGACAGAAAATACACACAAATAGAAAATTTGTTTTGTTACATAACATAAGAAGATATAGATTTGTCGACATATTGGCATGGGGAAGGTGTACATGAGATGACAGAAAATACACACAAATAGAAAATTTATTTTGATACATAATATTAGAAGAAATAGATTTGTCAACTTATATTGGCATGGGGAAGGTGTACCTGAGATGACAGACACAACACACAAATAAAAAAAAACAGAGAAAATGTTTTAGGGCAGATTGTTAAACAGAAAGTTTATTTACTATCTCTTTAAATGAGATAAAATTTGTTTTTGTTTTCTGTTTTGATATTTATATTACAATTCGTAATTTACTCAAGGAATTTGATAAAAAAGAAAAATGACCCCCTTCCTTTTGCACTAATTCACATATTCAACAATCGTTTTTAGAGAATACTTTTATTTGTAGAAATAGTGGCATTGATTTTGATGAAAAAATTAACAGTAATTAGTTAGCTGTATGGGTTTATAACTATTGAAATTCAATCCCCCCCACCTCATCTCATGACACAATGGCCCCTTTTGAGGCCCCTGGTTTATAAGAACCATAATTTCATTGTTCATAAAGAACTATGTTGTTTTTTTAATCTTACTTAAACTGCCATATTGCCGCCAAAGCATTTTTTTTTGTTCCATTTTTGTTGTTGTTGTTGTATAGAAGTGACCTTATTTGGAAATTTACTCTTTTTAAAAATGTTTTCAAAACTATCTTATAACACAATATAATATAGTTAATAAGAAATAAGAGACTAAGGGAGAGAATTCATGTATTCAGAGTTAGCTCCCTTGGCATTCTAGTAGTAAGTTACTAAGTTTTTTTTTTTACTTAGATACGGTAACAAAATGGGGTACCCAATGAGAATTGAATTCACTCGTGAAGGTTTGTTAGTCGAGCTTGCTAACAATTTTATTACCCGAGGTGACCTTGGCATTCTAGTAACATCCAGAAACAAAAGATATAAGATAAAATAAATCAGGGTCAGAAATAAAGTCACAATTAATTCATGTTGGCCAAATAGGTTGGGTTGGGTTTCATGGCATATCAACCTTTGATGGTTATTTAATACCAAATCCTCTATATACATATATATAATATATATATGATTTGGTTTGGTTGGGTTTTATGGCATATCAACCATTGTAGGTTACTTAATGTCAAATCCTCTTTATACATATATATTAAATATATACAATTTGGTTTGGTTGGGTTTTATGGCATATCAACCATTGTAGGTTATTTAATACCAAATCCTCTTTATACATATTTATTAAATATATATGATTTGGTTGGGTTGTGTTTTATGGCATATCAACCATTGTAGGTTATTTAATGCCAAATCCTCTTTATACATATTTATTAAATATATATGATTTGGTTGGGTTTTATGGCATATCAACCATTGTAGGTTATTTAATGCCAAATCCTCTTTATACATATTTATTAAATATATATGATTTGGTTTGGTTTGGTTTTATGGCATATCAACCATTGTAGGTTATTTAATACCAAATCCTCTTTATACATATATAATAAATATATATGATTTGGGTGGGTTGGTTTTTATGGCATATCAACCCTTGTAGGTTATTTAATGCCAAATCCTCTTTATACATATTTATTAAATATATATGATTTGGTTTGGTTGGGTTTTATGGCATATCAACCATTGTAGGTTATATAATACCAAATACTCTTTATACATATATATTAAATATGTGATTTATAAACACATTTTGTAAATAACATTTTTCAAATGAGACTAAGCTCATTTTTTGTACACATTTAAATGGTTTCAAGTATTGCTATATAACAGTAACAATTTAACAGCAGTCATTTGTTGGCCACTCATTTGAATGGATATACATATTTGTAAGTGAATGATTTGTAAATAATTTATTTTCAAATGAGAATTAATTTATTTGCACACTAGTATTGCTTTTGGTTCTCTACAGTTGAATAGTTTCAATTATTGCTGATATTAATAATTCTTTTCAACATTACTCATTTATTTGCACACAGCTATTCCAAATTTTGCTATGTATCACTGACAATTCAATTAAACATCAGTCATTTATTTACTCACTGTTAAATTACAAACAGTTCTATTTCTAACAATTCAATTTAGCATAAGTCAACAAAGTTAAATTGTTTCAAGTATTGCTTTGTATCACTAACAATTTAATTAAACATCAGTCATTTGTTTACACGCTGTTAAATGATCAAACAGTTCTATTTCTAAAAATTCAATTTGTCATAAGTCAATTGTTTTCACTCGGTTTAAATGTGAAACAGTTCTCTTTTACTTATAGATGGGATCCTATCAGGTGCTCCAGGCCAGAGTAGACCTGGGAGTGATGGCAATGAAAGGGTACTCTGCATTACCCCAAAGATCCAGGACTTGAGCCACACCATCAGATTGTTTAATGTCATATTCAGGATACTTGTTGGTGGGGTGGGGGGCACTTAGCCTTTTGCAGAGATGCAGTTGGTGTATTTTACAGCTCTCACAGCCAACTGGGTGAGCCAGTTAAGGTTACATTTTGTAGAGAATTATATTTTTAGTTAAACACTTAAAGATTCGTTTTTTTCCCTGAATTTGAATAAACATGGCCTCTGTGTGTGTGTGTGTGTGTGTGTGTGTGTGTGTGTATATATATATATATATATATATAGTTGGTTTTGTTTTATATAACTCTGAGATGATTTTCTTTTTAATAAAACACAGAAAGCGTTGGTAACCTTGATACAATGTTTTGAATATTTATTCATACACTCAGACAGGACAGGTTTGGTTTGGCATGGCATATCAACCATTGTAGGTTATTTAATGCCAAATCCTCTTTATACATATATATTAAACATATGATTTGTAAATACGTTTTGTAGATACACATAGTTAAATGATCAAACTGTTCTATTTCTAACCATTCAATATACCTTAAGTCAACCAAGTTAAATGTTTCCAAGTATTGCTCTGTATCACTAACAATTCAATTAAACATCAGTCATTTGTTTACACACAGTTAAATAATCAAACAGTTCTATTTCAAACAATTTAATTTAGCATAAGTCCTTTGTTTGCACTCAGTATAAATGTCAAATGGTTCTATTTGATCCATAGATAGGACCTTGTCAGGTGTTAACACTCCGGGGTCACAGTGGACCTGTGTTGCGATGCTAATAAAGGGGTGCTCTGCATTCCCCAAAGCTCCAGCATTTATGGAGCCTCACCATCAGAAACAGAACAGGTGCAAAAATAAGTAAATGAAGAAATGTTGATTTTTTTAATTATTGATATATTAAAAAATTTTTGAAATTTAAATCATTTTTAAATGAAAATTTCAACTTGACTGAAATAATTAGGAATCATCACACACTTATACAGGGTGGAACGATAAAATTGTCGTCCTAAAAAAAAAAAAAAAACATACTCGGCAAATGGTGGCGATCAGGCTGGCTTTGGTGTTGTGGGAGGTCATGTTGGTGATGTTTTTGATGTATGACCAAACGAAGTAGTCCAGCGGGTTCGGGTCGGGGGGGGGGCAGTGAGAGAAGGTTACAAAATCGTAGCACTCCTTCTGAAGCCAAGCCTGGGTCTCTTTGGAATTGTGAGCCGGCACCGAGTCCTGCTGCCACACCCAGGGTCTGCAAGCGGCCACCTGATTGCACCAGGGGATCACCACACTCTTCAGCACATCCAGGTACACTTTCAAGCCGACTTCGAAGATGTGAAGTGGCACGATGTGGCCCTCACTTGAAACCACACCGATGACCATAACCGTAGCCGAAAACTTTGTTTTCATCACCCTGGGCATGTCCCTGTTATTCGTGGCAATCCAGATTTGCATTTAGAGGGTGCTGGTAATGGTCCTGATCTCACTTGTTGAACATTGTGTCACTTTCAGACATGATAGAAGGCTCCTATCACTCTTGGGATTTGTACACAACTGGCCAACTAGTAGATGGTCTGCAACAAAAAAAGAAAACTGGTTTTCATTAAACAGAAATGGAATCATGTCGTCTTTTCTAGGGCGACAATTTTATCGTTCCACCCTGTACACCTGAAGATAATTTAAGAAATAAAAATATTATTCAAAATAAAATATATTTTAATTCACCAATATAAAAAATAATCAAATAATGAGCAAATTATCATTCAATTATAAATAACCAAATAAAACTGATAATTGTTATTATCCCACTTCATCCTAATACACTCAAAACATTTCTCTCGTAAAGATGGCTTAGAAGAGTAAGTAAAAATAAAGTTGGCGACTGTAGTCGAGGGCAACCTGAAGGCTCTCTTTTCAATAGCTACTACACCAAGGTGTAGGGAAGGGTGTTACTCCTTTCCCTGGATTGCTCCACTTTACCTTGATACGTACCTTATAATACTGAGTGTTAAACAAGGAGCTATCAAGTACCATCTTTTTTAAAGTCTTTGGTATGAGTCGACCTAGGATTGAACCCCAGTCTCCCGGACCATTGGCAAACACTCTACCCACTAGGCCAAAATAAATGAAATTATGAAGACATGAAACAAATAGTAATGAAAATGAATTATTTCAATTTTATAGGGAAAAAGTTAGATATATATATATATATAAAAGTTGGCAACCGTAGTCAAGGGCGACCAGAAGGCTCCCTTTTCAATAGTTACTACACCAAGGTGTAGGGAAGGGCATTACTGCTTTCCCTCGATTTGTCAACTTTACCCTTGATATGTACCTTATATTGCTGAGTGTTAAGCAAGTAGGTATCAAGTACCATTTTTAAAGTCTTTGGTATGACGCGACCTGTGATTGAACCCAGGTCTCCCAGACCATTGGCGAACACTCTACCCAGTAGGCCAATTATACATAATATAATTATTTATAAGCAATGAATAAAAATTCTAAACTAGAGAGAAAAAAACTTAAGTGTAAAGTGCATTTTGATTAAAAATAAATGATATAAGTTAAAAATATGGGACATCAATTATAAGTATTGTAATTTACGAAGCTCTTTGCTTCATTGTGGCACAAGGCCGAATGAATGGGGCACACAATGAGACTCAAACTCACTCGTGTAGGTTTGCTAGTCAAGGTTGCTAACCATTACACCACCAAAGGTACCCCATCAATTATAAGTATTGTCATTTAGAATATTCAGACTATTGTCTACATTTTCATTCATTATTCACAACGTTTCAGCTAATATGTCTTTCTGTCTTCTAGAGGTAATTCATGTCAAACTTGTGAGCCTATACAGAACCTCAAACTGAACCCTTTATCTATTTTTATTTCATCGAGCCCTTCTGATTACTGGCTTCAAAATCCAAATATTCAAAGTGAAAATAATCGTCAAACTTCAAAGAAATTCAGACAAATATCAATATAGGTTATATGCAAAGTGGCCATTAACAAATTTCCCTAAAAGAGGACTTATTGTGTTATTTATAGTGGTGTGTCAATAAACTGGACTTTTCCCTTAAATTGCAAATAAAGGAGGACTTATGTTGTCTGTTGTGGTGTGTTGATAAACTGGACTTTTCTCTTAACTGCAAATCTCTATATCACAAAGATCATCTTTTCTGCTTGTCAATCTAAATCCGAATTCTTTGATTTATTCATAGTTAGACTTGGTCTTTCTTTACGGCATTTTTCAAGGGGTGAATAAGCACTCAAACCTTAATATTATCTGCTCTCAACAGGGACTCAGCCTGTATCCAAAAATAGAGGGCAGTGAACATGCCCGACCTTGTAATTTAAACCTAACTGAAGTCGAATGTTGCATTTGAACACCTCTCTACATAATCTTATTTACCAACCCCCCCGCTCGGGCAGGATATGACACAAGCTCAATTTTTAAGTGAAGTTTAACAGGTTTGAATTCAGAGTTTTCCTTCTCCTAGACTAGTTGCCTCACCAAAGCTGAAGAACCTAGTCTGCCCTACTATTTACCCATAGCTGGAGGGAGAATAATTGAATTCATACCTTTCCCAAAGGTATTAGTACTATGTGAAATGCAATTAGTCTCGTCCAGGATTTGAACTCGGGTCGCCATGTCCATTTCCATTACACCACGGGCACCTCTGCATAATAGGCTATTCCATGTGGAGTCCTTGAGTGAATAGAGAAAGCTTGTTACCATGGTGAAAAATTAGGGTCCTGTTTGAATATATAAAGATCAAAACAGGTCCTGTTTAAGTTGACACTGGATGATGGATGGCCAGCTAAAAAGCTGAATGTTTGGTGTTCCTATATCTGCTATGCAGCAAAGGTTCAGTTTGAGCAAGTGCATTTGAAAGAAGCGTAAGGTCATCTGCATAGACTGCATCAATAATAGTTTCTTTGGGATATCGTTTAATAAATATCAGTAGACGGTTTTAAATAAAAGCTTTTATTGAATTGTATAAAAGAAAATGATTCCACTAAGTTCCGCTGAATATGGAATGACAATCATTCAGAGACCGATATATTGATACCTAGGCCATTGACGAACACTCTACCTATCAGAACAATTCTTATCCGACACTAATTCTATTTGATATTAATCATTTGTTTGTAAACAGTTAAATGGTTCCAAGTATTGCTATTTATTGCTTGCACACAGTTAAATGGTTTCAAATATAGTAAATGATTAAATAGATCTATTTGACCCAGAGATAAGACCCTGAGTCAGAGTGGACCTGGGAGTAATAGCAATGGAGAGGTACACCATGACTGGAGCCTTACCCTCACATCCAGGACACTTACTGGGGGAATCTTTATCCTCTGCAGAGACATAGTCAGTGCTTTCTACAGCCCCAGTCAACTGGACTGAAAAAGGAAGATGTGACATAAAGTCAATTTTTTTTAGCAGAGTAAAGCAGGTTTGAATTCAGAGTTTTCCTTCTCCTAGATTGGTTGTGTAAACAAGGCTACTGAAGCTAATCCATTCAACAATTTACCCACAGCTGAAAGGAGAACAGATGGGTTCATGCCTATCCACAGAGCATACATGCAAAGTGAAATGCAAACAGGAATTGAACTCACAAACTGATTGGACCTGGGAGAACTTCACATTCCCGAGAACTGGAGCCTCCTTTACTGATGCCTCCATACTCCTGGCCTTGTGCCACAACTCATATTACTTCTTCTAAACTACAGTCAGTATGTACACAGTGGTGATGTAAATAGGTTTTTGTTGGTCGGCCAACACTGACACGTCCATGTGTAGGGGTTCATGAATTTGTCCTTGTTTCTCCACTTGCATCCAGTACACCTTGCTCATCTTACTTCGATGGTTTGTGAGATGGGAGGTAAGTGGGCGTGTAGGGATCCATAGAAGAATGGGTTCGTCTTTGCTTCTCTAGCAGTGTCCCGCATGTCCTGTTTGTCTTACTTGGATAGTTTTTGAGATGGGAGGTAAGTGGCCGTACAGCTGTTGCTTCGTGGGGTGCTGTTGGCAGGATTTGTTCAAAATAATTTGTAACATTCTGGTGTAGTTCCTATCTAGTTTTTTTCTCAATGTGTTGCATCCATACACAGCAACAGCGCAGAAGAAATCCTGTTTTATTTTATTGGCTAGATCAAACTTCCATATGATCGATAACCTACTGATAGCAGTCCAGACCTTCGCTAGGCATATCAGTAGATATTACACCCCAGGTATGTGAACTTGTCTACTAAGTTGAGAGGCTTGCCACTAGAAATAGGCATAGGTCTTTTAAGCTAGATTAGCAATCGATTGTAAGTGAGATCGATCCTCACTGGGTGTCCTATACTACAACTAAGCTAAACTTAGTAAATAACAGTATTGGTCCCGGTTCTTTCATTTGAGGAAACGACAAAATTTCGCTAATGTTTCTTGGTAGGTCGTTTTTTTTAGAACAAGGGGGATAACTCAGTGTTTGGCATGCAAAGAACGTTACCGAGATTTTTAAGCGTGGAAACTTATTTGAAACTTAATCCAACTCAACTCCTTCACCAACCTCTTCATTTCTGGGTTGGGAAAAATACATACGACTACTCTTAAACTTCTCTACGAAGACGACAAGAGATCAGAGTCAGATTTCATAGAGATGCCCCAGAAAAAAAAAGATATGTGAGCACCGACATTCTTCCTGATTTTCTTTGAGCGTAATGGACACAAATTATTAGGCTTTGTCTGGGTTCTTTGTTTAACGGCATATAAACCTTCGTGGGTTATTTAATGCCAAAGCCAATCTTATAGAAGAGTAGTAAGTAAAGTAAAATTGGTGACCCCAGTCGAGGGCGACCAGAAGGGACCCTTTTCAGTAGCTACTATACCGAGGTGTATGGGATGGACACAACTCCTTTCCCTGGATTACTCCACTTTACACTTGATCCTCACCTTATATTGCTGAGTGTTAAGCAAGGAGGCATCAAGTACCATTTTAAAAGTCTTTGGTATGACGCTACCTGGGATTGAATCCAGGCCTCCCGGACCATTGGCGAACACTCTACCCAATAGACTAATAAGCCGGTATTAGAACAGTAGTAGTGATACCATATTAAACCCATGGCTGGGTGGAGACAGGGGGTTCATGCCTTTCATAGAGGTATTAGTGCGAAAGTGAATTAAATAGTGTAACTAGAGTTCGAACTTGTTATACAATTTTTATATTCAATGTATTATCATTAGATTATTAAATAACCGGCTCATTGACCTAGTGGGTAGAGTGTTCAGCAATGGTCCTGGAGACCTGGGTTCAATCCCAGGTCGCGTCATAAGGAACGTATCAAGGGTAAAGTGGAGCAATCCAGGGAAAGGAGTAGCGCCCTCCCCTGTAGAAGCTATTGAAAAGGGAGCCTTCTGGTTGCCCTCGACTACAGTCGCCAACAACTTTATTAAATAAAAATAAATTTTATTTCAGTCCTTGTCCAGAATAGCCCGCAGAGAAAATATCCAAGTTGATATACCCAAAAATTATATATAAGAATCTAACAAGTATATACAATCCCTTTTGGACTCAATTTTTAATAGAATTTTGTATGTGTGTGTGTGTGTGTGTTTGAAAACAAAACCTATCTGACAGTAATTAAATGAATGAATTATTATGTAATATGAGCTACCTGATAAATTAATTAAAAATAGAATCTTGAATATCCTCCTAATACGTACATTACTTTTTAATTGTATTCACTCCTAATATAGTTTTTATTTATCCATTTATTTTATTTGTTAATCAGTTTAAACACGAGTGAGTGGCTTGTCTCGTCAACAAGTAATCAAAGATCAAAAACAGAAGGGAGATTTTTTTGTAGTTGTCTAGAATATATATATATATATATAGTCATTTTTAACTGAACGATTACATTTAAATAAATGTCTTCCACCCACTATATTTCTTTAGTTCTTCTCCCTACCCAACAACCAACAAATTTAGACGATGGCAACCTAGGGTAGACTGCTGATATATGATTTTGTGATTTAACGGTTAAAAAAATGAGAAATTTTACTCTTATCTCAGTGGTGGTTACGAATATTACACACAAAGAAGTATGGATGATCAAAAGCATTATAAGCTGTCCTTTTTTTATATTAATAAATTCTCAGGAATGGTTTATCTCCCTTTATATTAATTCTCTTGCGGGCTTCCGTAGACAAAATATTGTCAACCGAAAAACCACAGTAAAAAAACACAGACTTACTTAGAATACTTTTTTGATCTAATTAGTCCAATTTAATCAGTATTTTTATATTAATTGAAAAAAAAAAATCAGTCACCTATAATGACAATTTTAAAGATCTAAAATAAAATTTAAGATATATTTATATATCCTGATTTTTTTCCTTTTTATTAACCACATCCGTAGAAGATTAAGCAGCAAAAACGAATTTTTAAAAAAACTGGAAAAAATATTGTATCTTATTTTACCGTTTATTTGGGGTTTTTTAAACTTAAAATAGTCATCTGTACAAACAAAATAGACAAATTATTATTTAAAAGGAAATCAAACCCAATTCTCCATGGAATTGTTTTTTAAAAAATGTAAAAAAAAAACATTTACCTGCACCTTCATTAAGGGAATTAAATTAACAAATTGATTGACGGGGGTGGGGGTCTAATATGATAACAAAAAATTAATAAAATATTGTCTTCAGAATTTTGAGAAAAAAAATCTCTTTTTCAAAAACCGTATCTTTTACTGCTTAAAATGACGAAAATTTTAATTAAAATTCGATATTTAGACGATTTAGGGGGAAATTAAAATAAAAAATTCATTAGCGGGATATTCTGGACAAATACAGATCATTCAAAATCAGATTTATGAAATTTTATTAACAATCCGGGAGACCTGGGTTCAATCCTAGGTTGTGTCATACCCAAGACTTTAAAAAATGGTACTTGATACCTCCTTGCTTAACACTCAGCAACATAAGGTACGTATCAAGGGTAAAGTGGAGCAATCCAGGGAAAAGAGTAGCGCCCTCCCCTACACCTTAGTGTAGTAGCTATTGAAAAGGGAGCCTTCTGGTTGCCCTCGACTACCGTCGCCAACTTTACTTACTTTATATATATATATATATATATATATATATATATATATATATATATATATCAGTTAATCCCTAAAAAAATACATGAAAATGGTAGTTATGGAGCAATCAAATCATTTATTTAGGGTTTTATCCTGCTTTGCCAGCCGATATTGAGCACTTTCTTTATATATATATATATATATATATATATATATATATATATATATGGATAGATAGAGAGAGGGGGAGATGCAATACACCATCCAGATAAGAATAATAAGTTTTTTTATATTTAAACAATACATCTTTAACTCACACCAATTCACTCACCCGCAATATTTCCACAGATAAGAAGATGGCAACTTACGGCGATTGCCGATAGATAATTTTGGAAATTTGTTAAAAGAAGATTACAGATAAGTTTCAGTCATTATTTCTATTTTATCTACTTATTTATTTTTATCAAACATTTACCTATTTAAATACCCCGTCGATTTCGCGACTAAAATGTAAATATTCATTAAAAAAAACAAAAAAAAAAAAACGAATAAAGCCTAAAACCAACTTTTATTTAGATGGTGAATATAATTATATTTCTGCAGATAATTCTTTATTTAATCAGTGAGCTATTCTGGATAAATCCCTTCATTTCGGATGAAAAGTTTATTTTAATTTCTAAAATTAGATTCGGACGTTAAAAGTACATATACACTTTTTAGGATTTTATTTTAAAAAAAAAAAAGTCATACCTTCTTTTTTTTTTCTCAGTCATTGGATTGAAAGTTCGGCAACGGGTTTCCACTCATAAAATTATCGACTGTAAAAATATATATATGTATAAATATTTGTATACATATATCGTCTTTCTAATAAAAATCAAAAGAAATATTTGTCGCTTGCGCTTAATTTGCTCAAAAAGAAAAGAACGGAAATAGCCGATGTTTAACGAGAATTAGTTCCGCAATATATTTAACCCGATACACAATACATTAGTGGATATTTCCACACCGGAAAAAAAAGCGTTGTTAGTGCACCGGTGTAAAACATATCGTAATTTACTAAGCTCTTTGCTTCGATGTTGCACGAAGCCAAATGAATGGGGCTACCAATGAGATACGAACTCACTCGTGTAGGTTTGCTAGTCAAAGTTGCAATCCATTACACCACCAAAGGTGCCCTAAAACATATATGAGTAGACACTGATACATTGCGTTATTATATCCTTACTTAGCGTAACGTTTATCGTTGTAGTAAATGGAATCAGCAGACCGAAGATCAAATTCTGGATGTGGCTGTTTAAGTTTCATTGTTTGCTATTGCCCTTGGGAAAGGTATGGTTCCGTTTATTCTCCCCCTTTTCCAGCTATGAGTTACTAGTAGGGCAGATTGGGTTCTTTAGCCTTGGTTAGGGTATCAGTCTAGGAGAAGGTCGATTCTCAATTAAAACCAGTTGAAAAACACCATTAAAAATTGACATTGTGTCACATCCTGTCCATTGCGAAGGGTTTTGGTAAATACATCCCTTCTTTTTTTAGAGCCCAGTCGACTGGGGCTGTAGAGGGCTACCCCTCCAACACACTCCAACGAGTGTCCCGGATATAACACTAAACAATCTGATTGGCTCCAGTAATGCTGGAGCATTGGAGAATATGGAGTACCCCTTTATTGCCATCACTTCAAGATCCACTCTGACTCGGAGTGGTAGCACCTGATAGGTCCTATGGGTCAAATAGAACTGTTTGACATTTAAATGAGTACAACCAAATGACTTAGCTGAATTGAACTGTTTGAAATAGAACGGTTTGATCATTTAAATGTGTGTAAACAATGTAGGATGACTTTGGCCGGGAATTTTTGTTGTTGGCGAGAGGGAAGTGTTGTTTGTGTTTAGCGAGGAAGATGGTGTAACGTCTGTGTGTTTACGTTGAGTTGTTTCCTCGCTTAGTGTTGTTAGTCCCCTCGCTAAGTTTTAAGGGTAAATAAAGGTAGAATGAGGAAGAAGATAAGATGCCGAAGGTCGAAATATATTTTTATGAATAGGTTTTTATTTGCAGCATAGAATATTGGGTTTGCTTTTGTGCTACAAGACTCGTGGCGAGTAAGCTTGTGAGTATTGAGACGAAATTGTGTTATGAGATGTTGAGAAGGTTGAGAGGGCAGAGTGTGTCGTCGGGTGTGTGAGGGATTATGTTCGTTGTAGTTTCGAAAGCCATGTTGCAGTTGTAGGAATTGAACTTTAGAGTCACCATGGTTTTTGTCCGTTTGGTGGAGAGGCGTGCGTTGTCTCCATTAAAGTGGCCCAGAGGTGAATTGAGAACTAGGTGTCGAGAGCTTAATTGTGCGTTGGATCGACATAGACAATTTTGGGGGGTGACATAGAATTGTGCCTGTGCAAGGCTTGTTGAATGTATCTAATTTATATTCAACTGGGATTCCTTGCAAGGAATCCATAAATTAGATGGGTTCCCTCGTGTGTCCATGCTGCTGCTGCTGCTATTCTAGAGCCGCAGTGAGACGTCTGCACTGGGCGGCGTTGTCCAGCTAAAAAGCATCGCTATTGAAGAACGGCCAGTGTGACGTCTGCACTGGACGGCGTTCTCCAGCCAAAGAGAGTGGGTTTGGCAGCTTACCCAATTTCCTGTTGCCCGTAAAGAAAGGCCCGGGTTGAATAGGATAAGTCATCTTGATTGGGTGAAATTAAGTGTCTAATTAAATTTGTGCGCCAAACCAAAATACGAAATTTCCCTTCACTACAACAAATGATTGATATTTAAGTTAATTGGTCCTAATACATAACATTTAGCCGCGCAAAAAAATGAATGATGTTGAACTGAATAATTAATTTTAAATAGCAATAGTTATAACCACTTCACAGTCTGCAAAGAAATGATTAACATTGAATAGAATTATAAGTGTTTGATAGCAATAATTGAAACCACTTCACTGTGTAGTAACAATAGAAATACTAGTATGGGAAGAAATTAGTTCTAACTCATTTAAAAATGAAAGTACTGACAATCTAATCTCTTACATATCGTGTCTCGTTGGTCTGTTGGGTAGAGTGTTCACCAATGATCCGGGAGACCTGCGTTCAATCCCAGGTCGCGCCATACTAAAGACTTTAAAAAATGGTTCTTCATACCTCCTTGCTTAACCCTCGGCATTACAAGGTACGTATCAAGGGTAAGGTAAAGCAATCCAGCGAAAGGAGCAGTGCCTCCCCCTAGACCATGGTGTAGTAGCTATTGAAAAGAGAGCCTTCTGGTCGCCCTCGACTACAGTCGCCAACTTTACTTTTACTTACATGTCGTGTATATCTATTTAAATATGTATAAACAAATCACTGTGGTTAAATTGTTACCGTTACATAATATTACTTGAAACGATTTAACTATGTGCAGACAAATGATTAATAGTGAATAGAATTATTTATATTAGATAGCTATAATTGAAACGAATTGTGTACTAAAAATAAATGCAGGTTCATTTTAATTTGTTATCATCAAAATGTATTTACAAATCATATATATTTAATATAATTAGGATACGGCATAGAACAACCTTCAATGGTTGATATGTCATAAAACCCAACCCAACGAAATCATATATATTTAATATATATATAAAGAGGATTTGGCATTAAATAACCTACAATGGTTGATATGCCATAAAACCCAACCAAACCAAATCATATATATTCAATATATATGTATAAAGAGGATTTGGCATTAAATAACCTACAATGGTTGATATGCCATAAAACTCAACCAAACCAAATCATATATATTTAATATATATGTATAAAGAGGATTTGGCATTAAATAACTTACAATGGTTGATATGCCATAAAACCCAACCAAACATTCTTAGTCTTAAACTCATAACTCTAGGTTATTATGATAGAAATTTCTATCATGGAACTGGCATGAGATATTCACAGAAACTTAGAAGATTCGTTTTTCGTTTGTAATAATTGTTGGTTGTTGGTAGATTGCTGAGGTCTATTGAGATGATTATGAGTTTCTTATCTGACTCTTTTTTCTTCTTTTTACCACATTCACTTGTTGTCTTTGCTCGTGCGAACCTGCAAGAGACTTAATGACGAAAAGAAAGCGACAAGGATACCTTTGAACTTAAAAATCTATTTTAGGGTTCAACAACCATTCTGTACAAAGAACGTTTTCCTGTACCAGTAGAAATTGTCATGTCTCCCACTCAAGGAGTTGAAATAAATTAGAGACATATTCGGTGAGTTACAAGTTCGGGTGTTTTTTAATGTTCAGTGAGATATATTTAGCAGAGGCGGTTGCTAACAATAGACACAACCTGCCGCTAAGCACATGACTGGATGAGCAAGTGTGCTACTTACGCGCAGCCGAGGTGAATAAGTCCTTTCAATATTAGAGGTTAAGTGAGTGAATTTCTCTTTTTGGCGCCAGGAAGCTCATCCCTCCAGGCATGCTCAGATTTCGCTTGCTGTCCGAAGAATTGAGTAAGCCAGCGAACAGTTGCGTCGAGCAGCTATAATGGCAGACTAGCCAATTACGACTGGCTTGGTAAATAGAGAAACCAGTATTTACGGATACCCTCATCGAATCTTGATTGGCCACTGGTTTCAGTGTGGATATGTTGCGGAACCGATAAGCATGTCGACCATGCAAATGATTTAAGTTTAAGCGTGCGAGTAATGACAGCCAGAGACAATGACGGAAACAAAGGCGAGGTAACAAATATAACAAAGATGACAATTCATTGTCGTGTTTACAAGTGCGTGTGTAAAGTCCGTGGCAGTTGTATTTGTCTTCAGCTAGAAGGGTGATGTCGGTAGGCCGTCTGCTTTAACTAGTTCATAAGAACTAGTCAGAGATTCTACAACACAAAGGTTGGAGACCTGTAATAGTCCTTAAAAGGACATTTTCACAAATCTATCTAGATGTAAGGTGGATGCGACTACGAGATGTAGGATCACGCCTTTGGAGCTTCACTTACGAGTCCGGATTCTCAAGAATCGTAACAAACATGCATCGGCAAGCGCACAACAATCACTAAAATACAACATTCGCTCTATGAGAGCCCACTTAGAACCAGGTGAAATTAATGATTTATTTGCACTGAAGGCCTATGTACAATTAAATAATGATGGGGAAGGGAGAACCCCCCTCCCAAATAATTGGCAAAAATAAGGATAAACCCCATTTGGTTACCCTCCCGTCCCCCGTCTATGATGTGAAGAGATGATTGTTTTCTGATATCCGAATGGACCGAAATTAAGCTGGAATGTCCCTATGTGGGGAATGGATAAAAAATAATGGGATAAAAGAAACGCGGGGGATGGCGTGGCGAGGAATGGGTTGCATGGATTACAGTAATGTGGGTCCAAGATCCTCAAAAAGTTGGAACTAGTGGAAGGTTAAGATGATAAAAGAATGGGGGATGGGGAGTATCTTGGATACTAACAACTAAATAATGGAGCCAAAGACGCACCTGAAACAGCTAACTAGGGGGTAAAGTGGTACAAGAAATTCCTACTTACCGGGGGTAGGGTCCTGAAGGATCTGGACCATCGTCGCCATGCACAGGAAGATGAGGAAAGGATGACTCCAACGTTGCCCCCTTTCATACGATCAGGTTCGCTGCATACACCCACCTTTTGCCGAATGTTATGAGATCCAAGCGTTTTCTATCGCATTTAATCTTGACCCGAAGCTGATGCCTAAAGAACAAAACCAGTTCACGATGAGAAAAGTTTGCACCGTCATACAATCCCTTTTTCGCGTCTTTCAAATCACCATTCTAGCCACAGCTAGGATTACGAGAAACACCACTCGCTTCTCACTCTAATACGGACGTAACCAACATCGAGCAGCACGAGCTGCTTGGGACTGATGCGAGCCGTTCACTCCCCGACGTGACTCCAAAACGGGAGAACTCGTTGAGCAATAGTAGAAGGCATACAAAGCCGTTTCCTCTAAACCATTGCCGCAGCGAGGACAATCGGGTGTGTCTTCTTTTTAGAAATAAATACACATTCGCAGCCGTCAGTAACTGATTAAATCTCCCAACTGGGCCTAGTGTGAAGGAAATGGAGAGCAACTAGCGTCCAGTTGCCAGACAAAAAAGGTGGCCGTAACTCAATACTAACCTACAGAAACTTCGTTACACAAGTCAATGGAAACGAGAACAAAAAAACACAAACTTGGACACAGAGCTCACTGCAGGTCAGAATCTGTATCGCCGGGCGCACCACTGAGTGTTGAAAAACCTTGTCTATACATAGAGCGAAAGTGATAACACACTACTAATCGAAATTTCATCCATATAAAAAAAACAGTGGTAATAAAAATCCTTCATAAGCTTTCAGAATTGGCTCTGGAAATTATCCACTTTATTTTGATAAAGTGATATAACATGAGGGCAGATAATATTACCACGTGGTACAAAAATGTTAGTTGAAGGTGTTGAGTTCTGTTGCCTCTTGTTATATTTAAAGGAAGAACAAATGAATTGACGAAGATATTGATAGTTTTCAATTTGGAAGTTTAATCACAGCCAGAATGATAACCCTTGTGCTTTAAGTCGCAGGGAGAAGAAAACGGTTGTAAATAGCTGAGCCGGTATTGAGATGCTGTCGTCAGGACAGGAATTAAAATGCTGAAGTTAAAAGCAGTAGTTGAAAGTAACCAATTTGTTTCCCCGAAGATCCGTTGGTTTAGAAGGAATGATAAATGATGAAAGAATGATTTTCCAGACACCAACGGTCCATAAATTGGATGAGGTCTCTTCATGGTGCTTAATGGACTGCTCGAAATATGTGAGAGAGAGTCAGTGAAGAAGAGTCAGTGAAGAAGAGTGAATGTGGTCTCTCATGTTGGTTGGTCCTTCCCCTGCTAGGAAGCGAAGAGAGAGAATGTGTGCTCTCATGTTGGCTGGCTTGTCCTGCAGCTAGCCAATGGGGAAGCGAGAAGAGGAAGACAGGACAGGTCTGTCCTGCTCGAAAGGCCTGTGTGGAAGAGAGGGTGAAAGAATGTTACCGCGCCTTTTTATAGTTGCCCGGAGAAGTGACCCGGACAGAATGGCATGAAATATTCTCATTGGTCGAAAATATGAGTTTAGGACCAAAACAGTCAAAATATTCCGGCGCCAGACCATAATTTGAAATTCTTTCTGCTACTGTGACTTTTGCAAGACTGGCACTGTTAGTGTTGTAAACAGATGGATTGTTTCTTAATTAACTGTTATTGCTCGTCAGGGTTACGAATGATTTCCTCATTTCCGGTCGTAACCGGATGTAGCGTTTTTTAGCGATTAGAGTGGTCTGGTTTATTTTGTGCGATTTGAAGGCTTTTGAAGGTCAGGGGCTAAGGGCAAGGCTGTGTTGCCGTAAGATATCTGACTCCATATTTTGGTTACACTGCTTCACCCCACGTTGACTGGCCGGTGCAATGCCTTGCCCAAAGAAAGTCCCAAAAGAAATATACAAAAAGAAAAAATAGAAACAGATAAGAGACGAAAACATTTCTTACATACTTTCCTTTATTTACTTGGTGAAGGGACTAACCGACGCTACGTCTTGTGACGCAGCGTGGTGCCCAAAACACCAGACAGCAAAATTGGTGTTGTCGGTTCGGCGTCACTACCTGAAAGAGAAAGAATACTTTGCTCCCTAAAGGGAAAAGAGAAAATCCTTTTTTTCTTTTTACGCATGCGTCATCTCCTTTTCCGTTAGAGACCTCTGGGAGTTTCTTCAAATTTAATAGTTTTCTTTTTATCTATTTATTCATTTTTTTAAATTCAATTTTTTATTTATTTATCCGTTCCCTACAATTTACACTTGAAAAGAGAATGACATGCCCATTCCTGTACATAAACTCCACTCCACTTGATAATTCCATTGTTGTTTTCTTGCTATATTTTTCACTCGTATTGTCAAGTAGGGAGTATAACATCCTGGCCAGATAGTTGCCTCTCTTCCACAGTTTATTCTCTCTCTTTCTCTGTCTGTCTGTCTGTCTCTCTCTCTCTCACACACACACACACACACATACACACATTACCGAATATATCATTTTCTTTGTATTTTGGGTTAAAAGTTCAACTTCTTCAGAAATAATGTTCGCTAATGATCCGGAAGACCTGGGTTCAATCCCAGGTCGCGTCATACTAAAGACTTTAAAAATGGTACTTGATACCTCCTTGCTTAATACTCAACATTATAAGGTACGTACAAAGGGTAAAGTGGAGCAATCCAGGGAACAGAGTAGCGCCCACCCCTATGCCTCAGTGTAGTAGCTATTGAAAAGGGAGCCTTCTGGTCACCCTCGACTACGGTCACCAACTTTAATTTTACTAAAAAAAACACATCTTTCCAATTGTTTTAAAAAACAACTGTACAATTTTTTAAACATATTGGGTAGAGAATATTTATATATATATATATAAGGGGAGATACAAGCGACTCCCATTGCCTAGACGGTAAACACCTGTTAACACGACAAACAAACAAACAGACAAAAACGCTCTGGGGCTGGGAATAAACAAATGTCATCAGTCCTGAATCCACGCTGACTATTGGCTTGTAGCAAAGGTCGTGACCAAATTTTACCCAGACAACTGTTGACAGAGTTCTATACAAGTCCAATAACTCCTACAATTATCTACCTTTCGTTTACCCTTTTACTATCCCATCAGCCCTTTATAAAGTTTTTTTCCTCTCTACATTGTTGTGAATTTATATTTCTTTTTTTATTGCTAACTTACAGAAGTGTAGCGAATTTAATAAAACGAAGGTAGGCAACGAGACAGCAAGTAATTTTAGTTCTTCTTTCAGACGTCAAAACTTGGGTGAGAACTTCGTACGCTTCTTTCAACGTGATAATAACAACAACAAAAAAGCCACAGCTGCTACCCTATAAACTTGAATGGCCAAAAAAGAAAAAGGTGAACGACTACTCACGTTTGAATCAGTGCAGCATGTTATATTCTGAGTGGTTGATATCTATAATATGAATGTTGTGGGCGAGAAATGCGTATGGTTGCAAAATAAGGAACGTATAGGTACTCACAATAACACAGTAATGATGTTATAGAAAATTTTTATAAATAGATTAAGTACAGAGAATAGAATGGAGAAATATGTTCACAGTTAAAGAATGAATTCAGTGGTAGTAGTACGAAGTTCATGTACTGTACTTGTCTCGTGGTGAAGGGATGGTTTTCTTGGAAACAAGAGCAGCGTTCCTAACGGCGGCGATCGTTTGATGTATCGGATGACAGGTGTCGGACGGTGGCGAAGAATCTTTAACACGAGTCGTGTGAAAGAACAAGTCTAGTGATAATTATTTGGTCCGTCTATTTATATATTTTTTGTAGGCTCAGAAACGGCAATTTTTGTGCCCCGCGGGAAGCGTTCCGATTGGATATTTATTAATGTATTTTTTTTTTGTTAATTTATCGCAAACGGAAGTTCTGCGCGGAGCCGATGCGTGAGCGACTAACTTTTCATTTTGAGTTGAGAACTCGAAGTGGTAACTTCCGTTTTTTTTTCTTTTCTTCTTTTCTTTCTTTTTGTTTTTTCAAATCAAGGCAAGATCTCGTCTTGTAACAGGAAGAAGAAAAACTGCGTTTTCAATTCGGCTGCTACTACATCCCGAGGTTACCACGAATCCTTCCTCGCTATCTCTCCCGTTTTCCCCTCTTTACGTCTCGAACAAAAAGCGAAAAAAAAAAAAAAAAAAAAAAAAATGCCCCGAGAAGGCTCGTTGCGCACCCTTACTTTTTTCCGGTGTTAGGGTTGTATGTAATTTGGTTATTTCAGTAGATGTGCGTCCGTAATTTACGGGTATTTCTCTCTGAATTATTCCCACCACAAATTCAACAGAAAACTTTACAATCGTGCAAAAGAAATGGAATAGAACACAACGAACATTAAACAACAAACAATTTAATATGCATATAACGCTTCTCCCTGAAACAACCAAAACCATAAATCCATGGGTGACTACAATCGTTTCTGTCCTCAAACAGCAAACATGACTTTTGCTACACTATGGCAAACATATTTCCCTCACACATTCAACCTAACGATGCACTTTTCGCTCAGGTATTTAGCTGTTAAAATGCTTTCTCAACTCTATAACAACTTCATTTCGTTTCTTTACTTCTTTCCTTCCTACGAGACTTGCAGCATAAACGTAAACCCTTTATTCCATGCTGCCATTAAAAACCTTCATATAAAATCTAACGGCATCTTCTTCTTCGTACTTCTTCCCTCTCTCATTTATTTACTTTTAAAACTTAGCGAGGAAGTAAACAAACACACACACGCACCTTACAACTTTTACTCGCCAAAAATAATAACAATATATCATCTCGCTAAACAAGTATTGCTATTTAACACACAAATAATTCTATTAAACATTACTCTGTTAAATGGTTCCACGTATTGCTATGTATCACTAACAATTCAATTAAGCATCAGTCATTCGTTTACACACAGTTAAATGATCAAACAGTTCTATTTCTAACAATTCAATTTAGCATAAGTCAACAAAGTTAAATGGTTCCAAGTATTGCTATGTATCACTAACAATTCAATTTAGCATTAGTCATTCGTTGACACACAATTAAATGATCAAACAGTTCTATTTCTAACAATTCAATTTAGCACAAGTCAAGAAAGTTAATTGGTTCCAAGTATTGCTATTTATCACTAACAATTCAATTAAACATCTGTCATTTGTTTACACACAGTTAAAAAATCAAACAGTTCTATTTCTAACAATTCAATTTAACATAAGTCAACAAAGTTAAATGGTTCCAAGTATTGCTATGTATCACTAACAATTTAATTAAGAATCAGTCATTCGTTTACACACAGTTAAATGATCAAACAGTTTTATTTCTAACAAAGGTGGTCAGATAATAATTCCAAATACTCATTCGTACGTTGATGGCGAGATTTCACCGGTATATAAGTAGCCAATGTGACCAAACAAATATTAGGAGAACAGGGATTAACTGAAAGGTTTATCTGCAATAGCCCCACTACAGCCACAGCCTGTTTCAAGAGTTTGTGAAAGAGTGAATGTTTGAGTGCCTCATGTCGTTCCACAAGAACTCCTAATCAAATGTAATGACAGAGTAGTGCAACCGTGGCACCAATAAATTATTCCATTCCAACACCAGGTGGGTTTGTAGCAGAAAGTAACTTAAATTTTTGTTTGGCGCGTAATTTAATTTGACCGTTAGAGTCGCCGAACATTTTCACCCAATCAGGATGACTTGTCCTATTCAGCCCGAACCATATTTCCTAGCAGCACCAAAAATTGAAGAAAGCCCGCGAATCTCTCTCTCCCTCAGAAATCCCCAAAGGGAACGAACGTCTTGACGTCTGTTCCTAAATAGCAGTAGCCTCATCAACAATTATGATGAGAGCCATCTAGTTTATGGATCCCTTGGGTCTATTCTTCTAGACCAAGGGATTCTAGTTAAAAACAAATTAGATGATACACTCTAACAACTTCCTACCTTCTTTCCTTACTACGAGACCTCGCAGCATACCAGTGTAAACCCCTTTACTTCATACTGCCATTAAAACCTACCGACGTCTTAGTTCTTCTCCACCACCTTTATTTTCCATCAACATTTAGCGAGGGGATAACTACCAACGAAATACCAACAAAACCAACTTAAACCTTAAACCAAAAACCCAATAATAATAATAATAATAATAATGTTATCCCCATCGCTATAAATGACGACCTTCCTACTTATGAGAACCCGCAACCACATATAAAAACAAACTAGATATACCACTACAAAATGGAAATTAAATATCAAAAACACAAAATATAAACTCCTACAGGTTCATGTACAGTTAAAAAGAGGTAAATAAAGTTGGATAAACCAAGCAGTTGTTTTGTGTAACTCTCCTTTTTGTAAAATAAAATTAATCTTCTATTATCCTTTTCAAGAAGCACACGTGTTTTATTTTCCTTCATCTAATTTTGCTCTACATATCCTTATCTTAAGACATGGCAACTTCAACATGTACAATCAAAAACTTGTCGGCAACTTACCAGTCAAATGCGTAAATCACCAGACAAAAATAAATAAATGAATTAATAAATAATAACAAACTGCTAATAACAAAAGTAATCCAAACAAAATTTTTTATCACGACCGAAATACTACGTAGAAAGCTTCCCAAACCCTGAACGAGATAACCTGTCCGTGTACAAAACCAGGAAACTGGTAAATGAACTCCTGAGATTATAAAACGGTCAAGCATGGAACCAAGATCCAATATCGTACAGACTTCCATGAGACAGGTAACCGAAGACACATACAGAAAGACCTTTCCCGAACTAGAAACAGCACTCTAGTTAACCAACATAGGACCCCGCCTAGCTTTCCACGAAAGGTCATCAATATAAAAAAAACATATACGAGGATCATTAAAAAAGTTTCCAGATTATTTTCGTGTGGGCACTTTTATTGATAGTACACTCATGAAACTTTAGTCCTCTTCTAAGTAATCTCCTGCGGCTGCAATCCACTTGTTGTACCGTTCCAACAACTTCTGGAAGGCCCCATGGAAGCCCTCTTGTGTGAGCGTGTCAATGACCTTCGTCACAGCCTCTTTCATCTCAATTGTCTCATAACGACAGCCTCTGAGCTTAAGGAATAACCAAAAGTCACAGGGAGCAAGGTCTGGACTATAGGGGGAGCTGAGGAACTGTCTTGATGCCCATCTTGGTCAAATAGTCTGTGACAAGGATGGAGTTGTGGACTGGTGCAAAGGAAATGCCACTGACCCGATTTGAAGAGTGCTCGCCTCTTCCCTAGGAATCTCTTCCTAAACTCCCTTAAAACCTCAACATAGTAACCCTAACCGTTTGGCCAATCAACTCTGGTGTATTGACTTCCTTACTCCTCCCACACCTCTCATCATCCCTCACAGACTCACTGGCTTCCTTGAATCTCTTATGTCACTCGAAAACTGATGCTCGATTCATGCAAGATGGTCGAAAAGCAGTCTGAAGCATTCCATAGGTGTCTGTGGCAGTTTTTCCAAGTTTAAAACAGAATTTTATTGCATATCGTTCTTCTAAAGTGTCCTCACGTCCAGATTGCATTTTTGAAATTCACCAACTGTTGCAATCAGACTTTAGCAGGGTGTATTCCAATTGCTGCTGTAGCTGTTCATTTGAACCTGGAATTATAAAAATTGGTCAGTCATATCATAAGATGTATAGCAATAACATACGGAATTTTCAAAAGTCTACGACAATTTTAAATGCCTGTACAAAAAAGGTCTAGAAACTTATTGAAGGCACCACGTAACTAAGGTAAATGGGTTGTCTTCCGTAGTCGACCGCATTCTCTACAGGATATGTATGACACAATATGATTGGTCGGCACATCTTTTCAAATTAACCAATCGCTGGCTTCCAAGACATTGGCGCCAGATATCTAAAGTATGTCTAAGCCTCTTTCTATTGACTAGCTTGGTAACGAGTAGACGTTAAAATTGTCTCAGCTCAAATTCCAGCGGTGAACCTGAGCCGTGTGAAGTACGTTAAACTTTCGTATATACGACACAAGAGCTTCAGTTAAGTGGATTATTATATGTTTATTTTGTATATTATATAGCCGCAAACAGAACAAATTGTTTGCAACAGTAATATGATACTTTTAAAATACCAACGTGTTCATGTTTTTCCCGATTTTAATTTCTTCTGTTTTCAACATATTTGCGGCAGAATTTTTCAATATTTTCTTTATTTTGCAAACAATTTCCCACTATTTTCTTTATCTGAAGATTCCAGACAGATCTCATTTCAATGAGATCTGCCTGGAATCCAGTTGCCTATCAATCAACACCAACTCATAATCAGAGACTAACACTCTGACTCCAAGATCAGATCAAGTCATCAGACCCTGTATTGGGGTATGAGGCTGAAGGTCACGGGCAAAGAGCAAGGCTGTGTTGCCGTTATAATATCTGACTCCATATTTTGGATATTTTATTTTACCCCCACGTTGACTGGTCGGTGCAATGCATTGCCCAAAAAAGTCCCAAAAGAATTATACAAAAGAAAAGACAACAAAAGATAAGAGACGAAGACGTTTCTTTTATACTTTCCTTTATTTACTGGGTTCAACAACCATTCCATGGATGAGGGAGTTTTTCCTGAATACATTGAAATGGCTGAATCCCCCATTCAAGGTGTCAAAAATACGTTAATCGTTTTATGCATGTGTTTGTCGTCATTTGGTATTTCGGGCTTCCATAAGAGTTAGTTTTCTTTTGGAAGTTTTGTCAAAGTCCGGTAAGGGTTAGTTTGTAGTTCATTTGTGGGTTTTGTATATTTCAGCATAATGCTGACCAAGAGAGAACTGCTACTGGGTGAAAGGGACTAACCAACGCCACGTCCAAAGACATATGCGTGGTGCCCAAACACCAGACAGCAAAATGGTGTTGTCAAATCGCTGGTTACCGCCTGAAAGAGAAAGAAAGTCTGTTCCCCTTTGTCAAGAGGATGCCTCTTTTCTTTACGCATGCGTCATCCCTTTTTCCGTCAGGGACCTCTAGGAGTTTCTGCAAATTTAAGTTTTTCCCTTTTTTTAAAATTCAATTTAGATTTTTTTTTATTAATTTATTCGTTCCCTAAACCTGTTCCCACCAAATACAACATATAGCTAAACATTACACAAACCTCCAGACGAAAAGAGGGATATCATGGTTTCGAATTGTCTCCCTTGTCGAACTCATTGAAGGATCATTTTTTCCTTTGCAAATAAAGTAATTAGTTTATGGGTTTTTCTAGTAGTGGTGAATTGTTGGGGAATTCTGGGGTTTGGTAACCGATTCCTCTTTCTTCTTACCCCATTCACTTGTGTTATATCATCGTCTGGTTGCAAAGAAATAAATAAATGAAGTTGCAAAAGCAAAGAACAAGAAGGCACATAAAAATTTTAACAATTGTATTGGAAACAAATGAGTAAAAAGTTCAAATAACTGGGTTTGTAAAAACGTGTTGATATGGAATTAAAAAGTAGAAAAATGTCCTATGCTTAATAGTGGTAGGATTGTTAGACTAATGCGCGCGCAGTCAATCAGATGTTATGAGTGTAGAGAGGAGAGGGGTGTTTGGTGATTTACGGCTTGGTCGCTTTCTTCAAAGCGGAGAAGAAGAAAGTCAATGTGGGTGATGCGTGGTTTCAAGTTTCGCCTCTCTCTCTCTCTCTCTCTCTTAGAGCTGGAGTTTCGAGTCTGAAGGTGTCATCTGCCTTCTTTTGATCTGGCTCCACTCTC
This sequence comes from Sepioteuthis lessoniana, assembly GCA_963585895.1. NCBI lineage: Eukaryota > Metazoa > Mollusca > Cephalopoda > Myopsida > Loliginidae > Sepioteuthis > Sepioteuthis lessoniana. The sequence goes on along the minus strand of OY757947.1, from coordinate 6,552,327 downwards.
GCGAAATTTGTCTTTTATAGCGTTTTTCTCTTCTGATCGGATCAAGTTGGGTTTTCTTTGTTTTTTTACCTCGAAGGTCACGAATTGACCGAAAAATTACTTTTAATTATTTTTATTTTTTGACAAATTTCATCGACATTTCGCTATGCGCTGATCATATAGGCCAGGGGTAAGCTGTGTTACCGTTTTTTATCTGACTCCATTCTGAGGTTATTTTATTTTCCTCCACGTTGGCTTGTTGATGTAACTCCTTGAACAAAAAATGGTATGGTAAAAATAATTTCAAGTTGATTTTTAGAGTAAAAATCATTTCCAATGCATTGGAACTGATTTTTACTATAAAAATGCATTGGAAGTGATTTTTATTATAAAAATGCATTGGAAATGATTTTTATTTTAAAAATGCATTGGAAATGATTTTTACTATAAAAATGCATTGGAAATGATTTTTACTGTAAAAATGTATTGAAAATGATTTTTACTGTAAAAAATGCATCGGAAATGATTTTTCTATAAAAATTCATTAGGAATGATTTTTACTATAAAAATGCTTTAGATATGATTTTTATTATAAAAATGCATTGGAAATGATTTTTATTATAAAAAATGCATTGGGAATGATTTTTATCATAAAAATGCATTGGAAATGATTTTTATTATAAAAATGCATTGGAAATGATTTTTACTATAAAAATGCTTTAGATATGATTTTTATTATAAAAATGCATTGGGAATGATTTTTATCATAAAAATGCATTGGAAATGATTTTTATCATAAAAATGCATTGGAAATTATTTTTATTATAAAAATGCATTGGAAATGATTTTTACAATAAAAATGCATTGGAAATGATTTTTATTATAAAAATGCATTGCAAACAATTTGTTGATTCTATTATTGTTTCTAATCATTTCTTTTAGTCCAGTGATCAGCAGCTAGTATGACATTTCTGGTTAATTCAGTCTCTCCTATTCCTCAGTTTCTTCTTCTCCCCTCCCCATTTTCATTACTGTACAAAAATATATTTGTGATGGAACTAAGTTTAGTAAATAACTTTGTAACCAAATTAGAGTCTCTTTCTCTACTCGTCCAACACCAAAAAGATATAATTATCAGCCCAGTCGGTTGGGGCTGTAGAATACGCTGACTGCATCTCTGCAAAGAGTATTTTAAATAGGACACTAAACCATCTGATGGTGGGACTCCAGTCTACTAGCTCTGGGAAATGTAGAGTACCCTTTCATTGCCATTACTCCAAGGTCAACTTAGACCCAGAGAGAGAGCGAGAGATTTAACTGTGTGCAAACAAATGACTTAGGTTGAATTATTAGTTTTACTTAGCAATACTTTCAATCATTTAACTACGTGTAAATAAATTAATAATGTTGAATAGAATTACTACTGTTACATAGCAATACTTGAAACCATTTAACTGTATGCAAATAAAACTATTAGTATTTGATATTAATACTTGAAACCATTTAACTGTACGCAAATAAAACTATTAGTATTTGATTGTAATACTTGAAATCATTTAATTGCGTACAAACAAATGAGCTGTAGCTCATTTAAAAATTGTTACCTGAATATGAATTAGATGAATTCAATACGCCACACAACTCTTAGTCGCCTCCAGTATTGGCTATGTCAACTGCGATGCAAAATTTCGCTCCGACACCTAGCTACTTTATCTCTGGGCAATATTTTCTGGAGACATTCACGCTTCTCCACGAAACAACCAGAACCACAAACTCACGGTGACTACAATCATTTCTGTCCTCAAACAGCAAACACGACTTTTGCTACACTATGGCGAATATATCCCCCTCACACATTCAACAATGCCTTAACCTAACGATGCACTTTTTGCTCAGGCATTTAGCTGCTAAAATGCTTTCTCAACTCTATGATAACTTCATTTCGTTTCCTTACTTCATTCATTCCTACGAGACTTGCAGCATAAACGAGAACCCTTTATTCAATACTGCCATTAAAAACCTTCAGGCATCTTCTTACTTCTTCGTCCTCCTTTATTTTCCAACAACAATTAGCGAGGGAACAGCGTAAACAATACGCGCAAGAACAAATTCCTTCGCTAAACGTACATACAATCATGATTATTATGATGTATACGCAATATATCATTAACACATTTTAACTAACACAAATTGTTATTGCAATCTAACAGAAACCATATTCCAGCATGAAATACCAATATTGCATAATACTCAATAGTATATTACAATATAAAATATCTCTCCACCATGATATTTATTGCGATTCTGGCCTACCATACTACACTCACCTATTATGCTTACAAATCAAAACTTTATTTTCTCCGAAATGCAATGATGATATTTTGTTCCGTAGTTAAAATCATCACTACACACAAAAAAATATAAAGAAACAATTTAAAATTTTTTTCTCAGTCAGCTTGCTGCAATTTTTTTGGCTAAACATCGTGTCTCATACATCCAGGAGACAATCACAAACTCATTGCGGTGCGTATGTATCTGTGAAATTTTAAATCTTGAAGGTCAGGGGCTAAGGGCAAGGCTGTGTTGTCGTAAGATATCCGACTCCATATTTTGGTTATATTATTTTACTACACGTTGACTGGTCGGTGTAATGCCTTGCCTAAAGAAAGTCCCAAAAGAAATATACGAAAAGAAAAGATAGAAACAGATAAGAGACGAAGACGTTTCTTTTATACTTTCCTTTATTTACTGGGTTCCACAACCATTCCGTGGATGAGGGAGTTTTTCCTGAATACATTGAAATGGCTGAATCCCCCAGTTAAGGTGTCAAAAATACTTTAATTCGTTTCATGTATGTAGGTGTCCGCATTTGGTTTTTCGTGGCTTCCATAAGTGTTAGTTTTCTTTTTGGAAGTTTTGTCAAAGTCCGGTTAGAGTTAGTTTACAGTTCATTCGTGGGTTTTGTATATTTCAGCATAGTGCTGACCGATAGAGAGAGGACTGCTACTGAGTGAAGGGACTAACCGACGCTACGTCCAAAGACGTATGCGTGGTGCCCAAAACACCGGACAGCAGAATGGTCTTGTTGGTTCGACGGACCCTGCCTGAAAAAGGAAAAAATACTTTGCTCTCTTTGTCAAAAGGAAAGCCTTTTTCTTTTACGCATGCGTCATCTTCTTTTCCGTTAGAGACCTCTGGGAGTTTCTTCAAATTTAATAGTTTTCTTTTTATTTATTTATTCGTTCCCTATATATCTTCATATGTGGGGATTTAGGAATTAACTGTAAAAACTCCCAACCGGATATTGACTCGTCGGCTGCCAGATACAAAATGTATAAACGCGTCGCCACGCATAAGGCTCCACGCATCCATCCGGTTAAAATAAAAAAAAAAAAGAAAAATTATAAAATGTAAAGTAGCCAATGGGAAGCGGTCGCGCCAAAATTAGAAGGATTTTGGAGTGGCGAATTTGGAGCCGGTGAAGAGAGATAAATACTCAGGTTTTCTGTGAACCGACCCTCTTTTTCGGGTAGTGACGTCGAACCGACAACACCGATTTTACTATCTGGTGTTTTGGGCACCACGCTGTGTCTTGGAACGTAGCGTTGGTTAGTCTATTCACCAAGTAAATAAAGGAAAGTATGAAAGAAATGTTTTCGTCACTTATCTGTTTCTATCTTTTCCTTTTGTATATTTCTTTTGGACTTTCTTTGGGCAAGGCATTGCGCCAGCCAGTCAACGTGGGATAATATAATATAACCAAAATATGGAGTCAGATATCTTACGGCAACACAGCCTTGCCCTTAACCTAAAAAGCCCTTTGTTACAAGATGAGATCTTGCCTTGATTTGAAAAAACAAAAAAAAAGGAGAAAAGAAGAAAAGAAAAAAAACGGAAGTTACCACTTCGAGTTCTCAACTCAAAATGAAAAGTTAGTCGCTCACGCATCGGCTCCGCGCAGAACTTCCGTTTGCGATAAATTAACAAAACAAAAAAAATACATTAATGAATATCCAATCGGAACGCTTCCTGCGGGGCACAAAAATTGCCGTTTCTGAGCCCTCAGAAAATATATAAATAGACGGACCAAATAATCATCAGAGACTTGTTCCTTCACGCGACTCGTGTTAAGGATTCTTCGCCACCGTCCGGCGCCTGTCATCCGATACATCAAACGATCGCCGCCGCTAAGAACACTACCCTAATTCCGAGAAAAACCATCCCTTCACCACGAGACAAGGGCAGTACATGAACTTCGTACTACTACCACTGAATTCATTCTTTAACTGTGAACATATTTCTCCATTCTATTCTCTGTACTTAATCTATTTATAAAAATTTTCTATAACATCATTACTGTGTTAATGTGAGTATCTATACGTTCTTTGTTTTGCAACCATACGCATTTCTCGCCCACAACTCAGAATATAACACTTTTAAACCCCACACACACATATATACTGTGGCGATTTAGGAATTACCAAAGAACTCCCAACCGGATGTAGACTCGTCGGCTGCCTGATACAAAATGTATAAATGCGTCGCCACGCATAAGGCTCTACGCATCCATCCGGTTAAAATCAGAAAAAAGAAAAATAATAAAATGTAAAGTAGCCAATGAGAAGCGGTCGCGCCAAAATTAGAAGGATTTTGGAGTGACGAATTTGGAGCCGGTGAAGAGAGATAAATACTCAGGTTTTCTGTGAACCGACCTCTTTTCGGGTAGTGACGTCGAACCGACAACACCGTTTTTTACTATCTGGTGTTTTGGGCACCACGCTATGTCTTTAGACGTAGCGTTGGTTAGTCCATTCACCAGGTAAATAAAGGAAAGTCTGAAAGAAAAGTTTTTCGTCTCCTGTCTGTTCCTATCTTCTCTTTTTTTATATTTCTTATGGACCTTCTTTGGGCAAGGCATTGCACCGGCCAAGTCAACGTGGGGTAAAACTAAATAACCAAAATATGGAGTCAGATATCTTACGGCAACACAGTCTTGCCCTTAGCCACTATCATAAAAATCTTTAAACCCCACAATACTAAACATCACTTATAAGTCCATACACAAAATACGCAAATATAACCCACAAAAACACACACACTCACATGCACACATAAAGAGATGTACACGATTCTAACGTTTTCTTAACTGTATTTTCGATTTCTTCATTACCTTTCGTTATCTGCCTGATTGTCCTTTATAAAACGTAATGAAATCTGAGGTCACAGACATGCTTCCATACTATTTAACATATATAAAAACTAATATATATTTACTTATTATTAGATAATAGCTCTATCACAGATATTGAGCACTCACCAAATTATATGGCATTTGGTTCGCCACAAACCCACAAAGTGAAATAGTGACAACCAACACAAAATATATAGAGAGAGACTTGAACACCAGCCATTGGCCTAATGAGTAGTGTCCACCAATGGTATTTGATACTGCATTGCTTAACATTCAGTATTATAAGGTAGGGATCAAGGGTAAAGTTGAGCAATCCAAGGAATGGAGTAGCGCCCTCCCCGATACTTCAGTGTGGTAGCTATTGAAAAGGGAGCCTTCGGGTCATCCTCGACTTCGGTTGCCAACTTTACTTATATATATGTATATGTGTGTGTGTGTATATATATATATATATATATATACACTTGTACCTTTGTGTGTGTATATATATATATGTGTGTGTATATATATATATACACACACGTGTACAAAATAGTCTGGAAACTTATTGAATGCACCACGTATATATATATATATATATATATATATATATATATATATATATATATATATATATATATATTATTTTTAATATTTATCTCCCTTGAATTTCAGTTTTTTAGGGTAAATATTTTCTTCAATTATAAACGACGATATTTTAAATTTTTGTTTACCCCGATGAAATTTAATTTATTGAAAAGTTTATATTTTTGCTAATGTTACATTTCTGTAAAAAAAAGAAAAAGAAAGAAAGAAGGAAACTGACGAATTAATATAGAAAGAAGTAAGTATCAATTTTTTATTTTTCTTTACGAATAAAAATATTTGTAGGGAAAGACGTTTTAAAAATCGATTTAGTTCCGTTTGTTGCAAAATGTATTTTCTTTAAACAGTATTGAATTTATTTATTTTTTAATCTTTTTACAGAAATGTTAGATTTTTGTTAGGTGCAAAGCGGGAGTTTGATTTTGAATGTTGATGTGGACCCACATTTTATGCCCCTTTTTATTAGCCAAACGGATTTTTTTTTAGTTTTGTTTGGTTTGGTTTTTTCCTTAATCACCGACAAAAATCTAAGACACCTAATTTTCGAGTATGGATGCTCAAAAAAGAAACAAAAAGTTGCATTTTCTATTTCTCTACCAAAAAGATATACTTTACTGTTTTTTGTTGTTGTTTTCTTTTTTTTTTTCATTTATCAAACAAAGATTTTAAAGTAATTCATTTATATTTTTACCTCAAGCAAAATTTTGCCTGGGCTTTTTTGCTAGTCTCCAGAAAAATATATGTAGTAAACATTTGAAATTTTGAAAGAAGAAGCACTTTTAAAATAAATGAAACGTTTATAAAATTTTGTTTAAAAAATGATTTTAAGTGTAGAAAATGTCTTTTTTAAAGGTAATCTTTATTTTTATTAGAAACATGAATTATCATTTTTATTTTTATATTTGACTAATTAAAAATTTTGTAAATGAATTTAATTTAAAATCTAAAAGAAATAAGTGTCCACTGAAAATAATTTCTTGATAATTCGACGTTTCATTTGCGTGTCACATTATTTTGTTAATTGATTTTCGTGTGTTTAATGTCGCGAGAATATGCAAATTTTCTCTCGTCTGCAACCAATTGAAAAATTCCCAACTGTATAAAACTAAGCTGTTTTTTTTTTATTTTGGTCAACAGACTGAAGAGGGATTGACACCTCGGGTAGTGTAATGGTTAGCAAGCTAGACTAGCAAATCTGCAAGAGTGAGTTCGAGTCTCATTGGGTGCCCCATTCAATCGGCCTTGTGCCACATCGAAGAAAAGAGTTTTGTAAATCACCAAGAGACTGAAGAGAGATGGGCACCTCTGGTGGTGTAATGGTTAGCAAGCTAGACTAGCAAACCTACATGAGTGAGTTCAAGTCTCAATGGGTGCCTCATTCATTCGGCCTTGTGCCACATCGAAGCAAAGAGCTTCGCAAATCACCAAGAGACTGAAGAGAGATGGGCACCTCAGGTGGTGTAATGGTTAGCAAGCTAGACTAGCAAACCTACATGAGTGAGTTCGAGTCTCAATGGGTGCCTCATTCATTCGGCCTTGTGCCACATCGAAGCAAAGAGCTTCGCAAATCACCAAGAGACTGAAGAGAGATGGGCACCTCAGGTGGTGTAATGGTTAGCAAGCTAGACTAGCAAACCTACATGAGTGAGTTCAAGTTTCAATGGGTGCCTCATTCATTCGGCCTTGTGCCACATCGAAGCAAAGAGCTTCGTAAATCACCAACAGACTAAAGAGAGAAATGTTTCAACCGTTTAGTGTGTAAAAGTTGCATTAATATCCAATTAGTTTCACTTCCCTTCCATCTCGTTCATTTAAAGTCCTGAACTTTTGTTCTTTGAACTGTTAAACCTCCCTTCTGTACTTTTTACATTGTTTGAATTCATTTATTTTAAATAAAAACTTTTATATTCTTATTTCTCGAATAATTATATAAAATGTTTACGTAAATAATATCTTTTATATTAATAATTAGCATTTGGTCTGTATTATAACCCTGGCTATCACTTTTAGTTGGAGCACAGTCAACCATTGAATTCATTCTGTACAAAAATTGTATAAGACCTTGTTCAATTAATCTTTTAGACTTTTGAGGGGAAACTGTTTTCCATTCTAACCGAAGGAACCTTGTCAGACTTGTTTTCTCACTGATAAACAACAAGCGTTCCATTCTTTAAACAGAATTAGAGTAGTTGCTTGACCTTCTTCATCCAACATAGATTGCACACAGGTACAATTACAAGTATAATCTATTCAATCATGGAGGAACCAGTTCTGAAACCTTCAAATTGAGGTATTAATCTGTGGTGGAGATGTTTGCCATTCTTTAGTTAGCTGAAATAAATTTGAGTTAAAATGTCTCCTTTAAACTAATTTGTTAGGCTTTTACAAAATATAAAAATCAAATGTTGTTTTCTCTATATTTGATTCCATTTTTTAATGATTATAAAATACCTGACCAAAGTAACATTGTTTTGTTGGCTATGTATTTGAATGTGAATAATTTTCTCATATATTTAATAATGTAACACCTTTTTCTTTCTGATGGCTAAATCTTTGTTGCAGACGGAACTAGTTTTTGGTTGTGCATCAGTCCACCGTTAAATCACGTGGTGATTTATATTTTCAAATGCATTGTCTGGTACGGGAATTTGTTGGCCATTGAAATTCAACTGGTACATTTTGTCCAATAAGAATGAGTGATGCCATTCGGTCCAGGTCATTTTCCCAGGCAAAATAAAAAGGCAACGTTACATTCATTCTCTCTCTCTGATCTCGCCAGAGACCAGAGCAAGCAGATCTATCCAGCATGAGAGCACATCATCACGATTTGTTTGTGAGATCTGTCTTCCCTTATTCGGTATGAGAGAGCAAAATCAATGATTGTCCACAGTTCTTAAGGAGACCTTTTTCCTCACTTTTTCTCCAGTCTCCCAGAATACCAGGACCACAAGTTCCTCTCCCGAAACTAAATTCCCATTCAGACATTCCAAACCATATTCGTTCTGCAACTTACAGCGTGAAGGTTTTCCTTCATCTCAAACTGTACCAGACAATCCAAGCCATATTCATTCTGTAACTTCCAGCACATAGGATTCCCTTCATCTCAAGCTGTACTAGACATTCAAATTGTATTCGTTTCTGCAACTTACAACACAAAGGTATTTCATTCAACTCAAGTGGCTATTAAACTTCAAAAATCAAAAACTTTCAATATTTTCGTCGTCTCTTTCATTTTTTCCTTTTTAGTATTACAGGAATGTAACTTAGTCTACGTTTGCGTTATATCTTAGACCGAAATAAAACTTCCTTTATTCAATTTATGTTTCTTTTAATTAGGTTTATATATATATATATATATTTTCTTTTTATTTATGACTGAACATGAATGACATGATGTGTAACTGTTAATCAAAACACATGATTTATTCTAATTTTCTCACTTCAAATAAAGCACAAGTCTCCTGTTTTCTTTAATAATAACTGTTCTTCATTTACAGATATCAAATGCAGTGGAGGACAAGAACTTTAAGATTTGAAAAAACTGAAGAAAAAAACCTGTTCTTGCAAGGTGTATGGATCTGCATATTAACAGAGTTTATATTTAAGTGGACAAATCCAAGAAACCAAAGAAGAAAATCCGTAGCCTTCAAAAGTTGTTTTTTTTTTTTTATTAAAGTCACATACAACCTGTGAGGGGAGAGAAAATATAATCTTTTCAAGTGATTAGATAAATTATTTCTCATAGTTCAAAAATGAAAAAATACATACAAACACACAATTCAGAAGAAAATTCTTTAAACACAGTATGTGACTCTGCATTTTCAGAGTATTCCAATTTAAAAGGCCATATGCAAAAACAAATTGGGGAGAAACCATATTCTTGTGAAGTGTGTGGATCAGTATTTTCTCAGAGAGGAACATTAAAAAATCACATGCGAACACACACTGGAGAGAAACCATTTTCATGTGAATTGTGTCAATCAGCTTTTTCACAAAAAATGCATTTGGAAAATCACATGCGAACACACACTGGAGAGAAACCATTTTCTTGTGAAGTATGTGGATCATCATTTTCACGAAGAGAACTATTGAAAGATCACATGCGAACACACACTGGGGAGAAACCATTTTCTTGTGAAGTATGTGGATCAACATTTTCAGTGAATTCAAATTTAAAAAGACACATGCGAACACATACGGGAGAGAAGCCATTTTTTTGTGAAGTGTGCGGATCAGCATTTTCACAGAAGGGCAATTTGAAAAGTCATATACGAATACACACAGAAGAGAAGCCATTTTCTTGTGATGTGTGTGGATCAGCATTTGCTCGGAGGAGTCAATTCAAAGACCATTTACTAAGGCACACTGGAGAGAAACCATTTCCTTGTGAAGTGTGTGGATCAGCATTTTTACAGAGTTCCAGTTTAAAAAACCATATGCGAACACACACTGGAGAGAAACCATTTTCTTGTGAAGTTTGTGGATCCGTATTTACACTGAATTCTCATTTGAAAAGACACATGCAAATTCATACTGGAAAGAAACAATTTGCTTGCAAAGTTTGTGGAATAGTATTTTCACTGATGAACAATTTGAAGAGCCACATGCGAACGCATACTGAAGAGAAACCTTTTTCTTGTGCAGTGTGTAGTTTAACATTTTCTCAGAGGTGCAGTTTAAAAAGTCATGTCCAAACTCATAGGAGAGAAGTTAAATTATTTTCTTGTCAAATGTGTGGATCAGCATTTTCAAGAAGAGAGTATTTGAAAAGCCACATGCGAACACACATTGGAGAGAAACCATTTTCTTGTGAAGTGTGTGGATCAGCATTTTCACAGAATTCTCATTTAAAAAGCCATATGCGAACACATACTGGAGAGAAACCATTTTCTTGTAAAGTATGTGGATCAGCTTTTTCAACAAGCTCCAATTTAAAACGCCACACACAAACACACACAGAATAGAAACCGTTTCCAAAAACTGAAACTTTAAAAACACATATTAAGTTGGAGGAAGAAATAACAATGATGACGTATCAGTAATTTGTTTGTTTTTCAGCATTATCTTTATCCGCTGTCATGTTCTGTTCACCTGCACTTTTTCCTTTATTACTATTAATTACATTTCAATGGCCGAGTAAAAAAACATGACAGGTCATCTTTCATGCTTTTAGAACTTCATTTGATCTATTCATCATCAAACTTTGTCTTTCTTTTGGACATTTCTTTATGGATATGAAATAGCCCTAATAACAAAAATTTCAATTTGTCTTCACTTTGACATTGGCAGACAGACTCTCTCTCACTCAAACAACAATAGACTTAAACAGCATTTTGATATATTTTTATGCATTTAAAATAGATTTAATGACAAATCATAAACATGCATTACAAATAATTGAAAATAATTTTTACTATAAAAATGCATTGGAAATGATTTTTACTATAAAAATGCATTGGAAATGATTTTTACTATAAAAATGCATTGGAAATGATTTTTACTATAAAAATGCATTAGTCAATGATTTTAATTTTAAAAATACAGTGGAAATAATTTTAACTATAAAAATATATTTGTCAATGATTTTTGCTATAAAAATTAATTGGAAATGATTTTACTATAAAAATGCATTGGCCAATGATGTTTACTATAAAAATGCATTGGAAATAGTTTTTCTATAAAAATGTATTGGCCGATGCTTTTTTAATATTGTCGACTTTATCTACTTTTGTATTACATTCAACTACAAATTTTAAAATGCGTTAAAAAATTTGTTCGTATTTGTTTATGATTGTTAGTATGAACATTAAAGTTCCTATTTAAAATGTAGATATAGAACATAAGTTTTATGTCCCTGATAACATTGACATGTATTTTAAGTTTATTGGCAACTAATAAAATATACTATTAAGAAATAATAAAGTTGTGTTTTTTGTTGAAACATATTCAGTACACTTGCTTTGTTAAACTTTGCTCCCAAATTATTAGTCCCAAATTTGTTGCATACGTAATGTTCAAAAGCCTTGTTCTACAACAGACCTAGTTATATGGATTGAGGGGCCTGTGATATAATGGTCACTGACTTAGGAAATAGACACCATCACAATGTGACCCAAGGTCAAATCCTGGACTAGGCCAATTAAATTTCACATAGCACTAATACTTTTCGATATGAATCCAACTATTCTCTCTCACTAGTTATGGATAGATAGTACGGTAGACTGGTCTTTTTAATTTAGGTATGGCAACCAGTCTAGGAGAAGAAAAATTCCTAATTCAGACCTGTTGAACTACACTTTAAAAAAATTTACCTTGCAAACCATCATACTTATACGGACATGTTGGGTAAATATATATGAATATAGGCCGTGTTCTATGATTTATCAGTTCCGATCTCCACCCTTCATTTCGATTCATTCTTCACTTTGTCAATTTTCTTGTCATGTTCATTGCTTTGATATCTCTTTCATATTGTCATTCTTGATCAGTTTTAATGAGGAATGACAATGTAACTACCATTTCATATACACAATTTATTTTTTATTTACTGACAACTTAACACCACAGTTCGTTTGGCCTAAACAGGGAGTTGGAGAGCAGGATGGAGCATTCGAACCAGTTGGCTTGGGCTGTAGAATATACCGACTGCATCTCTGGAGAGAGTTAAGCCCTCCCCCTGCCCAACGAGTGTCCTGGATATGACATTAAACAATTCGATGTTGAGGTTCCAGTAATGCCATTGCTTCCAGGTCCACTCTGACCCAGAGTGGTAGGACCTGATAATATCCAATTTATGTGTCAAATAGAACTGTTTAACATTCAAATTGAGTGCTAACAAATGACTGAAATAGAAATAGAACTGTTTGATCATTTAACTGTGTGCAAACAAATGACTGATGTTTAATTGAATTGTTAGTGATACATAACAATACATGGAAACGTTTAACTTTTTTGACTTATGCTAAATTGAATTGCTAGAAATAGAACTGTTTGATCATTTAAATGTGTGTATCTACAAAATGTTTTTATAAATCATATTTAATATATATGTAAAAACAGGATTAGGCATTAAATAACCAACAACAGTTGAAATGACCTGCAGGCTGTTATATATTTTGAATACAATTAAAAGTTTATGAATCACAACAGGATTTATTAAGGAGTGCTACAATACGATTTACCCAACATATTTCATATTAGATCTGGCTTTGTTTTTTGTTTAACTCAAGTCAGAAGATGAACTGAGAACAGTTAACACTCAAAAGACAAAGTGTAACTTAACAGTTTCCAAATTACCTTTCAAAGCTATCCAAGAGTTATGAGAAAACCATTCCCACTGAAGAAAAAATCTGCATCTGGATATGGGTGTAGACAAAAAAAAAAAATACAGAGGGACTAATCAGTTGGTTAGGAAAGAGACTCGGACAGTTGGTTAGGAGACTCGGGTGAGTTTATTCAGATGTCTCGCAGAAGAAACAGTTGCGAATTCTTTATACTGAAAACATTAAGAAACATCAAACCTTCACAATCAGCTGGTATGTCATCCTTTGCTCTTTTTAGGCAGCTGCCTGGCATTCACACCTGGCAGATGATTGTAAATTATGACTCTTGACCTCAGAAGACTGTCGCCCCAGGTCTTTGCCTGCTTTGGTGGGACTGAGTTGTTTGGTGCCTGAGGCACCCCATTAGGTGAATGCCAATAGGGTCAAGGATTTTTCCACCTACTTAATCAAGATTCATGCACAGCCCCCACTATAAAATGGCCTTGTGCTATATTGTCACGGAGAGGGTAATAAAGGTTTTTTACCTGCTGAGATAGTGAATGGAGCCACACTTTGACTTCTTGAACAGTTTTTCTTCAACCATCACAAAAACCAAATGCTAAGTTTATGCTAAGTTTGCCATTCTGGCATATTAAAATATGCCAGAATGGCAAACTTAGCATAAAGTTGGCAACCTTAGTCCAAGGTGACCCAAAGGCCCCCTTTTCAATAGCTATGACACCGAGGTGTTGGAGAGAGCACTAGTCCATTCCCTGGACTGCTCTACTTTACGCTTGATCCTTACCTTATAATGCTGAGTGTTAAGCAAGGTGGCATCAAGTACCATTTTTTGAATCTTTGGTATAACTCGACCTGGGATTGAACTCTGGTCTCCCAGACCATTAGCGAACACTCTACTCATTAGGCCCGATTAAGGATGATAATTATATTAATAATTTTATTCTTAATGATAAATTGTGAATTAGCTAAAATCTTTGAGTTGAAGTCACATGTGAAGAACAAATGGTACACAGGTCATAGGATATAGGATGACGGCCTGTCATAGCAAAAATTGTTTTGAATTTGAGGCTCTAGGCTGGATATTAAAAAGATAAACATTATGTCGGCTGAGGTTAAGATAAGATGATGTAACACTGACAGTTAATGACAGCTAATTTAAAGGTGTCATGTTTATGGAAAGATAGTCCGGAAGACTTGTGTTCAATTGTAGGTCACGCCATACCAAAGACTTTAAAAATGGTACTTGATACTTCCTTGCTTAACACTCAGCAATATAAGATATGTATCAAAGGTAAAGTAGAGCAATCCCGGGAAAGGAATAATCCCCTCCCCTACACCTTGGTGTAGTAGCTATTGAAAAGAGAGTCTTCTGGTTGCCCTCATCTACGGTCGCCAACTTTACTTACTTTTATCAAAGCTGTAATTAGGAAAAATATTGGAGGAAACTACAAAAAGATTTTGACATGAATTCAATCAGTTAAGGATAGTTTATAGATTCAGGTTCAGAGACAACAGCTCCCTGGAGGGTTAAGAGCCTGTTCGAGGTGAAGAATGTAAAATCAGTATTTTGATCGTTCATCTCCCATGAATGAGACTTTCAGCACTTCTATGTAACAACTAAAATCTTTCACTCTATCTTTCTCTCATGTTTTGATGACAACTACTATGAAATGTTGCAGTCAGCTAATAAACTTTCATATTTGAAACAACTGGGTTCGCTTTGTATTTTGAGAGATGTAACATCTACTCCTATTCATGATCCTATAACATTACAATACAATTCTCTTGTACAGAGTCAAAGGCCAATATATGTGCCTAAACTCCCGCTGACTGTTATGGCTACATGGATATTTCCAAAGAAAATATTAGACCTGGAAATGGAATGTTTCCGATCTTATGGGAAGAAAATATGGCACAAACAAGAAGATTAGTTCACACGTGCATTTATTCCGAAGATGCCGTGATCGTTCCATTCTTATCTCTTCTTGAGAGAGTGAAGGTTGTAGAGAGGTAATTACAATACAAACCCTAACCCTGCACATTTTTTTTATGAGAGTCTCTTAGCAAAGTCGCATATATTACCCTTCAAAATCCTTAAAAGACACTCCAAATTGCTTCCATGTTCACTCTGGCCTGGACTGGTAGCACCTGATAGGGTCCTATCTATGGGTCAAATAAAATTGATCTTTAAACTGAGTGCAAACAAACAATGTATGCTTAACTAAATTTCTTAAAATAGAACTGTTTCTCATTTAACTGTATGTAAACAAATAACTGATGTTTAATTGAATTGTTAGTGATACATAGCAATACTTAAAACCTTCTGAAGAATGAATTGAGAGAAAAAAAAACAACAGTGCAACACCAGAGAGAGAGAGAGAGAGAGAGAGAGAAGTAATCCATGACTGGAACTCAGTTACTCGCTGAACCCTCCTCCGAGCAACTCCGTATCCAATCGTCTTCCGTATTATTCATCTATGACACCATCTTCAATAGTACTCTCTATCCCTCAAGTGCAAAGAGTCTCTGTACAACCCTCACAACACCCTTCTTTTATAGTTGGCAAAGCATGCTGGCTACACATGGTCAATATGCATGAATATTGCGATTCCAGCACGTACTTATTTTCTCCTTACATCAAAGCTCCACACACCAAACAAAGACAAGCTCTTTTATGGCAGCGATGAGGTAAGTCATTTCTGTCTTTATGATCGGATTCAAGTTCTTGATTGTCCTGTCTGCGACACCTTTTAACTTTTTTGACTAATCGTAGTCAACCGGCTACTCATAAACCAAACAAAACTGTGGACATGAAAGTGAGACTAACGGTAGCTCTCGACAAAAGAGGGTTCGTTTGTGTCTGGTGTGCAGGGCAGTAATCTGATCCGAAGGAAGAAACACCGCCATTACAGTGAGTTGGTCTGTATGTGAAAGAAAAGAAAAATACTCACCGCTGTTTCAATAATCCACCTTCAGCCTATTCTAAAGGAAAAAAGAGAGGGGGCCCCCGAGTGGACTTTTTATAGGCTGAGGAAATGGATTATGGGTAGAGTGGCGTGAATAAAAACCAACCAATTCCTCTGGTGACGACGAGTTTTTTTTGCATCAGTTTCTCAGCAAGAAGCAGAAGCAGAGAAAAGGAGAAACAGGAAAAAAAGGTGAAAGAGGAACGAAAGGAGAAGCACAGAGAGAGAGAGAGAGAAAAGGAGAGCGAGGAAGAGAAGGAGGAAAGTGGAGGAGGAACGCAAAGAGGGAAGTGGTGTAGCAATAAACCCGCAAGCACTTTAGACTGAAATCTAAAGGTCCCTAGTTCAATCCCGGGTTCAACACTCAGGGAGATCATCCACCCCAAAACTACAAAAACAAAATAAACAAACTCCACTTCCAAGAAGGGAAGAGTCACTGATGTCATCAGCCAACAGTATTTAGGAACAAGTCATTAAGGGACTAAATCACTCCAGACAGGACATCTTTTTAAAATATTAAATTCAGCCTGTCTTTCTAAGGACTGTCCTCAACGAATGGACAAAATAGGGAGTAATAAGAAAAAAACATTGTCGAAGTAGAATGAAGTTTCTCACTATTATTTAGTAATAATAAACAAACTTATTCTACTTAGACCACATAGAGTAGTAGCACATAATAGACATAAAAGCAGCGGTATAAAAACGGGTTGAATCAATTTGGCTGGACTTTTTGGCCAGAGCGAGCTTAAAAAAGGAACCAATGGCACACTTGAGGCTGTAAGGCCCCAGTTTTGATTGGGCTACCTTTGGGTGGGTGAGCTGCATCTTTGTTTTTCTTTGGCCTCCATGTATAGCACTAGACCTTGCTGTTTAGTTTAAGCTATAACCCGGCATCCATCCCTGGACTCAAATTTTGGTCCAAGAACCAGCTTGGCTCATTAGACTCACATTGCACTTAGTGGGTCAATGAGCTACTCAGATCAGCAGGGTTTGAGCTTCAGTTTGTTCCCGACCTACCCATCCCCTTAATCCCCATTTTAATTAGGCTTTGTGTCATTGACTTTGTGTCAAGCCCTGTCTGGTGGAAGACAGAGGCAAATATAATTAGTTTGGCTGGACATCAGCCAAGGGTGTGGGAGAAATCCGTTTCTCCCCTAGTCACTCTACGACCGAAGCCTAATCAACAGCAGCTGCTCATGAGGCACAGCTCAAGGCTCCCCCTAAAACCGACGTCTTGATCCCAGCCGCAGAAACATTGCAAGCCTCTCAGCTTAAAAGCCCTTTTCAGGGCTACTCAGAAAGTCTATCCAAACACCTCCTGAGACGGCACAATGCAGCAGACACAACTACCAGCCTCTCAATCTAACAGCCCTTTTCAGTTCTAATTTGGAAAGTCTAACCTAATACCCTCTGAGACGACACCAGCAGTTACCTTCTTGCACCAGTGACTACTTCCCTGCAGCAGAAACTACCACTCCTGCACCACTTCCCTGCGGAAGCAGCTACCAGTCCTGCACCAGCAACCACCTTCTTGCAGCTGCAATCACCTTCCTGCACCAGCAACTACCAATTCTGCACCAACATCTACCAGTCCTGAACCGTTGACCACCTTCCTGCATTAGCAGATACCAGTCCTGTACCAGCTATCCAGACCTGCACCAACGACTAGATCCTGCTCCAATGATCACCATCCGGCCACGGCGACTGTTCGACGTACGCAATTCCGATTTACAATTTGCCATAATAAAGTTTGGCCATTGGAAGCAACACCCTTGTTTTGTCATTCTTGCCTAGTTCATTGTCAATCACTTATATTTCAAAAGTTTGCAGGGACCAGTATATTTATTGGCCTCCACAACAGATTTATGCTAAACTGAATGTTTAAAATTGAACTGTTTGACCATTTAGTTGTGTTTAAACAAATGACTGGTGTTTAACTGAATTTTTTGAGTTAAATGGCAATACTTAAAAACTTTTAACTGTGTGCAAACAAATGATTAACAGTAAATAGAATTATTCGTATTAGATAGAAATAAGTGAAACCATTTAACTGTGTGCAAAAAAATGAGGTCAGGCCCATTTTAAAATGTCTCCAAAACGTATTTAGAAATCATATATTCAATATGTATAAAAATGATTTGGCATTAGATAGCCTACAATGTTTGAAATGCCATAAAACCAAATTAAATCAAACAGAACATTACTGTGGACAGGTTGAAACCTGCTTTTTTATGGTACATAGGTTAACGTGGACACACCAGTGACTCCTCCATCAGCAACAGCAATAGATGTTTAGCGATAAATATGTTATTAGGTTATGTTGGTGTTACGTTACTTCCTCGCTAAGGGTAAAAGGTAAATAAAGGAGTCAGATGAAGAAGTAAAAAGACGAAGATGCCGTTAAGTTTTATATGAAGGTTTTTAATGGCAGCATGGAATTAAGGGTTTACATTTATGTTGCAAGTCTCATAGGAAGGAAAGAAGTAAGGAAACGAAATGAAGTTATGATAGAGTCAAGAAAGCATTTTAGCAGCTAAATGCCTGAGCGAAAAGTGCATTGTTTGGTTAAGGCATTGTTGGGTGTGCGAGGGAGATATGTTCGCCATAGTGTAGCAAAAGTCGCGTTTGCTGTTTGAGGAGAGAAACGTTGAAGTCACCATGAGTTTGTGGTTCTGGTTGTTTCGGGGAGAAGTGTGAATGTCTCCAGAAGATATTGTCCAGTGTAGAAGTAGCTAGGTGTCGGAGTGGAATTTTGTATCGCAGTCGACATAGCCAATTTTGCGGGTGACGTAAAGTTGTTCCTGTGTGTGGCGTATTGAACTCATCTAATTCATATTCAACTGGGAACCCTTGGTCTAAGAGAAATAGACGCAAGGGGTCCTTAAATTAGACTGCTTCCCTCATGGTGGTGTGATGCTGCTGCTGCTATTGAAGAGCAGACAGTAAGACGTCTGACCAGAACGAAGTTGTTCTGCGAAAGGGTGTTTGGCAGATTTCCCCAGTTTGCGCAGCCTGGAAAGATGATCCGGGCTGAATAGGATAAGTCATCCTGATTGGGTGAAATTATGCGTCGACCCTAATGGTCGAATTAAATTATGCACCAAACAAAAATCTGAAATTCTTTCTGCTACAGATATAACAAAACAGAATGTGACCAGGTCTGGCTATCATATGAGATGATGTAAGCTTTTATTTACATGAATTGCTTTTTTTTGTATTTCAAGCCTGGATTTTCAACAGTACTTTTGCAGAAAAGCTTTTCTCCTTTTAGAAGGTATTTTTTCCTTTCACTAGAAGTGAAATAAGCTCATTCTATCACTAGCTCAGTCGACTGGGGCTTTAGAATACACTGACCGCATTTCTTTCAGAGGAGTAAGACTCCCCCAACAAGTGTCCTGGATATGACACTAACCAATTTGATGGTGAAGCTCAAGTAATGCTGGAGCTTTGGGGAATGCAGAGTACTCCTTCATGCACCTGATAAGGTTCTATGTGTCAAATAGAACTGTTTGACATTTAAACTGTGTGGAAACAAATGGCTAATGCTAAAGAGAACAGTTTGATCATTTAATTATGTGTAAACAAATGACTAATGTTTAATTGAATTGTTAATGATACATAGCAATACTTGAAACCATTTAACTTTGTTGACTTACGTTTACAAATCATATATATCTAATATATATGTATAAACCAGATTTGGCCTTGAATAACCTACAATGGTTGATATGCCATAAAACCCAACCCAACCAAATCATATATATTTAATATATATGTATGAAGAGGATTTGGCATTAGATAACCTACAACGGTTGATATGCCATAAAACCCAACCAAAACAAACCAATATCACATTTTCTAATTTATAGTACACAACTTGTATAGTCTTGTTTTTATTTTCTTTTTCATCGCACTTTTAGTAGCAATCCTTGCGGAGGTTCATGATTCAAAGGAGGGGTACTTGTAGGGAGACTAATGTCTTCCCTTGGTTTAAGGGGATGTCTTGAGATGATCACGTGTACATTATCATGTCAGTGACCAAAGTGGTTTCTCAGTCTCGTTTTGGTTCTCATCTTAGACAGGATTAGACAAGTTTTTCATCTTCACTTGTGGACATACTTTTTATCTGTTTGTTGAATAGAATGGAGACTTTTGTCTTTAACTGAACAAAAAGCCATTTTACCAAGTCTTAATCTCTTTTAATGCACCACTTTGTCATGGAACAATGTGTATAATATATATGTTTTGGACATGTTGCTCATCATTACTTGGGTTTAATGGCACATCAACCATTGTAGGTTATATAATGCTAAATCCTCTTTATACATATATATTGAATATATATGATTTGGTTGGGTTGGGTTTTATGGCATATCAACCATTGTAGATTATTTAATGCCTAATCTTCTTTATACATATATATCAAATATATATGATTTGGTTTGGTTGGCTTGTATGGCATATCAACCATTGTTGGTTATTTAATGCAGAATCCTGTTTATATATATATATATATATATATGATTTGGTTTAGTTGGGTTTTATGGCATATCAACCATTGTAGGTTATTTAATGCCAAATCCTATTTATATATATATATATATATATATATATATATATATTAGATATATATATGATTTGGTTTGGTTGGATTTTATGACATATCAACCATTGTAGGTTATTAATGCCAAATCCTTTATATATATACACATTAAATATATATGATTTGGTTTGGTTGGGTTTTATGGCATATCAACCTTTGCAGGTTATTTAATGCCAAATCCATTTTTATACATATAAACAGTTCTATTTCAAACTAGTCAGTTTAGCAAAAGTACACTTTTTATTTCTGATTAACTCATAGATAGGACCCTATCAGGTGCTACCACTCCAAGCCAGAGTGGACCTGAGAGTGATGGCAATGAAGGAGTAATCCACATTCCCCAAAGCTCCAGCATTACTGGAGCTTCACCATCAGATTGATTAGTGTCATATTCAGGACACTTATTGGGGGAGTCTTATCCTTCTGTAGCGATACGGTCAGTGTATTCTCTAGCCTCGGCTGACTGGGCCCACGGTAATATTTCTTACATGTTGTGATATGTACATATATATATAAACATATATATATGTTTATATGAGTTTATGTCATCTTTCCTTTCTGTTTATTTAGTGTATCAATAGATACAGTTATGCTAATATTGAAACTTAAAGCCAGTGACATATTTGTATAGCAGAGAATGACAACACTGATGTATAAAACTATAATCATCTTCTTTTCCTTTCGCTTTATAACCTGAAATGTATGGATGAGAGGGTTGAATAAGAGAGGGCCAAAGATGACTGAGCTACACACACACATACAGAGGTGCCAACAGTACGGATCTTCTGTTAACCACTTCCTCTTTGTTCTTTAGATCAAAATCTTGGTTGTATAATATCCCATACGCCCACACAAATTCTCATGATCACATCTCTTTCAGCCTGCTGCTTACATAATGCTTGTGATGACACTTCCTCTAAGCATGCCACCCATGCAATTTCTTAGGCATTTCTGCCGGGGACACCTGTGTTCTATTTATTTTTGGTACCAAATGTAATTTCCATTTTTTTTCATTCCCAGTGTCCAACTTCTGTAGTTGCATTGACAGATATCAAAAAGGGTCTTCAAATCGATATTCAACATTCTGATATTTGGAAACATACGTTATTATCTCACAGACTGCTGACAGTAGCAATTTGACAGTAAAGCTGTGACAAGATGTAGAAGTGAACATTTTTTTATATCATGTTGAAAATGAAGTTGAACTAGGAGTTTGTGTGTGTATGTGTGTCCAGATTTGAACATGGGTGGGCCTACCCTAGTGATGAAAAAAAAAGGAAAGAAAAGTTTTTCTTTCTCTTGAGATATCAGATTACTGGGTAAAAGGCCCTGGCTGCCACTAAGTCTGGTTTTGACTTCATGCCCCAGAGAGATCAAACAAATTTTTTAGTACCAATAAATTTTAGATTCTTGGCCTGATAAAAAATTTATGTATCTTCAATCAGCAGGAAATTTAGTTCTGGATTTTCTGAATAAACAGGGGTAACTTTTTGAAAGGGTAGTTGTCTTCACACAAGCTTAGAGATAATTGTGATAGCAGCTGGTCTCACACCTGCCGTGGATCTTGGCATGCGCCAACAGAAAGAGAAAAGATATTGTGTTACATCACCTCTCTCAAGTTCGACTGAGAAATAAAAGAAAATTCAGATTAAAAAGAATCTTGGACTTTCTTTTTCATCAGTGGGAGAGATGAAAAGGCTGGAGAAAACATCCACAAACACAGATTGTTATTATAGCGTAAAAGAAGGGGTGTTACAAAGCAAAGGAAACATTTTGACACACAGGTAAAGAGTCGAAAAGAAAATGTAGTACAAAAAAAAAAGTAGAACAAATTGAAATACAGGAAAAAATTCATGTTTTTGACCCCCTATTTTTATAGAGCCAAATATTCTGTTTATCAACTTAATGAGCTGCTCCTTCGGACTGTCCCAACATGTGCCTTGTAAACTGTTCCACTTCTTTTAGCAATTCTCACCAATAACAGAGAACAGAAAAAGTTCACATACATAACAATAATTTATATAGAGAATCCTAATCAGTTTAATAGTTATTTCTGGTGGATTCATTTAAGATGGTGGCAATATGTTACAATGTTAAAGAATTATCAGAATGCATATGCCAATTGGAAAGAGTCATTTTCATCAATCTTTTTCTTTGGTTGGTCAGGTGAGTTCTACATACAATTTATATCAAGTGTATTGATTGGCTACTATGATTTATCAAGTGCTTCTACCACACAGTCCTAAACATCCACTGGAGTAACTTCAACATCAATATTGTTGTTCTTGCACTGGCAGTGAACAATGCATTTTCATCGTAAAAATAAATTTTTATAGTAAAGATAATTTATAATGGATTTTTATAATAAAATAATTTCCAAGGTATTTTTGATGTAAAATTCATTGGCCAATGCATTTTTTTAGTAAAAATCATTTCCAATGCATTTTTATAGTAATAATCATTTCCAATGCATTTTTATTGTAAAAATCATTTCCAATGCATTTTTATAGAAAAAATCATTTCCAATTCATTTTTATTGTAAAAATCATTTCCAATGCATTTTTATTGTAAAAATCATTTCCAATGCATTTTTATAGTAAAAATAATTTCCAATGCATTTTTATTGTAAAAATCATTTCCAATGCATTTTTATAGTAAAAATCATTTCCAATGCATTTTTATAGTAAAAATCATTTCCAATGCATTTTTATTGTAAAACTCATTTATGATGGATTTTTAAAGTAAAAAATCATCAACTAATATAAAAGTGAACACTCATTGAGTTTTTTGTCATAAAGCCAATTTCAAATCCATAAAATCATGCTAAGAGAACAACAAAGCAAAGTGAACCCAAGAAATTCATTTTATTTCTAAAAACAGAAAAAAAACATTTTTTGTACCCTACAATTGTGATGCAAATATTCATAATAAAAGACAAAAAGTTGAACAGACCATGACAGCAGATCAAAATAAAACTAATAACACAATTGTTTGTACTTTGTCATTATTATTTCTTTCTCCAACTTTATTAACAGATAAAATAATGCCTTCAAGATTCTGGAAAGTCTATAAAACTGTTAAGTATCATTTGTCAGGCAGAAGTGTTGATTATGGAATAAAACTTGACAAAAAACTGTCTTGAATATATTTCAATACACAACACCATTTTAACATTTAGCAATGACACAGTTTCAGGTTATTGAGTATAGCAAATATACAAAACAACTTTCTTCAAACATTTTGAAATTCTAGAATTCACTAAAAGCACTGACCTCTACACAGTTCATGAATAAGGTTTTTCCTGTGTTGTCATTTGTATTCTAAAGTTTATTTACCTTGATTTGGTACCCGACTTTTTAGCTGGGCCATCTAGTATGAATGATAGTTCATTGATAGATTTGAGGCCGAATGGTCTCCAAACTTGGCTGGGACCTTCAGGAAGGTGAAGAATCATTGACAGCATAACATCGCACTAGATCTCTGGGTCTAGTTCAAGCTATTAGCAGGCATGCATACTGGACTCACATTGCACTTGGTGAGTCCAAGCCCCCACTAAGTGAGCCTATGACCAATATAGTCCAGCAGGGCACAAGTCTTGGCTTATGTCCAACCTTCCTCTTCCCTAAAACCCCCACTATAAAAAAGATGTGTTAAATCCTGTCTGGTGGGAGGCAGCGATAAATAACTTGTATTTTAAAGTTTAAATTTTAGTAAATGGTTTGTATCAAGTGTGTATTTGTGTATGACGTTTCAAATTGGAACTTGTTGAAAATCCAGATCCACACACAGGACAAGAAAATGGATTAACTTCACCAGTGTGCATTCGAATATGGCTTTTTAAACTGCGATTCTGAGAAAATTTTAAACCACATATTTTACAAGAAAAAGGTTTCTCGCCTGTGTGTGTTTGCATGTGGATTTTTAAACCTTCATTTTGTGAAAATGCTGATCCACACACTTGACAAGAAAATGGTTTCTCTCCAGTGTGTGTGCGCATATGTCTTTTCAAATGGCCCATCTGTGAAAATGCGGATCCACAAACTTCACAAGAAAACAATTTTTCTCCAGTGTGTCTTTTTATGTGTCTTTTCAAATTTGTATTATTTGAAAATGCTGACCCACAAATTTCACAAGAGAAGCTTTTCACTCCTGTGTGGGTCAACATGTGGTTTTTCAAATTGCTTAACTGTGAAAATGCTGATCCACAAACTTCACAAGAAAATGGTTTCTCTCCAGTGTGTGTTCGCATGTGGCTTTTCAAAGTCCCCATCTCTGAAAATGCTGATCCACATACTTCACAAGAAAATGGTTTCTCTCCGGTGTGTCTTTTCATGTGTCTTTTCAAATGTGAATTTAGTGAAAAAGCTGATCCACAAACTTTACAAGAAAATGGTTTCTCTCCAGTGTGTGTTCGCATGTGGCTTTTCAAATGGTCCATCGCTGAAAAAGCTGATCCACAAATTTCACAAGAAAATGGTTTTTCTCCAGTGTGCGTTTGCATATGTCTTTTCAAATTTGAATTACGTGTAAATGCAGATCCACAAATTACACAAGAAAATGATTTCTCTCTGATTTGTGTTTTCATAGGACCTTTTAAATTTGAACACTCTGAAAATGCTGAGTCACCCACTGATTCTAAAGAAACTTTTTCAGCAATGCATTTTTGGTTTTGCATATGGCTTTTCAAATGGTCCATTGCTGAAAATTTTGATCCACACACTTTACAAGAATATTGTTTCTCTTCTGTGTGCATTCGCAGGTGTCTTTTTAAATTTGAATTCACAGAAAATGCTGATCCACACACAACACAAGAATATGGTTTCTCACCGGTATGTGTTCGCATATGGTCTTTTAGTAGTTCTCTTCGTGAAAATGCTGAGCCACATACTTCACAGGAATACGGTTTCTCTCCTGTATGTGTTCGCATGTGATTTTTCAAATGCACCTTTTGTGAAAATGATGATCCACACACTTCACAAAAAAATGGTTTCTTTCCTCTGTGGCTTCGCATGTGGCTTTTCAAAGTTCTTCTTTGTGAAAACACTAATTCACATTCTTCACAAGAAAATGATTTCTTTACAATATTTGTTTGTCTTTTTAAATTGGAACACTCTGAAAATGCTGAGTCACAGACTGATTCTGAAGAGACTTTCTCTCTAGTGCCACTTAGCATATGATTTTCCATGTTTGTTTTGAACTCTGTGAAATAACTGATATGCTCACTTGGTGACAGTAGGGTTTCTTCCAAGTATGTAGTTGCATGCGTATTTTAAAATGGGAGTTCAGTAAAAATGATATGCCATCTTTTCAAGAGTAAGGATTCACTTCTTTGTTTTCTTGCATTTGACTACTTAATATAAACTCTGTTAATATACAGAGCCATACATCTTGCAACAAGAGGTTTTTTTCGTCAGTCTTTTCAGATCTCAAAAAAATTCTTTTCCCTCAAAGGATTTGACAGCTATGTTGTACATATACCATGATGAGGAATGACAATAACACCTTTTTTTATAAGAATATAAATCTCATACTTTATTCTCAGAAGGAGTTGAAGCTTCTATTGTGTGTGGGACAGACGGACAGAGAGAGACAAAGACAGACTGCTATATTGACCTATAACTTCTCTTGACCATATGCTATGTTATCTTCAATTCCTCACTTTGCACTTCTTCAGCTTTTCAACCAGAGGTACTTGGCTGTCAGCCACCACCCCAGCAGGCGCTCTCCGTGACTGCAAACTGGCACTGACTCACACTGCCACCAACTGACTCGAACCCTCACAGAGCATCTACATATATGATTTCATAATGCCCACAACATCCGATAGACAACGTGATGACTTCCACTTATTTACACAGGTGTGTCCCATTCAGATAAATCTCTGATTGACATCTTGGTAAAGGGTCAATATGCAACAAGCTGTAAATAAAAAACAGCTATCATTAAGAAAACAGGTGATTGATTTTTTTACTTGAAATGAGAAAATTAAAATAAATGATTAAGTATTTAAGTTAACAGTGACGTCATGGCATCCATTTTCATATAATTTATATAATTATTCAAGAAATATTATTAAATGGAATAAATTTAAATAAATAATTTTACTTCTGCCTAAGATTTATTTAGAAAAAACAAGACATTCAATTATTGATAAATATATAAAACATAAATATATCCATCCAGACTGTATGTTTTTATGAACATGAACCATCTATTACTAAGTAGTATTTGGTCCATCTTATTATAAGAAAAATGTAAATCTGTAATATAAATTCTTTTTTTTTTAGTTCGGCCACGATAAACTGGTAACAATTGTTTCTAGTTTTTAGATGCTCTTATTTTCATTTTTGCCCATTTCTTAATAATACCTTCTTAATAACAAGATATGTAAGACTTTTTTACTACAAGTGAAACAAGTCATTTGTAAAATAAATTTCACTTATCTTAACTTAGACAAAAAGATAGTAAACTGAATTTTGTTGATTGTTTGATAAGTTACTAAGAATATTTCAACAGGGCAAAAAGTGTAGAATGAATGCTCATGTACGCTTGAGAGTCTTGTGTAAGGGATACAGGCTCTAAGAGTATTGGATGAATGCTCATGTATGCTTGAGAGTCTCGTGTAAGGGATACAGGCTGTAAGAGTATTGAATGAATGCTCATGTACGCTTGAGAGTCTCGTGTAAGGGATACAGGCTCTAAGAGTATTGAATGAATGCTCATGTACGCTTGAGAGTCTCGTGTAAGGGATACAGGCTCTAAGAGTATTGGATGAATGGTCATGTACGCTTGAGAGTATCGTGTAAGGGATACAGGCTCTAAGAGTATTGGATGAATGGTCATGTACGCTTGAGAGTCTCGTGTAAGGGATACAGGCTCTAAGAGTATTAGATGAATGCTCATGTACGCTTGAGAGTCTTGTGTAAGGGATACAGGCTCTAAGAGTATTGGATGAATGCTCATGTACGCTTGAGAGTCTCGTGTAAGGGATACAGGCTCTAAGAGTTGCATATTCTACGTTGTAAATTAAGAAAGCCGTTCTGAAAATACAAGGACCTATTTGCTAATGACATAATTTTTATAAGAGATGACAAACATTTCAATGTCTGGGTTCTTTGTATAATGACCTATCAACTTTAATTGGTCATTTAAAGCCAAAGCTATCCTTTTAGAAGAACAGCAGTGATACAATAAATTTAATTACCATGACCAGAAAATCTGACAAGCTCGGCAAGTAACATATGGAACCATTGGACAGCTGTTTCAACCTTATTAGGTCTCATCAGCAGTGTGTACAGTGATTTCCCTGTAAACTTCTAACTGCTCGCCACCGGTCTTGCTTCTGTTTCTTTTCTCTCACACTTACTCTCACTTGCCGTGTCAATACACACTGGTTTGCACAATTCTGCTGTCAAAACAACAAATATCCCCTCCCCACAATGCTTCTTTTATTACCAGTTCTGGCTGACCGAAATTTGCATATGTTGCAAACCCTGTCCCACCAGATACAAGATGCGTGACCTACAAATTGTACTCCCAGCAATGCTTATGCTTCCGTTTTTCTACATTTCTTGTACTCTACACGCAAGACACATTCGCGCCATTTTCAATCT
Source organism: Sepioteuthis lessoniana (assembly GCA_963585895.1). Taxonomy (NCBI): domain Eukaryota; kingdom Metazoa; phylum Mollusca; class Cephalopoda; order Myopsida; family Loliginidae; genus Sepioteuthis; species Sepioteuthis lessoniana. The sequence goes on along the minus strand of OY757947.1, from coordinate 6,524,107 downwards.
TTGAGGTCGGCCATTTTGCTCGTCACTTGTTTCTTTCTTTCTTTGTGGCTATGAAAGAAATTCAATTCACACAGCTTCAGTGCCACATTTCTTTTTTTCTCGTTCACTCAGTTCACCACCTGTTTTTTTATCCAGCTGTAGATGATTACTGAATTCACATAAATGTCGGCTGTTCTGCCTGCATATACAACAGGCTATTCATTGTCTCTTTGAATGATGAATCCCGGTTGGCTCATCGGAGACAGCCGTCTGCAGGTTCTCCCTTTCAATTTCACTACACTGCCCCACTGGAGATCAAACCCGCAACCAAATAAGGTCAAAACCGCTTTATGTGCTTGCCAAATTTTCTGGTCATGGTAATTCAATTTATATAATTCCTTTATTAAAAAAAAATCTTTAAAATGTAGTGGTACTATTTAACCCATAACTGAGGAGATTAGAGGGTTCATGCCTTTCACAAGGGTATTCATCCAAAAGTGAAGGTAACATCATGACTGGAATTCAAACTGTCTTACTTTGAGGCCATAGTCCAGCAATTTAACCATCATAGCACATGGACTTCCTCCCTCTCAACATTTTAAGACAAACAAATTTCAAAGTCTTGGAAATTATTTCTTATGGAAATCTGGTGCCTTGCAGTTGAATGATTTTTGCAACTTCTGAATTGGTCCATTTTCAGGGGGCGCCAAATCAAAGATTCAGAGAGATATAGATATTCTCTTTTTAAAAATTTAGACTCACTTTCAGATTTACTTTAAAAATTGATATAGATTTTTTGTTTCAGTGGATTTGATGTTTTTCTCATGATTTATTGAAATCCAAAAATTGAAATATATTTAATATTTTCAAGATTGTTGGTTGGTTGGTTGGGTTTTATGGCATATTAACCTTTGTACGCTATTTAACGCCAAATCCATTTTTATGTAAATAATCAGTTCTATTTCAAACAATTTAGTTTAGCATGAGTACACAGTTTGTCAAAAACATTTCTATTTCAAACTATTCAGTTTATTCAAACAGAGCTAATTCAGTTTTGCGTAAGTACAGATTTTGTTTACACAGTAAAATGTCAAAACAGTTCTATATATAACAATTCAGTTTAGTGTAAGTACAGTTTTAATGTCAAAAACGGTTCAATTTCAAACAATTCAGTTCAGTATAAGCATGCAGTTTAAATATAAGTACGGTTTGTCAAAAACATTTCTATTTCAAGCTATTCAGTTTAGTCAAACAGTTCAGTTTAGCATAAGTATGCCGTTAGTTCTATTTAACCCATAGATAGGGCACTATCAGGTGCGGCCATGCCAGGTCAGAGTGAGCCTGGGAGCAATGGCAATAAAGGAGTGCTCTGTATTCTCCAAAGCCCCAGCATTACTGGAACCTAACCATCAGATTGTTTAGTGTCATATCAAGGACACTCATTGGGGGGGGGGTCTTACGCCTCTACAGAGGGGCAATCAGTGTATTCTACAATCACAGCCGACTGGGTAATCCAGATTTTTTATTTTCTTGAATTTACAAGCCCCTCACATTAAGGATGCAAGACAAATTTAATCAAAAAATAGTTCTTTGGTGTTTGGTTGATTACTCCAAGGTTATGGTTCGTGATATATCCGCATGGTAAATAGGATGATGAAGAGGCCATAACACTTATTGTATAAAAATATAAACTTTGTTTTTATTTACGAAAGTCGTAACAAAATTGGTTGTGTGTGAGAGAGAGAGAGAGAGAGTCGGATAAACAGGGAACTGCTATGATTTACACCACATTGAGATATATTTAGAGCCTTGCTTCTTTCACGGAAGACTGATACAGGGGTCAGCTTCTCACCCGCTAGGGCTAATGCCCAAAATGGCTGCTGACTAACCACTGGGGTTGAAAACTTCTGTCATATATTTTTGGTCACCCACACATTCTTCTTTTTGGCACCCCACCTACATGATTCTTCCCATGCAATTTATGTAGCATTTCCGCAGTCCTTTGCTTACCTTACAACACAACTGCATGTCCTGTTTTTGAAATCCATACTAATTGGCCCGTAAAAGGTCAATGCGTAATGGAGTAGAAACGGTGCTTCAAACACATGGCGCTAAAGTTATCTAAACTTTCAATCTTTTGAAAAGTTCCCTTTAGGGAATTCTTTTAAAGACTATTGACCTTTCATTTTTAAATGGTATATAAGTTAAAACAATTCATTCTAACTGATTTTAAAACACTTTTGGAGAGAGATAAGAAAAAAAAAAATTCACCAAGACTTGAAACAAACTTAATTTCAAAATGCAAGAATTCAAAATTTGGAAAAAATTCAAAAAGGTCAAATTTTTGGATATTCTCTTAAATCTTAAATGGCAATCAAAAAATAATTGTTAATACTATTGTGCTGCAATTTTTAGGATTTATTGTAGCCGCTAATCAAGAACATAACATCGTCAGACATAGGAATGCTGAATCAACTGTGATGTCAGTTACTTAATGTAACCCCGAATGTTGTCAACATACAAATTTTTTTCAATTGATTAATTCCACCTGCCATTTCGAATTTAGTTCTTAACATCTTAAATACATCATATTTAAAACCTTTTCTTCAAGTTACAATGAGTCATTTCATTGTGGCGCCCTTTAAAAGACAATTGCTGACAACTTTGAATATTTTCCACAGAGACATTTCTATGGTTGCTCCTTTCCCTTATAAAACCAGCTACTTAACCTAGTTTTTCACCTTTTTGTGACTGTGGGGCCAAAGGATCAAAGTGTAGTGTGACCTTTGCATGTCCAGTCTACTCACTTTGACTCCTCCTGCACCTACCGTCTTGGCTGAACTTCATGTTCACTTGTGATGCTGTTCATTCAACTAATCCTAGCCTGGTAGCTAAGGGAGTGTCCTTGTGGTGTAATGGTTAAAGCGATGGACTGCGGAATCGTAGTAAATGAGTTCGAACTCCAGTTGTGCTATTACGTTCACTTTCAGATAAATACCCTTGGGAAAGGTATGAACCCCCTTAACTTCCCAGATATGGGTTAAATAGTACCACTACTGTTCTTCTAGGAGAATGGCTTTGGCATTAGATAACCTACAAAGGTTGAAATGTCATTAAACAAAGAAACCAACCAACCCTGAAGCTAAAAGTTCTAGCTTAGGCCGAACATTTGAAGCACACTCGTGATTCTGTCCTTCAGTTGATCCAGCTTGGTGGCCAAAAAACATACAAAGTCCACTGCCAGAGTCACCTTGCATTTGCTTGTGGCGATCCCTTCGTGGTGATCCTACCTGTGAGGCAACCAAGCACCAGCTCTCGGACCGTTGTGCACATGTCTAGCTTGCAGGAATCCCATTTATTCATGGTTTTGATCTGGCCTGAAGTGAACACCTGTTAGACTCACTGCCAAACCTGTTCTCTGCGGACTCCGTTCACATCTACAGCCAATCTCGATCTCTAATGCAGTCTCTGCCGACACTGATGATGACTCCAGCTCGCAGCAGCTCCTGACCTGCCAGTCCACATCTGAATTCGGTTTCATCACCACCTCCATTCCTGCTTTCGCTTATGACCTCCCAGCCCACAGCTAGATCGAATTTCTTTGCTGACTTTGTTCCTGCCAATGCTGTCGATACACCAGCCCGCACCTGGTTTCCTTTAATCATGTGCCTGTCTTTGCTGACGATATCTCTAGCTACAACCAACCACACCAACCAGCTACTTCGACTTTATCTACCACGGTCTACCCGATGACCAGCCACACAGACTCCAGCTACATCATCAGCTTTCTTTCAGCCATTTCAACCCTCGACACCGCAGTGATGCAACATCCACGATTCTACACTGAATTTATCGTTTGTGTAAGATTTGCTTAATAAAGAATGGTCATTTTTAATTTCCTCGTCTGTGTCATTTGTCTAGTTTGTGTTAATCACCCTTTTTATATTATATATATATATATATATATATTTTTACAAACATTTGCAGGACTGATGCTATATTACGTCATCCCACTCCTGCAACAGATTTACTTCTCACAAAGAAATGGTGAATTTTTTTTTTTTTTCATTGAAAACCTTTAGGACTGATCCTAGGTGAAATTGGCTGGAATTATCCAATTTAAACAATTGATGTTGATAAACACAAAAATGAGATATACAAAAAAAAAATATCGATTTTTAAAGTCCTGGCAGCAACACCCCACAAGGCACCAACTATACGGTCACCTATCACCTATCACGAAAACTAGCCAAGCTAGACGAACCAGACATGCTGGACACTGCTGGAGAAGCAAGGACGAGCTCGTAAGTGATGTACTCCTGTGGACCCTCGCATATGGCCAATCAAAAGCAGGACGACCAGCCCGAACATACATACAGCAACTATGTGATGATATGGGATGTAACCCTGAAGACCTGCCAAAGGCGATGAATGATAGGGAGACGTGGAGAGAGAGGGTCAGGGATATCCGTGCTAGCTGCACGACATGATGATGATGATCTTTATCTGACGATAGTTTCTAGTAGAGTTTTAATTAGTTTTAAAATTTTAAACAAGTGGACATCTTCCAAGCGCCTAGGGTCATGTAATGGTTAGTAAGCTAGATTAGCAAACCTTCACTAGTGAGTTCAAGTCTCATTGGGTACCCCATTCATACGGCCTTGTGCTACATCTAGGCAAAAAGCTTAGTAAATTATATAATATAAGAATTTCTGTTCTTAATAAAAGTAAACATTAAATTTAAAAATTGACAATTTCTACTTGGGTCTGAATATTTTTAAGAGAAAAATTCGTACTAGTGGGTAGAATGTTCGCCAATGGTCCGGGAGACCTGGATTCAATCCTAGGTCGCGTCATACCAAAGACTTTAAAAATGGAACTTGATACCTCCTTGCTTAACACTCAGCAATATAAGGTACGTGTCGAGGGTAAAGCAGAGCAATCCAAGGAAAGGAGTAGCGCCCTCCCCTACACTTCAGTGTAGTAGCTATTGAAAAAGGAGCCTTCGGGTCGCCTACGGTCGCCAACTTTACTTATTTTATTCATATTCTCAACTTGAAAAATTTAATATAAACTTCAAATCTGTAATAAATTCACTCTTGTAGAGTCTAACAAACAAACAAAAAATCGGTCAGACTTTTGCTATTTTACTTGAACAGGTATAAATACAACGAATGGAACAATTTAGAAAATGAACAAAAAAAATATTAGCGGTAAGGTATATGATTTATATCTATTGAGGAGAGAAATAGAAAATGCAACATAAGGGAGGGGGAGCTTTCGTACTGGTCTCTGACAAACGAAAAAAAAAAGCGTTATTTGCAGGAAGATGGGCATAAAATGAGGGTCCAGTTTATCATTATAACTACGTTGTATATCAAACCCCCACTTTACAGTCAAATGAAACAGAACCTTTCTCAAAATATGAAAATTTTTCAGAAGAAAATAGATATAAAGATGAATATGAAAATACATTAAGAAAATAAGTTTTCTAACAAATATTCACTACAGGACTAATTTCAATTTTAAACAGAGTAATAAAAACGTCCTTCTCTACAAATAAAAATAAATACGTATTTTTATTTGTAAAGTAAAAAAGAAATTAAATTGTGATACTTACTTCTGTCAATATAAATTCGTATAATTTCTTTTTTCTTTACAGAAATGCAACATTAGCGAAAGTGACAAAAAACGTAGAATTTTAAATTAACTAAAACATAACTGGTGGAATGAAAAAAATTAAAATATCCGTTGTTTATAATTGATGATAAACGTTTTCTAAAGAGCGAAATTCAGGGGAGGTAATTTAGATAAACAAAGCTCTATCTATGGAAGAAAATAATGGATAGTATCTTTCTATCTATTATATAAATATCCATACATGGTAGTAATTCACTAAGCGTTTTGCTCAGGCATAACACAAGGCCTTATGAATTGGGCACCCAATAAGACTCGAACTCACTCATGAAAGTTTGCTAGTCTAGCATGCTAACCATTGCACCACCTGTGGTGCCCACACACATTGTAGTAATTTACGAAGTGCTTTGCTAAGACATGGCACAAGGCCATATGAATGGGGCGCCTAATGAGACTTGAATTCACTGCTGTAAGTTTGCTAGTCTAGCTTGCTAATCATTACACCCCCATGTGCCTACATACACACAGGGTACAATGGGTAAATTGTCACAATTTTAATTAATAAATTTGTTTCAGGTTTGGTCTACTGTACAGCAAATTACAGTCAGTTGGACATTCTCAGTAGGGACACAATTTCCTCCCCCCAGAAATTTGGAAACTGAGCTGTTCTGTTGGTATTCATATCAGTAGCTCCAATACGGAGATTTCGCAGAGATTTGGTTTCAATTGGGAGACATATTCATATGAATTTGTCTCCCAAACCAAAATCCAGTCCACATCATGGTGTTCGGGGTAGTCACAAGTGATGGTGTTGATATACCTCCATTCATCTTCCAACATGGACTCAGATTCAACACAGAGGTTGAAATGAATTGACAAGACAGGTATTACCAAGGATTTATTTCACAAAACATTCCCTGACTAAACCATTCATCAACTGAAGAATGCTAGTAAGGGAGGTAACTATAATAATAAAATGCCAAGGGCAGATAAGTATAGTACAGAGGCCTATATCTTGTGTCTGGAAGAGGTAGTGCTGTTATGGATTGAAAGTATGACTGCTGGAAGACTTATGGAGTGTAAGAGTTTGGATGAATTGGAAAAGATTTAGAAGTTGGCCACTTATTTTTTCTTTTTATCACCATTCATTTATTATTTTCTTTAGTTGGTTGTTCAGACTGAAAAGAAATAAATGATAGAAAGGAGACAAGGATATTTTCAAATGCAACTTTTATTCCCACATTTACAACTATTTCGTGGAGTGGAATGTTTTTACTAAACCTGTAAAATAGCTGTCCTTCCAGTCACGGGTGTCTATAGAGGTCCAGGAAGAAGTTTCTTTTTGGTGCCAGGAAGCCCATATTTTCAGGCATGTATACATTGCCTTTCTTGTCAGAGCCCTCTTGAGAGATTGTAATTTTTTTTGCATTTATTTATTTTGTTTTTATGTTCATTTTATTTTTACTTTGTAATTGGGTTTCAATTAATTATTCAATTCCCAGAGACTCTACATCACGCAAGAGGACTCTGCGTCTTGCCATACATGCAGGAAAACCTGCTCTTGGCTGCAAGAAAATTTCTGCGACTACAATATTCCAATATCTGGTTGCCTAACTCCCCAGATTGGGATCCCTTGATTATTATGTGAGTGGCACAGTTGAATGAAAGACCAGCAAATCTTCATGCAACACTAAAGGTGAAATAAAGGCAAGGATAATGGCAGTAATAACCAATTTAAACAAGACCATCAGAAAGGCTTGCAGTTGATTCCAAAGTTGTCTCGAGGCCATGTTTGAAGTTGACAGCAATTTATTTTGATAAATTTAATTAAGAGTATTTCAAGGTGTTATGTTTTGACCTTTTGACCCGGCCAAAAATGCCATTCAAGGTGATGCACCAGAAGGAAGTGACACATTCTAATGGCAATTATGAGAGGAAATCGCGTAGGCGGAAATTGGCTGATGAAATGGCACGAGCTAAAAAAATTCCCATGGTACACTACAGAGTGATGCACCGGAAGAGAGTGACCTCTGAACTACATGACAGTTATTTCCGCTTGATGATGATTAAACATTCGATTTCAAAGATCGAGTGGGTGTCAAACGATTATATAACTCAGTTGAGTTCAACGAGCCAGTTGAATTGAGTTCTGGTTCCAGTTGAGTTCGACGCCCAAGGGACCAGTGGAGTTGCCAGTAGAGTTCCAGACAGTTGGAGATGAGATAGATGAGATGTGGTAGGGGAAGCCACACCCGGCTGAGGGAGCCCTCGGGAAGCCCTGATGAGTTGGGGTCCAGAGAAGATGGTGATAAGATGCAATAAAGAAAGCCATCACCCAGCAGAGTGAGCCCCTAGGCCTCTGGTTGAGCAGCCCTAGAGAACAAGAAAGACACAACGTGACGGTCATAACAGTGGGGTCAAAATATTACAGTTTATGTTCGGTCTCCAGCTCCCTCTCACAGCAAAACCCTTGCAATAAAGTGAGAGGTATATATCTTTATAAAGAAGTCTTCCGGCGTCGTTTATTCCTGTGTCTCTATCATTATCCTTGCGTCTGATTAATTCATTGCGTCGGTAGGTATCTAGCATATATATGTATATTTCTGCATGAATCAGCAGATGGCAATATAACAAAGGTATTTTCATGAAATTTTGGTAATTATATCTGATAAAATGAAATGTCAGTGTTATTTTCATTTTTATTTAATTAAGATGACAATTTGTCCATTGCACCCTGTGTGTGTGTGTGTGTTTACGAACCCTTCCACACAGGCAGAATGTGACACACGGTCAGTTTTAAAGCAGCGTTTAACAAGTTTGAATTTAATTTTCCTTCTCCTAGACTGGTTACCATCCCAAAGCTAAAGAACTCAGTCTTGCTCTACTTACCCATAGCTGGAAGGAGAATAATTGGATTCATACCTTTCCCAAGAGTATTAGTGCTATGTGAAATGCCATCAGCCTCATCCAGGATTTGAACTCATTTCACCGTGTCCATTTCCAATGACAGTAACTATTACACAGTGTATGTGTAAATAATTTTCATTTGAGAAATGGATATTCCATGGAACCAGTACCTTTTGGGTGGATTCTTTTATATCTTTGAAAACTTAAAAAATATATTGGGTTAGTAAAATGGTAATTCCTGTGTATGGAGTGAGTGTGGAAGAGGCTCTCTGTGATTGGATATACTAATCATGTGATAAGCTCAGAAGTCTTGGTGCAAAAATCCAAAATCCAGTCAGACAGATTCCACCAGAAGTTCCGTGAGGTGGGGACTCAGAAAGACAACCCTAAGAGACCAGATATCTTCTTCAGCGCGCTGGTAAGTCCCTCAAACACAACTGTATACACAGGGAGGACTGGATATTGTTATTGTTTCACGCGTTGGTTAATAAATTATTAGAATTAAACAAAATATTAATTCATTTATTTGTTGTTGTTAGCCTTAGAATAAATGCTATACTAACACAATAAATACTTTATAATATATATATATATATATATATATATATATATATATAATATAATAATAAAAATAATATATATTAGATATGAATATTTAATTCATGGAATTTACACTGCGACTCCTGGGTTTCATGGAGTTTTTTGCAAAAAACAATCATCAGGCAGTTAAGAAATGACGATTGTTGTTTTGCAAAAAACTCCATGAAACTCAGGGTCGCAGTCTAAATTCCATGAATTAATATATATTTATTTATTATTATTATATGATAGCTCTATCCTAGATATTGAGCACTCTCCATATTATATTGCAGTTGGTTCGACACAAACCCACAAAGTGATTTAGTGACAACCAACACTCTTATAATATATATATATATATATATATATATATATATTTATATATATATGTAGCAGAAAGAAACTTGAATTTTTGTTTGCCGCGTAATTTAATTTGACCATTAGAGTCACCGAACATTTTCACCCAATCAGGATGACTTGTCCTATTCAGCCCGAACCATATTTCCTAGCAGCACCAAAAATTGAAGAAAGCCCGCGAATCTCTCTCTCCCTCAGAAATCCCCAATGGAAATGGACATCTATTTGTCTGCTCCTGAATAGCAGTAGCAGCATCATACACTATGACAAGAGCCATCTAGTTTATGGACCCCTTTGCGTCTATTCTTCTAGACCAAGGGATTCTAGTTAAAAACAAATTAGATGATACACTCTAACAACTTCCTACCTTCTTTCCTTACTACGAGAACTCGCTGCATACCAGTGTAAACCCCTTTACTTCATGCTGCCATTAAATCCTTGATACAAAACCTAATGACGTCTTCGTTCTTCTCCACTACCTTTATTTTCCATCAATATTTAGCGAGGGGATAACAACCAACGAAATACCAACGCCACCAATGTAATACCAACATAACCAACTCAAAATCAACCTTAAACCAAAAAAACCAATAATAATAATAATAATAATGATATCCCCATCGCTATAAATGGCGACCTTCCGACTTGTGAGAACACGCAACCACATATAAAAACAAATTAAATATACCACTACAAAATGGAAATTAAATATCAAAAACACAATATCTCCTCCGATATATATATATATATTTATTAGGTTGAGTCATAGATGATTTCCATTTTAGTAAAAATATAATTTATTCATAAATAACTTTAATAATCAATTAAATTTAATCAATTGTATACTTGCCATTATTTTAAATCAACTCTTGCTGTAAATCAGGTAGTTTGTTGATTTCTTACGAGTAAAATTCCGCTGGTTTTGAGCTGAAGAACTTTACCACAAACTTTTACAACTTCTTAAAAAAAATCTTTTTTCTTACTTTACAACTTTTCACCTAAGATTTGATGATAAAGATTGTTGTATTATTTGGGCGCAGATCTCCGTGTCAACATTGTTGGGACTCACAAATCAAAAAAATGGTATCAGAGTTATTGTAGTCGCCCTTCTGACTGAAATGAGCATACGGAACTCAATGTATTTTCGTAGTCTGAATCAGTACTATTTCATTTTTAGAGTAAAAATAATTTCAAAAGCATTTTTATCATAAAAAATCATTTCCAATGCTTTTTTATAGTAAAAACCATTGGCTAATCTACTTATATAGTAAAAATTGTTTTCAATGCATTTTTATAGTAAAAATCATTTCCAATGCATTTTTATTGTAAAAATCATTTCCAATACATTTTTATAGTAAAAATCCTTTCTAATGCATTTTTATAGTAAAAATCATTTCTAATGCATTTTTATAGTAAAAATCATTTCCAATGCGTTTTTATAGTAAAAATCATTTCTAATGCATTTTTATAGTAAAAATCATTTCCAATACATTTTTATAGTAAAAATCATTCCCAATGCATTTTAATAGTAAAAATCATTTTCAATGCATTTTTATAGTAAAAAATCATTTCCAATGCATTTTTATAGTAAAAATCATTTCCAATACATTTTTATAGTAAAAATCATTTCCAATGCATTTTTATAGTAAAAATCAGTTCCATTGCATTTTTATAGTAAAAATCATTTCCATTGCATTTTTATAGTAAAAATCAGTTCCATTGCATTTTTATAGTAAAAATCATTTCCGATGGATTTTTAGAGTAAAAATCACCAATCAATATAATAGTGAACATTAATTGAATTTTTTGGTCATCAAACGTTTTTCAAATCCATAAAAACATGCTAAAGAGAATAACAAAGTAAAGGGAACCAAAGAAATTCATTTAATTTGTGCAAACAGAAAAGACAATATTTTTTGTACACTACATTTGTTATGTGAATATTCACAATAAAAAACAAAATAAAGTTAAACAGACCATGACCACAAATCAGGCATACGTGCCCGGATCCACATTTGGGTTCGTGAAACTGCTTGCCTCATCAGGCTCACATTGCACTAAGTGAGCCGATGAGCAGCACTGACCACCAGGGTTCGACTCTCGATTCGTTTCCGACCTCCCCTCCCCTTTATCCCCACTTTAATCGGCCTTCGGGCTTTTGACCTTGTGTCAAGTCATGTCTGGTGGGAGGCAGCGACAAATAAATGATCGCAAATCAAAATAAAGTTGAATAGACCATGACCGCAGATCAAAATAAAACTAACAACACAATTGTTTGTACTTTGTCATTATTATTTTTTTCTCCAACTTTATCAATAGACGATCATAAAATAATGCCTTCAAGATTCTGGAAAGTCTATAAAACTGTTAAGTATCATTGTCATTTGTGTTGATTATGGAATAAAACTTGACAAAAAACTGTACTGAATATATTTCAAGACACAACACCATTTTGAAATTTAACAATAGACAGGAATACATGTAAAAAAACCATATCAAACATAGTAATGTTATAACTTCAATTTATTGAGTCAAAAAGACAAGTTTTTCTTCAAACATTTTGAAATTCAAATTCTAAAATCCACTAAAAGCATTGAACTCTTCACAGTTCCGGAATTAGGTTTTTCCAGTGTGTGCTTATAGCTGCTTTTTTAAGGTTTCAATTATAGAAAATGCTTCATATCTTGTCTTTCTGCATATAGTGTTACAAACTGGAACTCTCTGAAAAAACTTATAAACACACTATACTTGTTTCTCTCTAGTTTGTGTTTGCATGGGGCTTTGAAAAGTAAATTATATAAAAATACGGACCAACATGTGACTAGAAAATAGTTTATGTGCATCTTGTATAGCATTTTACTTCCTGTTTTTGAGAAAATATTAAACCTCACATTTTATAAAACTGGTTTCTCTCTTTTGTGTGTTTGTATGTGTATTTTTAAGTAGTCATCACGTGAAACTGTAGATCCACAAATTTCACAAGGTTTCTATCCAGTGTGTGTTCGCATGTGGCTGTTTAAATTGCCTATCTGTGAAAATACTGATCCACAAACTTCACAAGAAAATGGTTTCTCTCCTGTGTGTGTTCTCATGTGCCTTTTTAAAGATGAATTACGTGTAAATGCTGATCCACAAACTTCACAAGAAAAAGGTTTTTCCCCTGTATGTGTTCTCATGTGAATTTTTAAATATGAATTAGTTGAAAATGCTAATTGACACACTTCACAAGAAAATAGTTTATCTCCAGTGTGTCTTTTCATGTGTTTCTTTAAATTTGAATGATGTGAAAATGCTGATCCACACACTTCACAGGAAAAAGGTTTTTCTCCAGTGTGTGTTCGCATGTGACTTTCCAAATGGCCCATCTGTGAAAATGCTGATCCACAAACTTCACAAGAAAATGGTTTCTGTCCAGTGTGTGTTCGCATGTGACTTTCCAAATTGCCAAACTGAGAAAATGCTAATCCACAAACTTTACAAGAAAATGGTTTCTCACCCGTGTGTGTTCTCATGTGTATTTTCAAATATGAATTGGTTGAAAATGCTGATCCACACACTTCACAAGAAAAAGGTTTATCTCTAGTGTGTATTTTCATATGTTTCTCCAAATTGGAATTATGTAAAAATGCAGATCCACATACTTCACAAGAAAAAGGTTTCTCTAAATTGTGTGTTTGCATGTGCATTTTCAAATAGTCTATTGTTGAAAATTCTGATCCACAAGCTTCACAAGAAAATTGTTTGTTTTCAGTGTGCGTTTGCAAGTGGCTTTTTAAATGTGAATTAAGAGAAAAGGAAGACCCACACACTTCACAAGAAAACAGTTTCTTTCCATTGTGTGTTTGCATGTGTCTTTTCAAATGCGACTTACGGGAAAATGCTGATCTACACATTTTACAAGAAAATGGTTTCTCTCCGGTATGTGTTCGTGTGTGATCTTTCAAATGCACTTTTTGAGAAAATGCGGATCCACATATTTTACAAGAAAATGGTTTCTCTCCTGTGTGTGTTCGCATATGGCTTTTCAAATTTCCTTTTTGTGAAAATGCTGATCCACATATTTCACAAGAAAATGGTTTCTCTGCAACAAGTGTTTGCATATCACCTTCTAGTTTGGAATATTCTGAAAATGTTGATTCATACACGATATTCAAAGAAGTTTTTTCTGCTGTTAATCTTTATATGTAATTTTCCATGCTTGTTTTTAACTTGATAAGAGTATGATGCATACTTCGAATTATGGGTTAATTAAAAATGATGATGTGAAGTCTTTTCAAGGGTAAGTATTCTCTTTGTTTTCTTGCATTCAACTATTTAAAATAAACTCTGTTAATAAGCAGATCCATACACCTTACAACAATAAGTTTTCTCTTCAGTCTATTCAAAATTCTTCTCCTCCATATCGTTTGACAGCTGGAAATAAAAAAAACAGGTATTATTAAAATAAAAGGAGACTTATGCTGTATTTAGAGTGAGAAAATTAGAATAACTTTCTTTGTATTTCAATTAACAATGACGCATAAAGCTGTTCAAATATACATATTTCATATAATGATTTAAAAAACATAATTAAAAGCAATTTGGAAGTGCCCGTAGTGTAATGGTTATCATCGCAGGAAACAGACACAGCAACACGAGTTCAAATCCTGGACGAGACTGATTGCATTTCACATAGCACCAATACCCTTGGGAAAGGTATGAATCCAATTATTCTCCCTCAAGCTATGGATGAATAGTAGGACAGACTGGGTTCTTCAGCCTTGGTGAGGTAACTTGTCTAGGAGAAGGAATACTCTGAATTCAAACCTATAAAACTCCGCTTAAAAATTGACCTTTTGTCATATCCTGCCCGAGCAGAGGGGTTGGTAAATATGATAATTAAAAGCAATATAATTTAAATACAGGAAATTTTACTTTGGTCTAAGAATTATTTAAGAAAAAAAGAACACTCCATTATTGATAGATATAAAAATTGTTCATAATCAAATATGTAGCCATCAAAATAAGGTTACTTCAATCAGATGTTAATCATTGAAAAACAAAATGAAAAATAGAAAAAACAACTTTTCATTTTTACATTTTGTTTTGTAAAAGTCTAACAGATTAGTTGAAAAGAGACTCATTTAACTCTAAGCTATTTCGGGAGGGTGTCCTTGTGGTGTAATGGTTAAAGCGATGGACTGCGGAATCATAGTCAGTGAGTTCATACTCCAGTCATGCTATTACATTCACTTTCGGGCAAATACCCTTGGGAAAGGTATGAACCCCCTTATCCTCCCAGGTATGGGTTAAATAGTACCACTACTGTTCTTCTAGAAGAATGGCTTTGGCATTAAATAACCTACAAAGGTTGATATGCCATTAAACAAAGAAAACAAACCAAACCAATCTAAGCTATTTCAGCTAACTAAAGAATGGCAGACAAACATTTCCATCTGATTTTAATTCCTTATTTGAAGGTTTGGGAAATGGTCCATTTATGAATGAATGGATTGTACAAATGAGCAATCTATGTTAGATGAAGAAAGTCAAGCAAATACAACAATTACATTTAATGATTGAATTGTTTGTTTTTTATCAGCAGTTCAGTGAGAAAACAAGTCTGACAAGGATTCTTAGGTCAAATGTTTTATATTCATTGACAAACTGAAACATAGGAAAGGCAACTTTTCATTTGTTTATGGTGTTAGGAAAAACTTGAAAATCTGTTTTTTTTTTTCTTTTGACAATTAGCACTTTTAACTTAGGATATTTACATTCACATTTCTCATTAAATTTGACAAGTAGATAAGACCCTAACAAAGCGGACTCCAACCTGCAGCCTGTGAGTCTCAAGGTTATACATCCTGCCCTTCACCTAATTCTCCTAATGATAATGTGTTGCAGCTCACCAGACCCTGCTGTTTTTTCAGTTTATGTAAACTGTAATTAAATTTGACAAGTAGATAAGACCCTAACAAAGAGGTCACCATCTTGCAGGTTATCCATGCTGCCCTTCATCCACTTCTAACTGAGACAACAACAACAAAAAACTGTCTGATTTTTACAGCTTTTCTGGGGCAGGTATAATAAGTAAAGTTGGTTTGGTTGGGTTTATTGGGTTTTACAGCATATCAACCTTTGTAGGTTATTTAATGCCAAATCCATTTTTATGTAAATAATCTGTTCTATTGAAAACAATTCAGTTTAGCATAAGTACACAGTTTAATTGTCAAAAACATTTCCATTTCAAACTATTCAAGCAGTTATATGTAACAATTCAGTTAAGTGTAAATACAATTTTAATGTTGAAAAACAGTTCTATTTCAAATAGTTCAGTTAAGCATAAGCACGCAGTTTAAATGTAAGTACGGTTTAATCGTCAAAAACATTTCTATTTCAAGCTATTCAGTTTACTCAAACAATTCATTTTAGCATAAGTATGCTGTTAGTTCTATTTAACCCATAGATAGGGCCCTATCAGGTGCTACCACTCCGGGCTAGAGTGGACCTGGGAGTGATGGCAATGAAGGGGTACTCCGCATTCCCCAAAGCTCCAGCATTGCTGGAACCTCACCATCAGATTGTTTAGTGTCATATCCAGGACACTAGTCTTACCCCTCTGCAGAGATGCAGTCAGTGTATTCTACAGCCCCAGCTGACTGGGCAATACACAGAGTTAAATGTCAAACAGTTTTATTTCAGATAATTCAGTTCAGCATAAGTACACAGTTTAGACGTCAAAGACAGTTCTATTTCGAGCAATTCAGTTCACCACTAGTACGCAGTTCCAATGTCAAAACAGTTCTATTTTAAACAATTCAGTTTAGAATAAATACGTAGTTTAAATGCAAAAATCCGTATAGTGAAAGAATCACAGTTTAGTTCTATTTAACCCACAGATAGGACCCATATCAGGTGCTACCACTCCGGGCTAGGGTAGACCTGGGAGCGATGGCAATGAAGGGGTACTCCGCATTCCCCAAAGCTCCAGCATTGCTGGAACCTCACCATCAGATTGTTTAGTGTCATATCCAGGACACTCGCTGTGGGGGTCTACAACCCCAGCCGACTGAGCAAAAGTAAAGTCGGCGACCTTAGTTGAGGGTGACCTGAAGGCTCCCTTTTCAATAGCTAATACACCGAAGTGTAGGGGAGGGTGCTACTCTTTTCCCTGGATTGCTACACTTTACCCTTGATCCTTACCTTATAATGCTGAGTGTTAAGTAAGGCAGCGTCAAGTACCATTTTTTGAGTCTTTGGTATGACTTGACCTGGGATTGAACCCCAATCTCCCAGACCATTGGCGAACACTCAATTGTTTATGCCAATGGCCAGAATAAGTATAAGTAAATGAATCAGTTTTTTTTTAAATAGCAGTAAAATATATGATTTATATCTTCTTAGAATAGAAATAAAAAATGTAACTTTAATAATTTTGTTTCTTTTTTGGGCTTCCATACTTTATAAAATTACGGGTTAGATTTTAGTCGGTGACTAACGAAAAAAAGCGCTGTTACTTGAATAAAAAACGAGAGTTTAGTTTATTACGCATACATTGTGAACTGAACATTTTACAACCATATGACAGGATCTTAAGAAAAAAAAGTGGAATTTTTTAGAAGTAAATACACATTAAAATGAATATCAAAATACACAAGGAAAAAATACTTTCTAATAAACATTCCCAACGGGACTAAATTGATTTTTAAATAAGTCTTTCACTATAAATAAAAATAAATACGTAATTTTCTTTATAAAGAAACCAAAAAGTTAACACTTACTTTTTTCTATATTAATTCGTCTGATTTCTTGTTTCCTGAGGGGAAGGCAATGTTAATATAAAGTGAGAAAAATGTATAATTATGTATAATATTGAAAAAATAGCGATTACTTATAATTGACGTAAAAAGTTTTTTAAAGAGCGAATTTTAAGGGAGATAATTCATAGAAATTATATACAAAGATTTGATATTGCGTGAAGTAATGGTTTGCAAGCTTGACTAGCAAAACATTAGGGACGAGTTTGACTCTCACCGAGTGACTCATACTTGTACCACAGCTAAGCCTAGTATAATAACTATTTAAGTATAAATGTACACAATTTTCACTCAGCAAATGACTACATTATGTCGCCAGAGTATTTTTCATTAATTCTTCCATCGTATATCAACTCATTTGAAAACGTTTTTAAAAACGTTCTAAAAAAGACTTTTCTTTGATGATGTAAATCTGAAACTAGTTAAAAACAATAATAAAATAAATAACATAAAAGAAATATACCTATTTTTTGTCTTATCCCTCTTGTTCAACTTTACACACACACACATATATATAATATTGAAATAAGTAAGTTGGCGACCTTAGTCGAAGGTGACCTGAAGGTTCCCTTTTCAATAGCAACTACACCGAGGTGTAAGGGAGGGCGCTAATCAATTCCCAGGATTGCTACACTTTACCCTTGATCCTCACCTTATATTGCTGAGTGCTAAGCAAGGCGGCATCAAGTACCATTTTTTGAGTCTTTAGTATGACTCGACCTGGGATCGAACCCCGTTCTCCTGGGCCATTGGCAAACACTCTACCCATTACGCCAATGGCCTGGTAATATTGAAATTCATAGTGGTTTTTATTTTCTCTTTTGCAAGTTTTTCATTCCAGTGTTAGCTGATGGTTTTTCACTGGAGTTTGTGTGACAGCAAGTCTCCTCAAGTCTCCAGGACACTTAGTATTCTGGCCAATCGAATTGTTAAATTTAGCGTATGGTAGCAAGGAAAAGATAAACACAGGTTGAAAGTTTTTAAACAATTATATTAACAAAGGGAAAACAAGGCAATAAAGTGAAGAATCAACTGTACAAATTTGTAGCGTACAATATCAAGTGAAAGAGTGAATGTGTGTGAAGCCAGAGTTCATGTACAGTCACGTATGTTATAAGTTCTGATAAACTCACTTGGTATGTATGGTAGTATGAGGTTGGTAAGGGTATCAGATGATCTTGGTGGTAGTAGCAGTCGTGGATGGGGTAACATCGTAGCTAAGTCAGCTGTCGTTCACAGCCGGTGGTGTGTCAAAAATCCGTCAGAGTTCAGATGAGTTCTTATGGCCGTAGCGTGTTCTTCCCGCCAACCCTCGGTAGGCCAGTCTGACGCCTTTGAAGATTTTTGCTGTTTAAGTAGTTACTCTTTGGATCAAGTCGGTTCTGGGAATTTTTTTTAGGGGGAAGATTTATGATTGGCTGAAAAAGGGTATTTTGTTAATGTGAATTTATTTCTTGCATTCTCGCCCAGAAGCACTGCGCAGAGCCTCTTGCGCAAAAACACATTTTATTCATAGTTTTGGCAGCAGCCGCCAGGCTAACATCCGGTCGAATGCTACCCTTCTCCAGCCACATGTATGTTTTTTGAATGAAATCGCAAACCGGGAGGGATCTGAATCCTGCTATATAACAGAAATAATGCTGCTTTTGGATGGGCTCCACTTGTTGCATTTTGACCTTCGACCCGGCCAAACATGCCATTCCAAAGTGATGTACTGGAAGGAAGTGACACATTCCAATGGCCAGTAATCGAAAGAAATCGCGTAGGCGGATTTGGCTAACGAAATGGGACAAGGTAAAAACCCATGATACACTCATAGACAGATGCACCGGAAGAGAGTGACCTCTGAACTGCATGACAGTTATTTCCGCTTGATGACGATCAAACATGCCATTCCAAAGATTGAGTGGGCGATTGAGTGGGTGTTGAACTATTATATAACTCGGTCAAGACAGGAAGTCAGACAGTCGGGGATCAGAGGCGTCGGAGACAAGATGTGGTAGGGAAAGCCACACCCGGCCGAAGGGGCCCTCGGGACCCCCGATGGAGTTTTGGAGACCAGTTGGTGATAAGATGCAGTAAAGAAAGATATCATTCAGCAGAGAGCTGGGCCCCTGGGCCTCCAGTTGAGCAGCCCTGGAGAACGAGAAAGACACAACGCTGACGGCCATAAGAGTGGGGGGTCAATATATTGCAGTTCTGTTCGGTCTCCAACTCCCTCTCACAGTAAAACCTTGAGTAACCCTTTTCGAACACTTATAATAAAGTGAGAGGTACATATTTTTCTAAGGAAGTCTTCGCTCGTCCTTTATCATTGTGTCGTTGTGAATTATTCTGCATGTATATGCATGTTTATATGTAGATCTTTATGCATATGACAATATAACACACTTATCCTTTTATTTCCAAGTCCTCCTGTCCTTGTACCAATCCTTTGGTAACTGTACCAAGTGCCTCAATTGCAATTGGTCTAACCATCACTTTTATGTTCCATAGTTTTTCAGTTCTCTTGCAAGGTCTACGTACTTATCTCTCTTTCCACTTTCCTTCGGTTTTACTTTGTGATCAGCCGCGACGGCAAAGTCTACTATTCAGCAGGCTCCTTTTTTTGTTGACTATCACTAGATCTGGACAGCGCGATACGAGTTCAAATCCTGGACGCGGCTGATTGCATTTTCACATAGCACTAATACCCTTGGGAAAGGTATGAATCCAATTATTCTCCCTCCAGCTATGGGTAAATAGTTGGGCAGACTGGGTTCTTCAGCCTTGGTGAGGCAACTAGTCAAGGAGAAGGAAAACTCTGAATTCAAACCTGTTAAATTCCGCTTAAAATTGACCTTTTGTCATATCCTGCCCGAGCGGAGGGGTTGGTAAATATGATCACTAGATCTGGTCATGAAGCCAAGATCAGATGATCTTCCTTCTTCTTCTCCTGTTGCTGCTGCGAAAAGAACTTTAAAAAATTCCACCAAAATCAAATCTATATAAATAAAAATGTAAATGTTTGTTACAAACCGATAATCTCCATTTTTTATACCACTAATTGGTTTAAAATTTTGTGAGAGTATTTTATTCGAATATGGGCGTGTTTTTATATTCTTAATATCCAAAAATATTGCAATAATTTAAAAAAATATATTTTTGATGAGTCATTTTTTTCCCGAGAAAAGCCGAATGCAAATAATGGAAGTAAACCTTACTTTCGTTTTTTCACGAAAAATCACTTTCGTTTTCCAAGAATTTTACACGAGAATTTTTTTCTGCTTTTATCACTTTTCTTTCTTTTTTTTGTTAACTTAAAAAGAGACACTAAACTTTAAACCATATTTCGTTGGTTCAGTAGTAAGTAAATTTCTTTTTATTCTAACGAATTGTTTACAAAATATTTTCTTTTCTTTTTTCAACATTCCTTTTTTTGTGTTTAAATTCAACGAAAGACATCCATTAAAAAGTTTTCTTTCTTAAACCATATTTCGTCGGTTCAGTAGTAACGAATAGTTTACTAAATATTTTATTTTCTTTTTCAACATTTCTTTTTCTTGTTTAACTTCCACAAAAGACATTCCTTAAAAAGTTTTCTTTCGTTTTATTATCATCGATAAGACACTAAAGTTTAAACCATATTTCGTTGGTTCAGCAGGAACGAATTGTTTACTAAATATTTTATTTTCTTTTTTTCAATATTTCTTTTTTTGTTTAACTTCAACGAAAGACATTCCTTAAAAGTTTTCTTTTGTTGATAAACTTTAAACCATATTTTGTTGGTCCAGTAGTAAGTAAATTTCTTTTTATTCTAAAAACTTATCCTTAAATTTTTTCTTCATTATTGACATCCCATTTATTTTGTTGTTTAATGAATATTTTATGGTGCGCCAATTATTATGTTGCGAAATATTAACCAGCCCAAGCTTTGTAATGGCACACGTCTTTCAGTAAAAAAAATTAATGACCAACATCATAGAAGCAAAAATTTTGACAGGGCTTTCAAAGGTGAAGATGTCCTCATACCGCGAATTCCTATGATTCCAAAAGATATGTCATTTCAATTTAAGAGATTGCAATTCCCAATTCGATTGGCATTTGCAATCACGATCAAAAAAGCACAGGGACAATCTTTAGAATTGTGTGGCTTATATTTACACACTGATTGCTTCTCACATTGGCAATTACATGTTGCCTGTTCCAGAGTTGGCAATCCAGACAATCTCATTATCTACACAGAAAATGGAACAACCAAAAATATTGTGTATCCACAAGTATTGGAAAATTAAACATATTAGAAACATGCATTTTCTTCTTTTTTCCCATTTAAACAAACTGAGTCACAACAACGCGTGGCAGGGTACAGCTAGTAATTATCTAATTTTAATAAAAAATATGTTCAGTATTTAAAAGGTGAGGTTTCTTTTAAAAGATATTTTTTCTCAAAATTCTCAAAAAGGCAGTCTGTTTTTTTTTTTAATTGTTTCTTTGTAATGCATCAACCTCTTCTCCTCCAATAGTTTTGTTAATTTAATTCATTTAATGAAGACGCAGTTAAATGATTTTCAAATTTTCAAAAAGACAATTCTATTGAGAATAAAATTTGGTTTAAAGAGCCTGTCGAAATTTGAGTACAATGCTGCAGACTAATTTTATTTATCCTCAAACACGTATTGCAGCTGTGAAAACTGCAATTAAACAAAAATAATAGGTTTATAACAAAAGGTCAGATAATATCAGCATTCGTACATGAGTAAAAAAAAAAACCGAATCCAACGAGCAGCAATGATCTCCACCGATTCTCGTATTGCACTGACTCCTTCCTCAAAGCAACCCACTTTTATCAAGTCGGAGACCCCCTCATTTGCATACGAGCAGTGATAATTTGCACGATTTTGCGAGATCAGATGGTTATAAAAAGTCACGGGCGCCATCTTGAATTTTTTCGTTTCCCGGCCTGACTCTGAACGATGCACAAGCGAGGTCACTTAAAAAGTAAGTCCCTTCTCCGTTTTCACAATTTTCGCCACAGTATAAAAATGGCAGTTGAGGTTGTAGAGTTATGTTGCCTCTTGTTATATTAAAAGGAAGAACAAATGAGTCGACGAAAATATTGATTGTTTTTAATTTGGAAGTTTAATGACAGCCAGAAAGATAACCCTTGTGCTGTAAGCCGCAGGAAAAAAAAATGGTTGTAAATGATACAGCCGGTATTAAGACGCTGTCGTCGGGACAGGAATTAAAATGCTGAAGTTAAAGGCAGGAGTTGAAAATATCCAATTTGTTTCTCTGTGGATCCGTTGGTTTAGAAGGAAAGATGAATGATGAAAAAATGATTTCCAAGACACCAACAGTCCATAAATTGGATGAAGTCTCCTCATGGTGCTTAGCGGACTGCTCGACATATGTGAGAGAGAGTCAGTGAAGAGGAGTAAATGTGGTCTCTCATGTTGGCTGGTCCTTCCTGCTGCTAGGAAGCGAAGAGAGAGAATGACAGGACAGGTCTGTCCTGCTGGAAAGGCTTGCGTGGAAGAGGGTGAAAGAATGTTACCTCACCTTTTTATAGTTGCTCGGGGAAGTGACTTGGGCAGAATGGCATGAAATATTCTCATTAGTCGAAAATATGAGTTCGGGACCAAAACAGTCAAAATATTCCTTCTCCAGACAATAATTTGAAATTCTTTCTGCTACAGGTATAAGCTCACACAGTTGGCTAGCCGGTACAAATATAATGAATAAAAATTCAATTGAACAAGCATGCAGGAACAAATCAAAAGGAATTTTCATGAAATTTCACTGACAGGAAAAAATGGTAGAAGTGTGAAAAGTATTTAAATGAAGGAAAACATTTTCATTAAAGATAGGTTGGTTGGTTTGGTTTTATGGTATATCAAACCATTATTTAATGTCAAATCTATTTTTATACATATACATTTCAAACAATTCAGTTTTGCATAAATACAGTTTTTTGTTTATACACATTTAAATGTCAAAACAGTTCTTTTCCAAACAATCCAGTTCAGCATAAGTGCACAGTTTAAATGTCAAAAACAGTTCTATTTCAAACAAGTACAATTTTTTGTTTACTGGCTGTTAAATGTAAAAACAGTTCTATTTCAAGCAATTCAGTTTAGCATAAGTACACAGTTTAAATATCAAAAACTGTTCTATTTTAAATAATTCATTTTAGCATAAGTACACAGTTTAAATGTCAAAACAGTTTTATTTGAAACAATTGTTTAGCATAAGTACAGAGTATTGCGGGGCTGATAAGCATGTCAACCCCGCAAGCTGTTTTAGTTAAGCATACGAGTAATGACAGCCAAAAGAACAATGATGGAAACAAAAAGGCAAAATAACAAGGTAACAAATACGACAAATTATTCGTCGAGTTTACCAGAATAGATGTAAGTTGATGTTGGTGACCCGGGCAGAATGGCATGAAATATTCTCATTGGTCAAAAATATGAGTTCGGGACAAAACAGTCAAAATATTCCTGCGCCAGACAATAATTTGAAATTCTTTCTGCTACAGACGAACACTCTAACCATCATGCCAATTACCGGACCATTGGCCTAGTGGGTAGAGTGTTCGCTAATGGTTGGGGAGACCTAGGTTCAATCCCAGATCGAGTCATACCAAAGACTTAAAAAATGGTACTTAATACCTCCTTGCTTAACACTCAGCATTATAAGGTACGTATCAAGTGGAGCAATCCAAGAAAAGGAGTACTGCCCTCCCCTATACCCTATCAAAAAGGTAGTCTTCACATCACCCTCGACTAAGGTCGCCAATTTTACTTACTCACTGATATATTTGAATTGTTGGCAGTAAGGATCAATATTAGTATGAATATATCCACATTGTACTTATACTAAATACGACTTGATGAAATACAAAATAAACTGAATTACGAGCGAAAGAATGTTTAATATTTTATATACATAATATACATTCCACTAGCATTACAAGAAAAGATAGACAAATATGTCCATTACAAGAATTATACACATATTGTGTCATGAAGAAGTATGTGCAAAAGATATAAAGTGGTAAAAGTCTTACTTGACAAGTATAGATGATATAGCCATGTGGCTTTTTCATTACTTGGCAGGGATGGAAACAATGTCTCCACTGTTCAAAGAACAGGAGTGAAAAGAAGTTAAGAATGTCTTTCTGTGATGATCATGTGACATATAATAAACCTCCTAATGGATATGCCAGTTCTGTAAGAGAGATATTTATTTATTGGAACAATTACAGCATGCTAGGTTTTCACTCACTCAGATTGAGGAGCGGCTTTCTTATCTTATGCAGTAATATCATATCTTACTAGTTACGTGGTATGGTTTGAGTAACACTTGCTGGGCATTCAATAAGTCTTCACTATACCAGACCACAAGAAATAGTCAAGTTCAATAGTATATAACAAAGAAGGCAGTATAATATGCCTCCTATTATATTGGAAGGAAGAAAAATATAACGAAGGCGGCGAGAATATTGATGGTTTTCAATTTGGAAGTTTTAGTAACAGCTTGAGACAAAAAAAACCCTGGTGCTGTGAGTTGTAGGGAGAAGTAAATAGCTGAACGTCAGAGCATGAATAGGGTTGCAGTATTTAAGCTAAAGTTGAATTGCTGAAACAGAACAGGAATCAAATTGCTGTAGTCAGAGGCAGAATTTAACATTTAATTTAAATCAGCTGAGAACTGTTGGTCTAGGAGGGTTGAATGAATAATGAAGGATTGGTCTCCTAGGCACAACAGTCTATAAATCAAATGTGCCCTCCTCATGGTGAATTGTTCTGCTACTGGAGAGAAAGAGATGGCCGGTCCATCCTGCTCGAAAGATGGCTGTGGAGAGAGAGTTTCGCGTGCTTTCACTGCTTTTGTATTGCTCGGGAAAGTGTTCTGGGCAGAATGGGATAAGTCATCTCTATTGGGTGAAAATATGTGACAAGACCACAATGGTCAAATTAATTTACGCGCATAACAAAAATTTAGGAATTTTTTCAGCTACAAGTACAACAGATATAAGACTGAAACTTTTTTTGGATAGAAACTTCTAACTGAAATCCCTAGTGTATTAAAGTGCTCCTGTATTTGTCCATCGATGTTTTAAGTACTTAATTGTCTAGCTCACTGTGCCAATTTTCAACCCAGAATATATGCATGTTATTAGGTTTTTCTCTGCCTTTTTTCAAATTATTCTCTTAATGAAATGGCCCAGTCAGTTGGGGTTGACGAACACGCTGACTGCATCTCTGCAGAGGGGTAAGACTTCCCTAGCAAAAGTCCTGGATATGACACTAAACAATGTGATGGTGAGGCCCCAGTAATAATGAAGCTTTGGAGAATGCAGAGTACCCCTTTATTGCCATCACTCCCAGGTCCACTTTGGGCCAGAGTGGTAGCACCGATAGTGTTCTATCTATGGATCAAAGAGAACTGTTTCATATTTAAACTGTGCTTTTATGCTCAACTGAATTGTTTAAAATAGAACTGCTTTGACATTTTAAACTGTTGTAGCGACATTTTAAACTGTTATTGTACTCACCTCCTTAAAAACAGTACATCCAGCTACGACCGGAAATGATGAAGCCTTATATGCCCCTGACCAGCTGTTACAACTAAGAAAAGTGAATAAATTTCATTCAACAACATTTACAGAACCCGTCTATCAAAAGTAACTCTATTAAAATGGAGTGAATTATCTTCTGTAGCCTATCTCAGGCTAAAAAAAGACTTTACTACCACGTCCATTTTTAATAGATGAACTTTATTTCTATGCAGCCCAGCAGATTGACATACTTTTCCCTTTTTATAAACAGAGCTCCGGGGTCAAAATTTTAGGGGTCGTTTTACGAAGCTCTCAGAGTAAGACCCCCCCCAGGCTGAATTATACATCTCATGGTCGCATTCGCCTTACTTCAAGGCTAAATTTCACTTCTCGTGGTCGCATTCACCCTTGTATCACATAGATATGCGATAAAGGTCCTTTTAAGGACCATTAGAGGTCTCTTTCTGCGGATTGGAGTATCTTTGACGGTCCTTACGGACTCATTAAAGCAAACAGCCAGGAGGCACACACGAAGAGGACCCTAAGACCACTCGGTCTTAACCAACTCGGTCAATTCTGTTGTCCATTCATTTGCTCGGCAATGTAGCACTAAAGGCACAGGTTAGCCTTTAGCTACCACTTTCCTCTCTGTGTAGCGCTAAGATACCGCCAATCTTAGCCACAACCTCCCGGCCCTTTTGCTTGATAGTACAGATCTTTGGCACAGCAAAGCCTCGGCTACACTTCCCCGATACGTCCGCACAGCTCGGGCACTGCAAAGCCCTAACCTCACCGATTCGCT
This sequence comes from Sepioteuthis lessoniana, assembly GCA_963585895.1. Lineage (NCBI taxonomy): Eukaryota > Metazoa > Mollusca > Cephalopoda > Myopsida > Loliginidae > Sepioteuthis > Sepioteuthis lessoniana. The sequence continues at coordinate 6,497,502 of OY757947.1, read as the reverse complement.
CAACGACCATGACCAACATCAGCTACTTGCCTCAAACATCTAGCTGCCACACTATGACTTCAATTAACACCGGCTGCCCTCATCGATCATCCGGCTGCTGCTCTACGACTTCAACCATACTAGCTACCAACACCAACCATCTAGCTGACGACTACAATATCTATCCATGAACTTACTTTCAGTTTTTTTTATCCTATATCATCCTCAATTTAGCAATTTGAGTGAGGATTGAAACTGGTTAGCAAGCCTGTCATCTTAAATTTCTATTCTTATTATAAATAAAACCTTGGGGCTTTTCATTGCTATAATTAAATGATGTACTGCAAAAAACATCATATTATATATATATATATATATTATACCCTGCATTTTTTTTAACAAAGAAACCTTATTGAATATAGCATTTAACACAACTTCAATGTTTATAAAGAGATCATTTTATTTTCTGTTGATAAAAGACAAATACACAATGTTGTCAGAGAGCCATCGAATTCAACAGGCTTTTACACCCTTCATATATAGTTTATAAATTAACGTCACTGAAAATAATAATCCAATTTTAATGTTTCTTAACAGATGATTCTACTTGATTACACCAAACATTATATACCATATACAGATCAATGTTTCTCAAAATTAAAAACTCAGAAATAGTACTGATTTTTTACACTATGTATAAGTTTCTCCAGTGTGTTTTTGTGTACTTTTTTTTAAAGGCTGACATTGGTGAATATAATAATCAACACACTTAACAAGAAAATAGTTTTCCTCTCTTGTGAGTATTTACATGAAACCATTCAAAGTGAAGCTGTCTGGAAATCATCAAAGTGTATCATCTGTTATGCCGAAGTGCTGATTGAGCAGTTATGGCAAAGGGTTAAATGCTGGCTTATGAAAAAGACAGAATTAAATGTGTGCTGGCTGACAGAAAGAGGAAGAAGTATAAACAAAAATGAAAGGAAGATGTTTTTTCTTCTTTCAACATACAAGTTTAGAGCTAGTCGGGCAATCAGCAGAGATAAATGAATTGGTCGGGAGGATGACAGCAGACAGATTGCTCGGATGCGAGTCGATGTTAATAATGATTTGTGTTCTGAAAACCTGCTATTATATCAAGAATCAATATAAGCCGGCTTCTCTGTTAAATTCAGCTACGGTGAAAGTATCACCCATGTTTCATCTTTTGTTGTTTGTACTAATCCCAGGTTTGGATGTGTTCGGCTACAAGCTATTTCAACCAAAATATCAGAGACAAAATTTGACATAAGGCAAATCTTTAAGTTGGCTCCATCATGAAATGGATAGAAAGAGCCCAGTTGGTGTGCAACTTGTGTGGAGTGAAGCAAGTCAAGCGTATTCTCCCTCTTTGGCTTACCAGCAGAGCTGAAAGAAAACCCTAAGCACAGCCTTTTCAATCGACACCTGCACTGAGTACAAGCAGTTTGCAATGAGGAATTTACAACCTGGTAAGACAGTTAATGTCTATTTGGGTGAGTTGAGGACACTCTTCAAGAGGATGCTTGAAAGACATTTATTGTGTATGTGGTACCTTCAGTAACTTTCCAGACTTTTTTTTGTATTTAAAAATTTAAAATTGACGCAGACTCTTGAAAATTCAGTATGTTATTGCTATACATCTTATGAGATGACTGACCAATTTTTATGATTTCAGGTTCAAATCAACAGCTACAGCAGGAATTGGAATACACCCTACTAAAGCCTGATTGTCACACCTGGTGAATTTCAAAAAAGCAATCTGACACTTTAGAAAAACGATATGCAATAAAATTCTGTTTTAAACTTGGAAAAAATGATGCCACAGAAACGTATAGAATGCTTCAGACTGCTTTCCAACCATCTTGCATGAATCGAGCATCAGTTTTTGAGTGGCATAAGAGACTCAAGGAAGGCAGGGAATCTGTGAGGGATGATGAGAAGTGTGGGAGGAGAAAGGAAGTCAATACACCAAAGTTAATTGGCCAAAGGGTTAGGGATAGAGTTACTATGTTGAGGTTTTAAGGGAGTTCAGCAAGAGATTCCGTCAGAAGAGGCCAGCACTCTTCAAATCGGATCAGTGGCATTTCCACCAGGACAATGCACCAGTCCACAACTCCATCGTTGTCACAGACTATTTGACCAAGCTGGGTCTCAAGACAGTTCCTCACCCTCCCTAAAGTCCAGACCTTGCTCCCTGTGACTTTTGGTTAATCCCTAAGTTCAGAGGCTGTAATTATGAGACAATTGAGGAGATGAAAGAGGCTGTGACGAAGGTCATTGACACGCTCACACAAGAGGACCTCCATGGGGCCTTCCAGAAGTTGTTGGAATGGTACAACAAGTGCATCGCAGCCAGAGGAGATTACTTCGAAGGGGACTAGAGTTTCTTGTGTGTACTATCAGTAAAAGTGCCCATACGAAAAAAGTCTGGAAAATTATCAAATGATTCTCGTACTTTTGTCAGTAGCCTGCCCAAATGCGTGAAACATCTCATGCCAGTATCCATCAGAATAGGTGATCTTCCCTTAAAACAGCTGCTGGCCTATGCACAGGCAATCATGAAAGATGAGGAGTCTGTAGACAGACAAGTTGTGGCAGCCACAGATCTGAAGAACGATTCAATTGCATCCCCCATGTCTGACCTGTGAAATACAATTGTCTGCCATAAATGTGGCTGCCCCAATCATCTGGTTAAGGATTATTTGAGCTGATGTGGCAAAATTATAGAATTCAGGGTGAGTGTAAAGCCACAAGTTGCTACCGATGTGGTGGTCTTGGGTTGACATCAAAGAATTGTCCGGGGAAAAGGGTCAAGGGCCAACAGCTATATACTTGCTTCTTTCTGAAGCAAGATATAAAAGTGGTGATGACTATGGATGCACAATAACTTATGGTACAGGACGTGTCACTGGAATCATCAGTTCACAGTCTATTCCAGTTGATGATATCCCATGCTATGTTAAGGATCTCCATCCTCTTTGTGGTTCAACCATATCAACAAGTAGCAAGGTGGAGAAATAAAAATTGGTATTCAAGATGGCAATAATATTTCTGATAATGAGGAGAAAGAGCTGAACAAGTACAATGCTCTGTCCTTGAGACCAGCTAAAGGTGAAACAGAGGTCACAACACCCTAACTCTGGAGTTCAAAATGAAAAAGATTGGCCAAATCCTGTCATATATGACCTAGATATGAAGGGGGAGTGTGGTGAGGAGTCAAATACTGACGGAGGAAGAGGAGGAAGTCTAAACTGAAATGAAAGGTACTTTTGTTTCTTTTGACAAAGGTTTTTCTTGCATTGACTGGTTTTTGTTTTTACTGAATACATCTGGATGCTAGGTGGGCAGTTAGCAGGGATAAATGAACGAGAGAACAATGACAGACAGATTTCTGGGATCTGTGTCAGTGCTAATCATGGTTTGTGCTGTGAAAGCCTATTGTTGTTATAAGTATTGGTGAAAGCCTTCCTCTCCATTAAGTTGAATTACATTAAAAGCATAAGTTCATCCCAGGTTTGTGTGTTTTCTGCTAGAGAAGTCAAATTTTCAGAAGAAATGTGTTTGGTTAACATTATTCAAATGTGATTTACGAGAAAATGAAATCTACACATTTCACAAGCAAATATTTTCTCTTCGGTTTGTGTTAGCTCATAGCATTTTAAAATAGAACTCTCTGAACATGCCTACCCAACCACTAAATACATGTTGTTTTAAACATGAATTCAGTGTAAATACTGATCCACACATGTCACAAGAAAATGGTCTCTCTCCAATGTATGTTTCCATGTAATTTTTCAAATTTCCTCTTACAGGGAAAATGCAGACACACAAGTCACAAGAAAAGTTAACTCACACAGTTCAAAAAAAAAATTTTTCTCCCAAGTGTATTTTTGTGTTTCTTTAAACATGAATTCTGTGAAAATGTTAATCTACAGTTTTCACAAGATCTGAGAAGCTGATCTTCTCACTTTGCGAGAAAATGGTTACTTTACAGTGTGTCTGCATGTCTTCCTGAACTGTCATTTATTGCAATGCTTCACATTTCATAAAAAGTTTTTTCTTCTGTATGTTTTTAAGTGTAATGTTGAAGTTGACATCTTCAAAAATACTGATCCACGCCATGTGGGTACATGGTTTTAGGTTTTCAAATTGGAACTCTTTATGTTGTTCCACATTAAAATAGTCTTTCTAATGTATGCAGTCTTTCAATTGAACCTTTTGTAAATATGTTGATCCATATACTTCACAAGAATATGGCTTTTCAAATGCACCATCAGTGAAAATGCTGTTACACACACTCTACAACAAAATGGTTTCTTTCAAGTGTGTTTGCATGTGGCGTTTTAGACTGGAATTATGTGAAAATGCTGTTCCACATACTTCACAAGAAAATGGTTTTTCACCTGTGTGTGTTCGCATGTGGTTTTTCAAAGTTCCTTTCTGTGAAAATGCAGAACCACAAAGTTCACAAGAAAATGGTTTCTCTCCATTGTGAGTTCGTATGTGGCCTTTTAATAGTTCTCTTCGGGAAAATGCCAATCCACACATTTCACAAGAAAATGGTTTCTCTCCCGTGTGTTTTCGCATATGACTTTTTAAACTTGAACTCACTGAAAATGATGATCCACACACATTACAAGTAAACGGCTTCTCTCCAGTGTGTGTTCGCATATGACTTTTCAAATTTGAATTCACTGAAAATGCTGATCCACACACTTCACAAGTAAATGGTTTCTCTCCGGTGTGTGTTCGCATGTGTTCTTTCAATTGTTCCCGTCGAAAAAATGCTGATCCACACACTTTACAAGAAAAGGGTCTCTCTCCCGTGTGTTTTTGCATGTGGTTTTTCAAATGTGCACTTTGGGAAAATGTTGTCATGCATACTTCACAAGTAAATGGTTTCTCTCCAGTGTGTGTTCGCATGTGGTTTTTCAAACTTCCTTGCATTGAAAATGTTGATATGCATAACTCACAAGAAAAGGGTTTTTCCCCTGTGTGTGTTCGCACATGGTTTTTCAAACTTCCACTTTGTGAAAATGCTAATCCACACACTTCACAAGAATATGGCTTCGCTCCAATTTGTGTTTTCATACTGCCTTTTGAAGTGGAACTCTCTGAAAATGATGATTCACAAACTGTATTCAATGAAACTTTCTCTGCAATGTTTGTTTGCATGTGCTCTTTATATTTAAAACTCTGGAATAAATGATCCCTTCACTTCAAAAAGTTTCCTCCACCATTTGCTCTTTCAAATACATCTGTGAAAATAATGATCCACAAAATTCACAAGAAAATGGTCTCTCTCTCTCTCTCTCATATATATATATATATATATATATATGTACATTGAAATTAGAATTCTCTGAAAATGCTGACTCACTGGGCAAAAAGAATTCCCTGAAATGTGTTTCTTTTCAAAACTCACTTGATACGTGTTGGTTTTCTCCTGTTTATTTTTGATACGTGACTGTAAAAAATAATGATATACAATCTTTTCAGGAATAAGGATTTTCTTTATTTTTCTGGATTTGACTGCTTAACATAAACTGTGTTAATAAGCAGATCCATACACCTTGCAATAATAGGTTTTCTCTTCAGTCTTTTCAAAATTCTTCTCCACAGCATTTGACAGCTGTAAATAAAAAAAAAACAGGTATTAAGAAAACAGGAGACTTATGCTTTATTTGGAGTGAGGAAATTAGATTAAATCACTTTGCGTTTCAATTAACAGTGGTGTATCTTATTCATATTCTGACTTGATTTTTTTCTATACATTTCAAGAAAGGAAATTAAAATACAGGTAGTTTTACTTTGGCCTGAGATTTACTCAGGAAGAAAAGAGCATTCCTTAATAAATATGAGAAAATTGTTCACAAGCAAATACATAGCTAACAAAACAAAGAAAAAACAACTTTTCATTTTTACATTTTGTTTTGTAAAAGTCTAACGGATTAGTTGAAAAGAGACTCATTTTAACTCTAAGCTATTTCAGCTAACTAAAGAATGGCAGACAAACATTTCCATCTCACATTAATTGCTTAATTTAGAGGCTTTGGAACTGGTCCATCCTTGATTAAATGGATTGAAGTAGAGTGTGATCTATGTTGGATGAAGAAGGTCAAGCAAGTACTCCAATTATATCTAATGAATGGAGTACCTGTTGTATCTATCAACCACATCATTTGATCCTGATATTACATCATTTTTGGAATTGCAAACAACATCAGATGTCTCATTAATAGATTGATTGTTACCGTTTGAATTTAGCCATTGTTTTCTGTCCTTTTAAGACTGCAGCCCAAACCCTCCAGAATTTAAGCATTTTTCCCCAAGACCTAACAGCTACAACCACTCCAGGTCAGAGTGAATCTAGGAATAATGGCAATAAGAGATGACTCCACACTCCCTTGAGCTCCAGAAACAGAACCTCACCACTAGATACAGTTTAGTGTCATACCCAGGATACTGTTTTCAAGAGGATCTCACCATACTATGAGGAATGTATTCTAAGCCCTGCTGACAGCGTTTCTCTGTATACTGATGGTACTACTGTGAGGGAGACACTTCAGATGTAATGGCTCTGATCATAGGAAAGGGACCAGGTGACAAATTCAAATCTTGGATGAGGCTGTTTACATTTTGCATGGTGCTAATTCCCTTGGGAAATGTAAAGTAAAATTAAAGTTGGCAACCGTAGTTGAGGGCAACCAGAAGGCTCACTTTTTGATAGCTACTATACTGAGGTGTAGGGGAGGGCACTAGTCCTTTCCCAGGATTGTTCGACTTTACCCTTGATACGTACCTTATATTGCTGAGTGTTAAGCAAGGAGGTATCATGTACCATTTTTAAAGTCTTTGGTATGACGTGACCTGGGATTGAACCCCAGTCCCCCGGACAATTGGCAAACACTCTGTTGTCCAGAGCGGGCGTAAACGGCAATAGAAAAAACTGATTCTTGTATCAATCCAACAGAGACCACTATTGTTGGTTTCAGGGCGTATTGAGTTGAGCGCTCTCTCCCTCTCTCGGTAGCTGTTCCTTCTCTCTCGCTTTCTCCCTTGTTCTCCTTCCTTCCTTCCTTCCTACGTACGTTCGTTCGTTCGTTGAGTTGTAACGCGTTCGTCAGGCAACTGCACTTAGAATCGATCTCCTTTCAGCCGTTACTGTGCGTATTTGTATGTTCGTAAGCTCTCGCACTAATTTGCATACGTGTACATTACCTCTCGCTGGTTCGAGATCTCTCCTCGTCAAATATGCTCGCGGCAGCCATATCGGTTTCTCTTCGACAAGCCAGACACGTTCGTGTGCGCTTCAAATGCCCAGGTACGTTACCTTTACACTCCTCCCTGATTTGGGAATCACACAACGTACAGCGCGGAGCAGGTCTTTTGCGTCTGCTGCTTCGTCTGAGCGGAACGCTTTCGACCACGTCGTCGTCCTCGGATGTGTCTCCGGGCCCATGTTGACCACTGTCGCTGTGGTCGCTTTCAGATGCTGCGGGATCCTCCCGCGGTAAATACAGCATCGGCGCTTCGTCTTCAGAGGAAGCGCTGCTGCAATAAGTGGCGTCTGCTCCTCGCACTAGACGAACATCCTTTATGTGGTGAGGTGTCCCGTCAACAAGGACCGAATGAGGGCTGTACACACCCGTAATTGTTCCCTTTCCGAACATCGTCCATGAGGGAGTTTCACCCAAACATTATCCCCTACCTTGTACCTGCTGGGTCCGGCATCCTCCGGTGGTAACGTGACATCAACACCTCTTATACGGGCTGTATATGAGTATATTAGGTTTGCTGGTGCAGTTGACGCCGACACATCATCTTTGGGAGTCACATTGTACCAGTATACAGCCTCCATCACTGAGCACCGTGTTCTTGCGGCAATGCGCTTTATTGTGCGGTGAGATCTCTCCACAATCACGTTGCCAGCCGGTACGTATGCGCATCGGAATCTCATTCGAACGCCCCAGCGCTCGGCGAATCTAGAGAACGCCTCTCCGCTAAAGGCCGTGGCGTTATCTGTGAGAAGCTCAACAGGCGCCTCCCTCTCGCAAAACACGGTCTCCAACTGCCTAACAATGCTGGCAGCATCTTGGCATGATAACGGCCTCCAAATAGCAAACCGACTGGGTCCGCAGTCGATTAAGGTTAGGTAATGACGACCTCCAAGGTGAGTCACGTCCATTCCAACCCTCCTCCAGTTCTCGCATACGTCCAGTCTGCCTGCTTCCCAACTCACCGGGGCTGGATCTATAGACTGACACTCTTCGCATTCTCTAACTACCTCCCGAACAGCTGCCTTAGAGACCTCAGGACTCGCCAGTTTCACGAAGTAGAGTGTGCGCTTTACGCCAGGGTGCCCACAAGATCGGTGAATGGTCCGAATGCGAGCGAGATCCAGCTCACCCACAGATGCGGCGCATATTGGCTCGATGGGTTCCGCTTCTTTCCGAAGTGCATCCAGCCACCGTTGGGGCACTCTAGTGAGTGGATCGGCTCGGTTCGCCTTGGATTTGACGAGTGCCACGTCGATTGTCAGTCTATACTCTGCCGCTAATTCTTGGAGCGTACTCAGTCGCCGTCTTATTAACATCTCCGACGCCGCCTTAGTCCGCACCCTTGCTTTCCCGGACAGGGTGTCTGAAATCCACCGGTGCACGCAGGCCGAGTCTGTTCGCAGGTGAATCACACTCGCCTTCCAGTGCAGTGCCAGAGTAATGCCCTTCAACACTGCGTCAAGCTCCGCCAGGTTGATGTGCTTATCTGCGTGCACCGGTCGTAGCCAACTTGCGTCTTCAATGATGGCTCCGTCATATTCAGTAGCCACCCCAGTGGCCAGGGAGCTGGCATCCACCCACACAGTGACTTCCTGACCATCCGCGCACCAGTTACCGTGTGCTGGATCAGTTTGTGACAATCTCATCATAATTTCGTCAAGCATCCGACGCAACATGGGGTCTTGTGTTTCGTCGTCCCATCCGGTTGTCACAGCATTGGCTCTCCGTTTCACGAACGCAGCTGCAACACGGAGCCAGCCGCACACTGGAAAATGCCCGGTCAGCCGCCCACACACAGAAAAAACGGCACGACGCGTGAGTACATTGGGGACCTTCGGACGCTCGCCGTCGCGTCGCCATCTAAGCTTGACGCGCTCCTCCCAGATGTATACGCCCAACACTCGAGCGCCACTACTTAGCTGTTCCGGATTCTTACAAGTCAGCCCAAATCGTTCAAGATGCGTCTTCACTTGCGCCGCCGAACACACACTTTCGTTAACAAATATGTCATCGACATACGAAGAGGTAGCGCGACTGACGGTGTCATCTTGCCCGATCACAGCTTTTACAATGGCCCGCATAATCTGGGGAGCTACATTGAGCCCGAACCCCAAGCAGGTGAGGCAATACCTCTGCCCTTTAATTTTCACCGTTTGGAACGGCCACAATGACTTGTCAACGTGGATCTGCAGATATGCCCGGCGTAGGTCCACTATGGCGGCTTTTGGCCCCTGCCGTCGCCATTCCCGCATGGTTTGAGCACATACGTCTGCATTCGCTGTATACGCGTTCACGTGCTCATTCAACTCGCGATAGTCCATAACTGGCCGGACCTTCTATTTACTTTCCTGTAATATGGCCATTAATGGTATCAGGCCTTTAGGAGGGCCAAGGTCGCTCTCCGGGTACGGAATCAGCCAACCGTTTTGAATCCAGGCCAGCAACTCCCGCTCATATTCACCTCGGAGTCGCTTAGGGGCAGGGTATTCTGAAAGCCTGTTTTTCAAAGACACAGGTGGCTGGTCACCGGCCCATTTCCAAGATGCGGTCCATACGCGCTTGGTCTCGTTGTATTTAGCGTGAAAATCAGGCTCGTCGAGGGTAATAGCAGCACACATCAGTCTTTCACGCTGAGGAAATTTCACTTCGCCGGTGGCAGAAATAGTCATTCCACCAAGTTGCCTGATCGCATTTAGCCCGAGTAGCAGATCATATCCAAACAGCGCCTCATCTACAACCAGGGCTCGTACGGCGACTGAAGGTCCATTGCCGATACCAATTTGGACCACGCTCTCTCCACAACACATTGACAAGTTCCCTCCTACAACCATCAAGGGGACTTGCTTTTTCTTCCACGTCTGACAGCATGGCTTGCGAACTAGGGTTTGCGTACAGCCTGTATCCACCAGGGCAGTTCGTCGTATTCCGTCAATCTTCACACTGACTGCAGGCAGAGTGCCATTCATACGAGGTCTGGGGGAGAGACTGGCGCTGAAGACTCGTCTCCTCGCTCGTTTCCCGGACAATTTCGTGCAACGTGGCCCTGTCAATTGCACCGATAACAAATGAGACTCTTTGGGGACCTGGGACTTCCGCGCCGCTTAGGACAATCTCGAGCCATGTGGTCAGGCTCTTGACACACATAGCATCTCCTTAAAGCTGTGACTCCCTTCTCCTGACGTCCCGGTAGTTGAGCTGCTGTGGCTGCCGATTCTGTGCCCGCGAGCCTGTCCTTCAATATTGCTCGGGCACGGGCCAATATGTCGGATATCGGCAAATCGTCTACTCGGGTAGTGGCCTGGAGAAGATTCTCCGCATGCTCCGGCAACCCAGCTATCAATGCGCAGACCAGGCCTCTCTCCGTCATACCTCCGAACTGAGTCGCAAGCTTGCGTAGCTCCGCCAAATAGACGTCCACTGTTTCTCCCGGACGCAAACGGCACGCCGCGAACTGCTTATACGCCGTTACAGGACTGAGAGCGAATGCTGTGTACAGAACATCTTTTATACAGGCAAAGTCAGCCCTCTTCTCCTCATTCAGCTGCTGATACACTGCGTATGCGCCCCCCGAGAGGTGCATCGGCACCACACATTCGATATGTTTTACCCCGCTCAACCGGCACACCAACTCTGCCTTCTCCACCCATTCAACCACCGATTGCCCAGCATCGGTACCGTCAAAAAGGGGAATTAGTTTTGGATCAAAGGCCATGATTGCCGAAATAGCTTGTTGTCCAGAGCGGGCGTAAACGGCAATAGAAAAACTGATTCTTGTATCAATCCAACAGAGACCACTATTGTTGGTTTCAGGGCGTATTGAGTTGAGCGCTCTCTCCCTCTCTCAGTAGCTGTTCCTTCTCTCTCGCTTTCTCCCTAGTTCTCCTTCCTTCCTTCCTACGTACGTTCGTTCGTTCGTTGAGTTGTAACGCGTTCGTCAGGCAACTGCACTTAGAATCGATCTCCTTTCAGCCGTTACTGTGCGTATTTGTATGTTCGTAAGCTCTCGCACTAATTTGCATACGTGTACATTACCTCTCGCTGGTTCGAGATCTCCCCTCGTCAAATATGCTCGCGGCAGCCATATCGGTTTCTCTTCGACAAGCCAGACACGTTCGTGCGCGCTTCAAATGCCCAGGTACGTTACCTTTACACACTCTACCCTCGAGGTGAATGTAAACCTATTTACCCAAACCCTCCGCTCGGGCAGGATATGACACAAGGTCAATTTTTAAGCGGGGTTTAACACATTTGAATTCAGAGTTTTCCTTCTCCTAGACTAGTTGCCTCACCAAGGCTGAAGAACCTAGTCTGCCCTACTATTTACCCATAGCTGGAGGGAGAATAATTGGATTCATACCTTTCCCAAGGGACCATGTAGCTTTACTGTTTTATGGCAAGGACAGATGAAAAAGAGGTCGAGAATGGGTTTCTTAGATTGTCAGATGAGACCCCCACAAGATACCCAACAGACACATCCATTCACAAAGGGAGATAATTATTTATTGTCTCCCTACAAAGTAAATGAATTCAAACAATGCAGATAAATAAAACAATGTGGCATACAAATGAAATATTGATTTTTCATTTAATCATTTACATCTGATGATTATTTCTGGTGAAATTTTGAATAGCAGATAAAATATAATCACTTATGTTTGTAATAAAAGTAAACAAACTTTAAAAAGGAATTTTAGAGAAAAATGTCTTTAAAGAAATCTCATCTTGTATTGAATATAGAAACTTTCAGCAAAACCCAATCATTAGTCAAGTTTTAAGGAATGTAAAAAGGGCTTTTAACAGGTGCATGTTTTTGTACATACCTATTAAATGAGAAGTATTTAAATTTTAATTTATATTTGTGCTCGTTCACCCAAAATTTAACATACATTTTAAATTTTTAATAAATTTATTCTTGTGAAGATTCACAAAAAGCCCAGTCAGGTTTTTGTAGCTTTGCTTGAGGAGGTAAAAATATAAATTAGAATTTTTTTAAAAATAAAATAACAGGTTTACAGGTTTGGTTTGGTTTTATGGCATATCAACCTTTGTAGGTTATTTAATGCCAAATCCATTTTTAAGTAAATAATCAGATCTATTTCAAACAATTCAGTTTAGTATGAGTACACAGTTTGTCAAAAACATTTCTATTTCAAACTATACAATTTATTCAAGCAGTTATATATAACAATTCAGTTTAGTGTAAGTACAGTTTGAATGTCAAAAACAGTTCAATTTCAAATAATTCAGTTTAGCATAAGCACGCAGTTTAAATGTAAGTACAGTTTAATTGTGAAAAACATTTCTATTTCAAGTTATTCAGTTTAGTCAAGTAGCTGTAATTTAGCTAATTCAGTTTAGTATAAGTACAGATTTTGTTTACACACAGTTAAATGTTAAAACAGTTCTATGTTAAACAATTAAGTGTAAATACAGTTTCAATGTCAAAAAACAGTTCTATTTCAAATAATTCAGTTTAGCATAAGCAAGCAGTTTACATGAAAGTACAGTTTAATTATCAAAAACATTTGTTTCAAGCTATTCAGTTTAGCATAAGTATGCCATTAGTTCTATTTAACCCATAGATAGGACCCTATCAGGTGCTACCATGCCAGGCAAGGCCAGAGTGGACCTGGGAGCAATAGCAATGAAGGGGTACTCCGCATTCCCCAAAGCTGAAGCATTACTGGAACCTCACCATGAGATTGTTTTGTGTCATATCCTGAACACTCATGGGGGGAGGTCTTACCCCTCTGCAGAGGTGCAGTCAGTGTATTCTACAGTCCCAGCCGACTGGGCAAAATAAAATAACTGTCCAGAGAGAAATAGAAAATGCATCTTAAATAATTGTTTCCTTTTTAAGTTTTCATCCTGTAAGAGTTACTCCCTACTAAATGAAAAAAATAAAGCACTGTTACTTGCATAAAGAAGAGGGTCCAGATTATTATCATGTCTACATTGCAAATGAGCCCTTCGGGTGATGTAATGTTTAGAAAGCTAGACAAGTAAACTGGCCTTGTGCTACATCTGAACTAAATGCTCAGTAAATCACTACATTGCACCGGTTCATTGGCCTAGTGGGTAGAGTGTTTGCCAATAGTCTGGGAGATCGGGGTTCAGTCCCAGATTGGGTCATACCAAAGACTCAAAAAAATGATACTTGATACCTCCTTGCTTAATACTCAGCATTATATGGTACGTATAAAGGGTAAAGTGGAGCAATCCAGGGGAAGGAGTAGCACCCTCCCCTACTCCTCAGTGTAGTAGCTATTGAAAGAGAAGCCTTCAGGTCGCCCTCGACTACAGTCGCCAACTTTTCTTCAACAGACATTGGCATGATGGTTAGTGTTTGCCAATGGACCGGGAGACCTGGGTTCAATCTCCAGGTCGAGTCATACCAAAGACTCAAAAAGAAAAAAAAAAATGTACTTGATGGCTCATTGCTTAACACTCAGCAAAATATGGTGAGGATCAAGGGTAAAGTGGAGCAATCCAGGGAATGGAGTAACGCCCTCCTCTACACCACGGTGTTGTAGCTATCGAAAAGGGAGCCTTCGGGTCACCCTTGATTAAGGTCGCCAACTATACTTACTTAAATCAAACTCCTAGTCTAATAACATTTCTCAAAGCAACAAAAAAATTGGAAGAAAATACACATTAGAATGAATATTAAAATACACAATGAAAAATACTTTTTCAAACAAACATTCCCGACGAGCCTAAACCAAATTTTAAACAGTGTAAAAATTTAAAAAGAAAAAATGCATATCTTTACCAATAGAAATAGGGGGTGTCCTCATGATGCAATGGTTAAAGCGATGGGCTGCGGAATTGTAGTAAGCGAGTCGCGCTATTACGTTCACTTTCGGGCAAATACCCTTGGGAAAGGTATGAACCCCCTTATCCTCCCAGCTATGGGTTAAATAGTACCACTACTGTTTTTCTAGGAGAATAGCTTTGGCATTAAATAACCTACAAAGAGTTGATATGCCATTAAATATAGAAACTAAACCAAACCAATAAAAATAAATACGTATTATAGGACTTTACACTCCTATAAATTATTTTGGGCGGTATACCACTTGTTCCCACAGAGATGGCGGACGCTCAATGTTCAGTCTCGGGAAACCATTGGCCAGGAGGACCACGTGATATGCTTACAACTACGTCGGCGCGCGTAAATTCAGGTCCTGCTTCTTTGAGCCACTTACAAGACGCGTATTTTCAATAAATACGTCGTCTTCAAGCACCTTCTTTCTCTTTGACCAATTTTCTTCGCAGCGGCAACACTCTCTTTGACCAAAATTCTCCGCAGCAGCAACACCATGCCTCGCAGACATTCATATACAAGGACTATGAGACGCTTTCCCGTCTCTGAAAAACTGCCTGTTTCAAACCATAGAAAAAGGACAATTTAAACTCGCGATTCTTTTTGTAGCTTAGTTGTGTCACACACACACGCACGAGTTCACACACACACACACACACTATTATTTCGTTAGATGAGTTAGTAATATTTTTATGTATTAATGTAAGTTTTGTTATTATAGAATATAAATTTGTTTTATTCGTTCGCCTTGTTTTAAATGTTCATTTTGTCCACGCCGTTTCACAACCATTATTTGTTTCATATCTTCACTCATTTATTTCACTGGCCTTATTCATTCATTTGTTTTATCCATGTGCTATATAATATGCTTGTATTCTACCTTAATTCTAAACTAAAGCATTAAACTTGTGGAGAAGCCTGACTACTAAAACCTTATTTCAATATACATAAACAAAACGTTAAATAGTCGGAGACCATAAATAGCATAAATACATTGAGTCACACATCCTACAGTATAAAAGAAATGGCGAGACCTTTTCAATTCTATATAAATTCATCGAAGTTTTTTTGTTTTTGCTTTTTGTTTAAACAGAAATGCAACACTGGAGAAAATTGACAAATGAATAAAAATTTAAATAAACTAAATTTAATCTGGTTGTTTCATTTCTGTGCCGAATAGGTAGACGGTGATTAACAGACAGACTGATATAAGAGTCTTGTCATTTAGATCTCTATGATGTAAATCCCAAGACTTTTATCCTTATATTTGAAAGGGATATTTAAATCTTGAAAAGATCTCTTTCCAAAGTTTTAAGTAAAGACTGAATCTAAGTGTAACTTTTGCAAAAAGATATCAACAATATTCTATCCTTTGAACAGTTTCTGGAAAAATTGATAATTTAAAGTAAAAAAATCATTACAAATTTTCAAAAGGCTCCCCCCCCCAGTAATATAAAAAAAAGACAAGCATGCGATTTCTTAATGTAAGGTAATTCAATTTTTATTTTCATGTTATTTTTTTGGATTGGTAACATTTGTTTTTCCGTATTTAAGTAATAGATAGTAAAAAAAAAAAAAAATTATACCTCAGAAAAAGAATAATTCTTTTTTAAAAAAAAGCCTCATTCAACGAAAGCAAAAAAAAAAAAAAAAAAAAAAATTCACAAAATTTCCCCCAACAACACTGACAAGCGTTAAAATAAAAAACGAACCTTCTCCACTTTGCCGAAAGTTTTAAAAAATTTAAATTATTCGAACCGTTTCGTTACTTGTCTTTTATAATGCTGTTCCGGAAATGGGGGATCATTCTACATCAAATTAGAAAGTGAAAATACCCCCCCATTATATGATGTGAAATAATTTGTTTTTTGAAAAATTAAAAATTGGGTGAGGGTTTAATTAGTTCAAATTAGAAAAACACAAACACACAATATTTACTTGAATTTTTTCACGGTGAACTTGAACCAGCGGACGCGTAGAATAATACAAAAATGAATATCAAAATATGTATAAAAAAATATATTTTCCAACAAACATTCCCTTAAAAACTAAACCAAATTTTAAACAGAAAAATAATAAATAATAATAATAATAATAATAATAATAAGAGAGAAAAAGAACTTTCTCTACATTTAAAAATAAATACATTTTTATGTCTAAAAAAAAAAAAAAAAAAAAAAAAAAAAAATGATGACAACAGCTAGGCTAGCAAATCTTCCCGGGTGAATTTGATTCTCATTGGGTGCCCCTTTCATGCGGTTCTGTTCTACATCTAAACAAATCTTAGTAAATTCTTTCTACATTAATCTGTCTGATTCCTTTTTTCTTTTACAGAAATGCAACATGAGCGAAAAGTGGCAAAAATGTAAATTTTTAAATAAACTAAATTTTATCAGGTTGTTTCATTTTAGGCTTCCGTACTATAAAATTACAGACGTTAAATTATAATCGAGGACTTCCGAAAAAACAAAATAAAATTACATACGGACATGAAATGAGGGTCCTGTTTATTAAAATGCATACATTGTGTATCGAACCCCGACTTTATCATCCAATTTTTTAGTAGGAAAATACAAACTAAAATGAATATTAAAATATATAAGGAAAATATATTTAATAAATATTCCCTACGAGACTAAACTGAATTTTAAACAGTAATACAAGTCTTTCTTTAGGAATAAAATTAAATTCGAAATTTTATTTCTAAAGAAAAAAGGGATTAAATGTTGATAATTAATTTTTTTTCTATATTAATTCATCTGATTTTTTTTTCTTGGCAAAATTAATGAAAATTAATTAAAATTTAAAGTTTAAAATTAACTAAATTTTATCAGGTTGTTTCATTTTAGGCTTCCGTACTCTAAAATTTTAGATTAGAATATTTTATCAAGGACTACCGAAAAAGCAAAAAGATGGACATAAAACAAGGATCAAGTTTATTATTATGCCTACAAGTGACACCAAAACTTTGTCAAAAAATTAAGATTTCTGAAAAAAAAAAAAAAAAAAAAAACATCAAAATTGATATTGAAATACATAAAGAAAATACGTTTTCTAAAAAACATTTACTACGGGACTAAATCAAATTTTATACTAATAAAAAGTCTTTCTCCATAAATAAAAATATCCATTTTTATTTGTAAAGGAAGAAAATAAATTAAATGGTGATACTTACGACTTTCTATATTAATTCGTCTGATTTCTTCTTTCTTTACAAAAATGTATTGTGTTTTTAAAAACAAATGAGGGACGTTGTTCAATGAGTGAACTTTTTGTTTTTAAACTATGCGGCGTCTGCTCTTTTTTTTTTTTTTTTTCAACCGAAACCGAAGAGTACTACCAAGGGCGATAACTCTTGCTAATTGAACCAAGAAAGAGACTGTCACAAGATACAGAACATTCCTCCAATTCGTTTTTTTAAACTAAATGAGAATGTTTTTTAATGTTCATCACTTTTTTTCCTATTATGTTTCGTATTTTTTTAGGTTGGTTTGGGACATCTTTGATCTTGTGGTTCGAAATATTGGTTAGGACTAGAGTCGTATTTTTATCCAACGTAATGGGGGAAGTAGGACGGTTTAGGCAACTCAAAGTATATATTAAAAAAAAAAAAAAAAAAAAAAAAAAACGAACTTGATGTGAAAGGAAAAAAATGATAGAATCCTTACCTCCTGTTGCAGCTCCTTCTCGACAATAGTTGAATTGCAACGAATAGCCCTGTTGCTTATTAAGTCGTCCCTGTAACAGTTGATACTGGGAGATGTGTCGGATGTATAAAAGAAAATTTTGAGGTAGTACGTGTCCCTCACAAATAATTTCCCAAACAGAACAAAAACAAAACCTGAATAACTTTAAAATAAAAGTTTATTATTCAGATGGAATAATATACAAAGGAACTCACAACGTGGTTGTTGTTTGTGTTTTCGCTCGCTTGTCCAGTGTTTAATTTCTTTGGTAGTATTTTTTCCTTTTGTTTGTCTTTGGTGTAAGAACAAGAGGGAATATGTCTTGGCTTGACAGCGTGGCGCCTCTCAGGTTTTGGTGGAATAAGGGAATAGTTCAGTAGCGTGACTTCTTTCTGTCAGCAGCGGCAATCTGTGGAATTGGTTCATCGCTTTCTTTTATAACCCTTAAGTTGATCAAAATGGGTAGGAATGTTTTTTTTTGTTTTTTTTTTTTTGAAGTGGGAGGGGGAATACGTGATTGGTTTAAAAATATGTGGGCGCGAATTTGGTGTATGTGATTTTGATCCCTTTTTTCTAGAATGTTCTAAATTGTTTCCTTTATTAAATTGGTTTAAAAATGTGGGCGCAAATTTTGTGCATGTAATTAAAATTTACGCTACACGGTAACAAAAAGTAGTAGTTTTCAATTGAACATGGTAACATAAACAAGTAAGTCCGGTGTGAACCGGCGTAAAAAAGAAAAAAAAATGAAAAGACTAGCTTTATACTTTCCAGCCAATCAAATTCAGATGGCAAAATAGTCAGAGATTTCCAATCTGTTCTAGCTTGACCGGTTGCCACACAGAATTCCATCACTTCGCCATACACATCAAGTTCTGATAAGTTATAGAATACACATTTTTTTAGCCTTAAAATAATCAACCCCAAATACACAGAATAAAAACATTCTAGAAATTTTGGATCAAAATCGCATTAACATTAAAGTTACACTTTTTATATTTTTCAACCAATCAGCTAAAAACACAAAATAAGAACATTCTAGAAAATCCGGCTCAGAAAATAATTAACAGAAAATTTTTAGGCTCTAAAAACAAATAAGTAAATATACACGTAAAGTAAATATATCCAGTCTCATTTTCTATCTGGGGTTTATCATGACAATTGTGATTGTCATATCCGCAGCGTGTGAGAGTAAATTGTACCCAATGTCTCTGCACCTGAACTAAGAGCCGAATAGTTCAAAGCCCAACCAAACTGAATGATAAAATGTAATTAACGAAAAATGATTAATATTTAAAAAATTATTCCGTAATTATATAACAAATAGATATTTGTAAGGTTTTTACTTGAGACATGGGAAGGCAAGGTAGGTAAGCCCATCCTCATCTTCCTAAACACCGCACTGTCATTCCCACCCCCCTAGATCAGAAAACAATTGTGGTTACTTACCAAGCACATCAACGAATTATAAGTTTTACACACAGACACACACACATTTATAACTGATGTTGGAGTGGTGTTTCTTTATCTTCAGTGACCCAAAGTGTTGATTTGTCTGTCCCTGATCTCTAGAGAATCTTTTCATGCATCCACTTGAGGGAAACTGGTCTATAAAGTCCATGGCTAAAGAAGCACTATGGCTTCAATGAGAATGGTGTGGGTTGTAGAGGGTTACATGAAGCTTGGTATGGGAGGCACAGTTTTAACATTTGCCACCAGCTTTTTGATTCCTCGGAATTAAACCTTCTTTTATGTATGCCTTGCTAAATATAGTATACTATTCCTTCACAAAAATGGCAACAACGATAGGACATGAACATCAATAATAAACTCTTCCAAATTCAGCCCACCTTGGGAGAATGGAGACCAGCTTTTAGAGCATCGAGAAGAGAACAAGTCGTTATATCCCGACTGCGCATTGATCATACAAGGTTTACTCACGCTTTCATACTGAAACAGGAACCACAACCACAGTGTTTGACGTGTCAGACAACTTGCACGGCTAAACACATTCTAATAGAATGCAGAGCTTTCGATGTCATCAGAAAGCGATTTTTCAAAGTGACTAGTTTAACCGAATTGTTCGAAAACATCAAAATAGATGACGTTCTGTCCTTCTTGTGAGAAACAGGGTTGTACGAAAAAAATATGACTAATTAAAACTGATTAATCATGTGCAAACAAGTGAAATCCTGCTTATAGAAAATTTTACCTACTAAGTATTCATTGGTTAAATGTATATACATATAGACAGAATTTGGCATTAAATAACCTACAGGGGTTGATACGCCATAAAACCCAAACAACCAATCTTTGTAAATCCTTCCAGTTAGGAACTATCCATAGTAGCATTGTAAAGTACGGATACTATTAGCAATGTAACGTGATGTAGAGAAAACACAAAAGCAGTGTAGATAGGGTTAAGCGCCCGAGCTTTATTTATCGGAAACCCTGCAGGCCTATGAAGCTGGTCCTGTTTTTCCCATGCACCGTTTCGCAGGGGTTGTTGCCATAGCTACGTACTTTATAACACTATTCTACACGTAAAGTTGGCGACCATAGTCGAGGGTAACCCGAAGGCTCCCTTTTCGATAGCTACTTCACCAAGATGTAGGGGAGGGCGCTACTCCTTCCCTGGATGGCTCTACTTTACCCTTGATCCGCACCTTATAATGCTGAGTGTTAAGCAAGGAGGCATCAAGTACCATTTTTTGAGTCTTTGGTATGACTCGACCTGGGATTGAACCCAGGTCTCCCGGGCCATTGGCGAACACTCTAACCGCTAGGCCAATGTCCGGTACAAATTCTTCACGTAACAACTATAAAATCAACATTTCAAGTTTTGTCGAAAAACTACTGTCATGTATGCTTCAATTCCTACAACAATCACGTTTAAAGTGTTATATTTCTGTCACTTGTTTGAATTGGCCAATTTCAATAGTAACATCCTACTCTACCAGAAACGATAATAAAACCCACATTTTAAAATTTTGTGATAATAGATGGATATATGAAAAAGTTGCTCTTAATACAAGGGGCAGACAATCAAACACACTGGGTCACTCAAGATAAAGGAATACTATTCTAACATCACAGTTCATATATACACACACACATATATAGCACTTATCTTTTAAGATTCGTTGATGGGCTTGGTGAACAACAGCTATTGTTTTCTTATGTAGGAAGATGGGAATGACAACGCGATGTTGTCTCAGAGTTAATCCATTGAGGATGGATAATTCGTCCTTGAATCGGATAAAGTCTACTTCTTTCTGTTCTTTCCGGTAATTTGTCTGTATGGCATGTATATCTGGTGGGTTTCCTTCTCTCACCGTCTTCACTACTTGCAGTGTCATGCAATCAAACACAAATACTTTATTTGCACACAGTTAAATAGTTTCAAGTATTGCTGAAAAAATAGTTTTATTTGAACAGAAAAGAAATATGTTGAAGATAGGACACAATTTCAGTTTATTGCGTAAAGCAAATATAAACCATAGAAATATTTCTTAAAACATTTTGAAATTTACTTTCTAAAGCCCACAAAAAGCACTGACTTTTACAGTTTTAGAATAAGATTTTTTTTTTCTGTATGTTCACGTGCTTTTTTAAAGTTTCAGTTTTAAAAAAGATTTCTATCCAGTGTGCGTCTGTGTATGGTATTTTTAACTAGAAAAGTCAGAAAAGCAAATCAATACATGTGATAAGAATATAGTTAACCTCCAGTAGAGTTGGGCGGTTTGGCAATTTATTTTTCAGAATTGTTTTCATTTTTTTTCCTTGATATCAATTTCCGTTTTGGTTTTTAATTTAGTATTTTTGTTTTCTAAGGAAGCCATTGATTTTCCCGTGTAATGATAACATTTCCAGTCAATATACGATTTCATTTGAGACTGACATATTTCCAACTTAATCCAATTCACAATTTCTGGTGTATTTCTAGTCCAATCTTGAAAATATTCATATGGCTGAAAAGAAAATAAAATTATCTTTCTAAATATGTAATTTGTATGTGCTTTTATCCCATGAATCATTTTTTTACAGCAAGTTAAAACAGTATTTTGCTTCGAACAGTTGAAAATGGGAAAAATGATTTTTTTATTATTTTTTAAGACTAAATTTTACACTTTTTTGTTTCACAAAATCAAAATTACCAATCTTTATGAATATTCTTGAAATTTTACACTCAATTAGAAGACAACCAGGAAGATGTTCATTTCTTCTCTGACCCGTGGAAGCAAATTCCTTCAAAAATGATTGTAGTAAAATTGGAAGGTAGAAACTGCAGACTGCTGCCTTCGATGCACCAACCGGGGTTTGTCATTCGAAGAGACAATGAGTAGCATGCTGTATATGCAGGCAGAACAGCCGACATTTACGTGAATTCAGCAATCGTCTACAGCTGGATAAAAAAACAGGCGAACTGAGTGGACGAGAAAAAAAAGAAATGTGACAACGAAGCTGTGTGAATTGAATTCCTTTCATAGCCACAAAGAAAGAAAGAAAGAAGAAGTAACAAGCAAAATGGTCTACCTCAAAATTTGAAAATGGCGTGAATGTGTCTTCCATGTAGAGTACCGGAAGCATGAGCGTTGTTGGGAGTGCAATTTATAGGTCATGCATCTCGTCTCTGGTGGGACGGGGTTTGCGCCATATGCAAATTTCAGTCAGCCAGAACCGGTATAAAAGAAGCATTGTAGGGGAGGGGCATTAGTTGCTTCACAGCAGTATTGGGCAAACCAGTGTATTGACGCGGCAAGTGAGAGCAAGAGAGAAAAAAACAGACAGGACTGGTGGCAAGCAGTTAAAAAGATTTCAATTATAAAGCAAGCAAAAAAGAATAATGTTTCAGAATTATTCCAATATATATTTTGATATATTAATATCAGGTGTTTTTGTGAAACTTTCAATTTTGAGAAAAATTACAAACTATCAAAAAACATAAACAAAAAGGGCAACTTTTTCGTTCATTCTCTTTTGACCTAAATAAAGTAGAAAAAAGTAAAGTTGTCTCCCTTTAGTCGAGGGTGACCTGAACGCTCCCTTTATGATAGCTACCACACCAAGGTGTAGGGGAGGGTGCTACTCCTTTCCCTGGATTGCTCCACTTTACTCTTGATCCGTACCTTATAATGCTGAGTGTTAAGCAAGGAGGCATCAAGTACCATTTTTAAAGTCTTTGGTATGACTCGACCTGGGATTGAACCCAGGTCTCCCAGGCCATTAGCAAACACTTTAACCATTATGCCAATGTCCAGTACTTGAGCTAAATAGTTTTTAAAAAATGTTAAATTATTAAAAATATTTTTCCATTTTTCAAAGAATTTTCTCTAATTTTTATTTTGAAGAATCTTATTTCTGAAAATGAGGTTCAATATTATTTGATGGTGGTGCTGGAGGTAATTCTTTGAACTGTCTTTATCATATTTACCCAACCCCCTCGGGCAGGATATGACACAAGGTAATTTTTTAAGCGGAGTTTAACAGGTTTGAATTCAGAGTTTTCCTTCTCCTAGACTAGTTGCCTCACCAAGGCTGAAGAACCTAGTCTGCCCTACTATTTACCCATAGCTGGAGGGAGAATAATTGGATTCATACCTTTCCCAAGGGTATTAGTGCTATGTGAAATGCAATTAGTCTCGTCCAGGATTTGAACTCGTGTCACCGTGTTCATTTCCTATGACGATAACCATTACACTACAGGCACTTGAACTGTCTGTATTTTTGGAGATACAATTGTGCTTTTGAAAAGCTTGATACAGATTGAAATATAGATATTATGAAAAGCTATCTAAAAAAAAAAAGCAAAAAAAAAACAATTTACATTAAAAATTTTAAATATGCAAAATTTGTAAACAAACATTCCAAAAAATCTATGGAATAAATTACTTTGAAATTGTTGATACTATTTAGTGACATACATGTGTTTAGACAAGGTACTAATAATTGTAACATCATAGATGTATTTTACAAAACCAAATTACTACCCCTGATAGAAAAGAAATTTACCAAAAATCAGGGAATAATCTGATTTTAATGAAATTTTTAGTGTTGATTTATCAATGAATGAATTTTATAATGCATTGGTTATTTTATTCAAAAAGTTTGTTTTTTTCAAGTCACTTGACTTTGAACCCCTACTTACTTATCAGGTGCAATTAATATAAATAAATAAAACCATAAAGATATTTGTAAAAATAAAAGAAATTAATTTTCCTCATTTAGAAGAATTTCATAGGTAGAACACCACCCAACACAAGTGGATAAAAAAGAATAATTTTTACTTTGGGTTAAAAAAAATGACTTGCAGTTTTGAAAATATACTCATTTTTAAACTGAGATTAAAACTATTTTTTAATATATAATTTTAAATCTATTTGCTAGATAGAAATATTTTATTCGTAGAAAATTTTACATTGGAGACTTGTAAATCTAGAAATATACACATTTTAAAAGTGAAATTACAAACTATTTTGATTATTCTGAAATTGTAATCACACACTTAAAGAGTGCACATGATCACCTTGTCAGAGATGTTCTTGAGGTCCTTACAAGTTTCAGGTCTTCCAAAATCATACTTGTTCTCCTAAGCGACCGTACCAAAACTATTATTCCGGCTGGTGAAGTTCGCTAAAGATGCAATACTACACAGCACACACTTGATGAAGTCAAAATGCTGCTGCTATTGAGCTTTAAACTGGAAGTAGCCAATGAGAAACAACATATGTCACTTCCTTCCCTATCGTGACGAGTTAAAAAATGTAGACAATCACTTGCTCGTCTTTTCCTCCGGGAACTTTTAGGAGTATACTCACATGCACTGAGCAAGGTTTGGTTTAAAATAACAGGTAAGCAAAATCCTACTCGCGTGGATTTGGCTGGTTATATATATAGTTGACTGTAGTTGAGCGCGACCAGAAGACTACCATTTCAATAGCTACTATACTGAGGTGTAAGGGAGGGCGCTACTCTTTTCCCTGGAATTCTCCACTTTACCCTTGATATGTAGGTTATATTGCTGAGTGTTAAGCAAAGAGGTATCAAGTACCATTTTTAAAGTCTTTGGTATGACACGACATGGGATTGAACCCAGGTCTCCCAGACCATTGGTGAACACTCTAACCACTAGGCCAATGAGCTGGTTGGGTATATATATATATACATATATACGCACAAACTGTGTTTACAAAAAAAATTATAATAAATAACTAATTTAGGTGCATTCTCTTGATAAAAACAAATATATTTATAAAAAAATCATTTATTTTTGTTGTAGTCAGTTTTATTTGATATAATGGGTGAAAGAGCTTATATATATATATATATATATATATAAACACACAAACTAAGTCTTTACAAAAAATATAATAATGAATATCTAATTTAGGTGCATTCTCTTGATAAAAACAAATTTATTTATTAAAAAATCTTCATCAGTTTTTGTTTACAAGTTCATTTCATGATTGGCGTACTTACCCTTAAAAGAAATCTGAGTTCATAAAATCTAATATTAAGGGAAAACTGGCAACTATCTTATTTTTACTATCTTAACTATTAACTTGATTTACCATAAAAAGTATTTTTTTGAAAACTGAAACAAATAGATTTTAGACATAATGTTATATTTCCCTTTTTTTCAAATTGAAAACATTCCATGATATGAAAGATCTTCAAGTGTCCTACGTCCTTTTTTTCTTCATTTCTTTTGTAAACAAATAAATTTCACATTTATTTCCTGAAACTAGTTAGTTAACTGTTTTATAATATTTTTGTTCAGTTTTTCTTCTTACAGTGGTATACATGTAAATAAGATTTAATTTTATTAAAATCTGGAAGACTTTTTCAAAAGTGTCCTTACAGATGGTTACTCAGTTTCAATGTGGTTTCGATGCAGTTTTATGGTGTGAAGATGAAACCAAAAAAAGTCGTTTTTTTTCAGTTAA
This sequence comes from Sepioteuthis lessoniana, assembly GCA_963585895.1. NCBI lineage: Eukaryota > Metazoa > Mollusca > Cephalopoda > Myopsida > Loliginidae > Sepioteuthis > Sepioteuthis lessoniana. The sequence continues at coordinate 6,471,767 of OY757947.1, read as the reverse complement.
ACTACTCATCTCTAACCTCCAATGTGTGTTGACACATGTGGCTTTTCAAATATGAATTCTAGGAAAATACAAATCTACACATATGACAAGAAAATAATTTAACTTAACCTGTTCACATCTTCATTTGGCTTTTTAAATTGCAACTCTAAGGAAATTCTTTATATTTTCATCACTCTGTGCTTGCATGTTGTTTTTCAATAGTGCGCTTTGTGAAAATGCAGATCCATACACTTTACAAAGAAAAGGTTTCTTTTCAGTGTGTCTGCATATGGATTTCCAGATTGTGTACTTCTAAAAATGCTGTTCCACAGACTTCACAAGAAAATGGTTTGTTTCCCATGTGTCTTCTCATGTGTTTTTTTAAAGATGAATTACGAGAAAATGTTGATCCACATACTTCACAGGAAAATGGTTTCTCTCCAGTGTGGGTTCTCATGTGTATTTTTAAATATGAATTATGGGAAAATGTTGATCCACACACTTCACAAGAAAATGGCCTGTCTCCAGTGTGTATTTTTATATGGTTTTTCAAATTTGAATTATGTGAAAATGCAGATCCACATACTTCACAAGAAAAGGGTTTTTCTCCAGTGTGTGTTCTCATATGAATTTCCAAATTGCTCGTCTGTGAAAATGCAGATCCACAGACTTCACAAGAAAAAGGTTTCAGTCCAGTGTGCGTTCGCATGTGACTTTCCAAATTGCACATCTGTGAAAATGCTGATCCACAAACTTCACAAGAAAATGGTTTTTCTCCAGTGTGTGTGTGCATATGTCTTTTCACATGTGAATTAAGTGAAAATGTTGATCCACACACTCCACATGAAAATGGTTTCTCTCCTGTGTGTGTTCGCATATGTTTTTTCAAAGCGCCTCTTTCTGAAAATGCGGATCCACATACTTCACAAGAAAATGGTTTCTCTCCAGTGTGTGTATGCATATGCCTTTTTAAACTGTAACACTCTGAAAATGATGATCCACAGACTTCACAAGAAAAAGGTTTTTCTCCAGTGTGTGTGTGCATATGTCTTTTCAAATGTGAATTACGTGAAAATGTTGATCCACACACTTCACAAGAAAATGTTTTCACTCTAGTATGTGATTGCATATGACCTTTTAAATTGGAACACTCTGAAAATGCTAATTCACACATTGTATCCAAAGATACCTTATCTCCATTATGTCTTTGTACAGGACTTTCCATGTTTTGGACAATGAACTGTTGATGAACAGTCGTTTCAAGGGTAAGGATTCTCTTCTTTGTTTTGACTACTTAACATAAACTCTGTTAATATGCAAGTCCACACACCTTGCAACAATAAGTTTTCTCTTCAGTCTTTTCAAATCTCAAAATTCTTGTCCTCTATAGAATTTGACAGCTGTAAATAAAGAAGTGGTATTATTAAGAAAACAGGAGACTGGTGTTTTATTTGAAGTGAGAAAATCAGAATAACTTACTTTGTGTCTCAACAGTGATATATCATGTCATTAAAAAAAATTATATAATGATTTAAGAAACATGATAAAAAGGGATATAGTTTAAATAAAGGAAATTTTACTTCTGTCTAAGTTTTATTTAGAAAGAGAAGAACACTCCATTATTGATAAATAAAAAAAATTGTTCACACTCAAATATGTAGCCAACAAAACAAGGTTACTTCAATCAGATGATAATCATTGAAAAACTAAATAAAATATAGAAAAAAACAACTTTTCATTTTTACATTTTGTTTTGTAAAATTCTAACAGTTAAAAAGAGACTCGTTTTAACTCCATCAGCAAACAAAAGAATGACAGACAAACATTTCCATCTCATTTCAATTCCTTAATTTGAAGGCTTGGGAAATGGTACATATCACAAATAATTTCAATAAAAGTCATTTGTTTACACAGTTAAATGTAAAAACTTCTATTTCTAACAATCTAATTTAACACCAATCATTTGTATGCACACAGTTTAAATGTAAAACAGTTCTATTTGACCCACAGATGGGACCCTATCAGTTGCTATGACTCTGGGTCAGAGTGGATCTGGGAGTAATGGCAATGAAGGGGTACTCTACATTCTCCAAAGTTCCATGACTGGAGCCTCACCATCAGTTGGTTTTGTGTCATAATCAGGACACTCATTGGGGAATCTTACCCCTCTGCAGAGATGCAGTGTATTCTATAGCCCCAGCCAACAGGGCTTAACAGAATAGTTCAAAAGAAATTCATTTTGACTCCAAACTATTTCAGCTAACTAAAGAATAGCAAACATTTCTATCTCACATTAATTTCTTAATTTGAAGGCTTTGGGAAATGGTTCATTTATGATTGAATGGATTGTACAAGTGTGCAATCTATGTGTTATATTCTGACCTTTGACCAGGCCAAAAATGCCATTCCAAGGTGATGCACCGGAAGGAAGTGACACATTCTAATGGCAGTTATGAGAGGAAATCGCGTGGGCGGAAATTAGCTGATGAAATGGGACGAGGTAAAAAATTCCCATGGTACACTCATAGACTGATGCACCGAAAGAGAGTGACCTGTGAACTGCATGACAGTTATTTCCGCTTGATGACGATCAAACATGTAATTTCAAAGATCGAGTGGGCGATCGAGTGGGCGTTGAAGTAAAGTGGCAGTTGCAGACAGTCGGAGATGGAGTTAGAGACGAGATGTGGTAGGGAAAGTCATACCCAGCCAAGGGGGCCCTCGGGAACCCCAATGGAGTTTGGGGACCAGAGAAGTTGCTGATAAGATGCAGTAAAGAAAGCCAGCAGCCAGCAGAGTGGACCTCAGGGCCTCTGGTTGAGCATCAGGAGAACGAGAAAGACACAATGTTGATGGCCATAAGAGTAGGGGTCAAAATATTACAGTTTATGTTCGGTCTCCAGCTCCCTCTCACACGCAAACCTTGAGTAACCCTTTTTGAACCCTTGCAATAAAGTGAGAGGTACACATTTTGTTAAAGAAGTCTTCCTGCGTCTGTCTTTATCATTGCGTCATTATTATTGTGTCGTTATGATGCTGTAGATGACAATATAACATACGTTCAATGAAGAAGATCAAGTAAATACTTCAATTATATTTAATGAATGGAACATTTGTTGTTTATCAGCAGTTCAGTGAGGGGACAAGTCTAAGAAGGTTCTTTCAGTCAGATGTTTTATAATCATTTCTTGACCAGTCAGCTGGGGCTGTAAAATACACCAACTGCATCTCTGAAGAGGGGTAAGATTTCCCAGACAAGTGTTCTGGATTTGACATTAAACAATCTTATAGTGAGGTTCCGGGAATGCAGAGGACCTCTTTATTGCCATTGCTCACAGGTCTACTCTGGAGTGGTAGCACCTGGTAGTATCCAATCTATGGGTCAAAACATTTCCATCTCACATTAATTCCTTAATTTGAAGGCTTTGGGAAATGGTCCATCTATCATATAATAGACTGTACTAGTATATGATATGGATGAAAAAGGTCAAGCAAGAACTTCAATTACATTTAATGAATGGAACATTTGTTGTTTATGAGCAGCTCAGTGAGAAGACAAGTCTGACAAGGTTCCTTTGGTCAGATGTTTTATAATTATAGAAAAATCATGACATCCTAAACTAATTCTGGCATACCGGTTGTGGTTAAAGGGCCAAATCTGGGCTTTGGATAGATTAATCAAACTTTTGATTTTTGTTAAGGTTGATGTAAAAAGGGATACTCCCCCCACAAGGTGTATGGCTAGGACCCTTAATTAACCAAGCCCCTATATTGTGGCTTGATTGGATGATCAATTAAAATGACATGTGAAGGGATACTCTTCCCACAGACACAGATCAGAGCATTTGATTGGCTGACCAATCAAAAAGTAGTAGTAAAATGCAAAATGATCGGTAATTAATTAGCCAATCAGGTGTGTTTGTTCCCAGGGAAATCCTCTCTAAAAATGTGTATTTTTAGAATTAGAATAGAAGATATCTGATGCCCATACCAAAGGCAGGAGAATAAGATATCACTCCTAGCATTAAAACCAGTCCAGGAAAAACCTCACTCACTGAAAAATTAAGTAACATAGAAAGACTGCACCAGCAAGATACCTTATTTGTCTGTCTCTCAACAAAAAGCAACACAATACACACACACAGACATATATATATTGTGTATATTATTGTTACACCATCGTGCTTCAATAGTCATTAATTGTTAATAGAGCGTTTTCTTGTCTTTGAGTTGCCAACACTCAAGCAACTTGCACCAACAAACCAATTATCGGATGAAGTTTGTGTCATTCCCCCATTTGTGGATCTTTCAAACATAACATGGGCACAGTTGGAGTTGATAAACCAACTTACTGGAAATGCATGTGGTAGTCAAGGAACTAAGGCCACTATCATGTACCATAATTAGCATTGGACCACTGAAGTAAGGAGGCCAAAATCCAAACTGTCTGATGTGGATTTTATCAAGCATTAATCCAACAAAGAAAACAAAAAAATAACAAATCAGATAAAGAAATAAGAACAGTTCAGTTCCATGCAGTTAGGAAAATAGTCTCTTCTAGTAACATTTTATTATATGGGAAAATTCAATTGACTCCTAATATGGGTCGTAAGAAAGGAAAAACACAAGGCAAATCGATCTTTTGAAAAAAGCTTTTGTATTGTACATATGAAATTGCTAAAAACATTCTTTTAGCGGTTACTTATCTTACAAAGATAACAAGTTAAATTATCTCATTAAAGACTTATCAATTATCTCATTAAACACTTCAGAGGTAATTAATTGGTGTAGTTTAGATTTCTTCGTCGTAAGGATTGTTTTAGCTTTGGCATCCCTTGTGTTTCTGTGTCTGCTGCTATGTTGTTCAGTGAGAGCTGTTCAGCCAATCGGCTTAGCTGTTTAGCTGCCTTCATCTCGTTTGCTCTGTTGCCTGATTGGTGAAGGAATGAATTAGTGTCTTACTTTCACATGCTTGTTGTATAACTGCCCCCGCTACTTCTGGGTACTCACTCCCCATCTCTCTTCTTGGGGTTATCGGATACACAATTTAGGGGAGATAATCCATATTTTTCATAATTACAACAAAGATCAAAATTTAACAATGAATCTTTGAAGATTTATCAATCAAAAATTCTTGCTTTTTGAACAAATTGTGTTCTAATGAAATAATAATGGTATTCACACGTCAATTTGATGTTATCTGCAACCCTCTTAGAATTATCAGTACTAATGCATCTATGTTACTGCGATGAAGCTGAACTTTCATGAGCGTTTCCGGGCCGATAACGGAAAGAATCGGGCTATGCCGAAAAGCCTAGCAAATCAAATTTAAGCAAGCAGACGATGAAATAATTCAATCAATCTGTTGACAAAGTTATGAGAACAGTATTTTTCAAGCAATTTTAAACAATATGAATTTATCGCAGCTAAGCAACAAACTAAAATCTATGGAAAAGGTGATACAATTCTGCCAAGAAAAAAAAATGGTGCTTATGCACTTATTGTACCGGGCCATTTTTAAATAGTATTTTCAAGTGTTACGATATCTTTTTTTTTTATTAAATTGTTAGGTGAAAGTACAGAATAGTTACAAAACACAAGGCAAATCGATCTTTCGAAAAAAGCTTTTGTATTGTACATATGAAATTGCTAAAAACATTCTTTTAGTAGTCACTTATCTTACAAAGATAACAAGTTAAATTATCGTACTGGGCTATTTTTAAATAGTATTTTCAAGTTAAATTCAAGTGTTACGATATCTTTTTTTTATTAAATTGTTAGGTGAAAGTACAGAATAGTTACAAAACACCCTCCCCTCCCCATGTTAAGAATGGGTTTCTAAATAATCACGTAATTATTTCAGCGTGGTACAATAAGTGCATAAGTACCAAAAAACTTATTGGCAAAATGAAAAGTTGCCGGACATGCAAGCATCCTTGCCATTTAAAAAAATGAGAAAAAGCTATGCCTGGAGATGGTCTTCATGTGTTTTGTTGGCATATTCTGATTCTTTCCGTTATTGGCCCAGAAACACTCATGAAAGGTCGGCTTTATCGCGGTAACATAGATGCATAAGTACAAAAATATATTTTTGTCCCAGAAAATGAAGTCAAAAAGTATGAAATTCAAATTAATTTTAAGATATTCACCGCCAAAATTTTTTTTTTTCTTAATTAATAAAACAAACCTGTTTCTTTTTTTGAGAGTTTTTTTGTTTTTTTGTACACTTTAAAAAATAAATTCAAAAATATATGAGATTGAAAATTCCTTTGCCAACAGAAAAATTAATCACAATTTTTTTTCAAACTGACGACATTTAATTTAACTGACATAATTCACATCTTTTAAAAAATAAATAATGTCATTCAAATTTTTGGTAACAAAATTTTAACAAATAAAATTCCACTTACTCTTAGTTATCAGTGACATGTCTTGTGTAGGAGGTGATTAATGCTGAAATTAAAATAAATTTCAAAAAGAAAAGTTTTATAATTCTATTTGATTTATCTTCGTTTAAAAATCATCTGTGATGAAAAAGTCTTCGATGAAAAATGTCAACAAATTCATGTTTAGCGGGAGAATTCATTAACTCAAAACGAGGCTGAACGCAACTGTTTTAAATAATTAAATCAAAATTTGGATTTTTTTTATTTAAAAACTTTTTTTAACATTGAACCTTAAAAATATTTGTCTTACGAGTAATTGAAAAGTATGAACAATAAAGAAGATAAAAGTGATTGAGTTTTTTTGTTTTTTTTACCGGGTGTAGATGTATCAGATTATCTAATGGTGTATTTAACGTTCTTTGTTAATATGTAAGACTGTTTTGTATTTATTTGTTTTTGTGTGTGTGTGTGTGTGTGTTTTTTTTTCTTGGGGTAAAATCCTGAGCAGAAATGCGCTTTAATTTTTAATATTTGTGACTTAAAAAATATATCTGTGACTTTTTTGTGGAATTTGTAGGTCAATGAGTGCAAGGATTACAATTCTTTATTTTGAAGTTTTTAAAATAGGTTTTTTTAAAAAAAGGTATTAGTTACTAAAATTATGTTTATGCAACTTAAAAATAACTTTGGCATGAGATTACATCACCTATATATATATATATATATATCTTTAAGAAAAACAAAAAAACCGTCACATTAGGATAAAAATAAATATGTAAGACTGTTTTGTATTTACTTTTTTTGTGCTTTTTCTTTTTCTTGGGGTAAAATCTTGAGCAGAAATGCACTTTAATTTTTAATATTTGTGACTTATCAAAGTGAATTATCAAAGTGAACAAGTACCAAATATAATGCAATTGTACTGTCAGTTGAAAATTCATAAGTCTTGTCGTACTCTGCACTGAAGTTGGGTTCATTAATGGTGATTGCAGCACAAGTTGGTTCATCACACCGGGGAAATTTCACTTTGCCAGTGCTAGTCAAAGACATTACTCTTAAGAGTTTGATTGCACCCAGACCAAGCAACAAATCAATCCCGAGCAATTTTCCATTTACAATCAAAACTTCCACAGCGATTGGGAATGTGGTACCCACACTAAGCTCAACACCTCCCAATCCACAGCTCTTAAGTGTACTTCCACCCACTGTAAAATTCATAAGCATTCAAGAATATTTAATGAAGTTATGATTTTTTTGCTCTTGGAGGTTTGAGCCTACCACAACACTTAGATACAGTAGGCGAACTAGAAATGCTGCAAAGATATGAAAGCGGGAAAATGGATTTGGAAATCTATATCACAACTACTGGTATCTGCAATGCTGAACAAAAAAAAAGTTGCATTATTACTAACAAGTGGAGAAATTTCACAGAACAGGAGAAGGTAGAACAAGAGACAATGAACTCTGAAACAAGTAAAAGGGATGGACTTATACCAATTAGCAATTCTGTTATAAAATAGCTAAGGGATTTCGGTTCATGCCTTTGAGTTTAGTTAGGCTGAGAACCTTTCGGCTCAGCACATGGGTTAGTTAGAGGCATTGAAGCAGGTGTTAACGCGGGTGGATGGAGGTGTCACTCAGATGTCATTATAGTCCGAGACGATACTTGGTGACAGGGTGCGGGTGACGTCATGCACCGGAAGTGCGCAGAGGTTTGTGTGAGAATTTGAAGAAAATAAGAGTCAGGTACTAGACGCCAAATGAGACGGATCAACTTTTGGAGCTCGCAGGCGCGAGGCGAGCTTGCGCCCTATGGGGGCCGCTCGAGTTGGGGGCCAAATGAATAAGACAGCATAGAAGATTGTGTCGCTCCTCCTTACGTCGAAACCTTTAACTCAAAGTTAATAAAAAGGTTTCGTACCTGAACAAGAAGTCGTTACGTGTTTTCGAATTCCAAGATTCCTATATTCTATAGTAATGAACATTATATGTCCATTTCGCACATAGCATTAATTGTGAATATGGTACAGTTCATCTTTTCAATAAACACTTTGGCCTCAAAGAAAATATACTTGAAACTTGCAAAAGTTTTTTGAAATGGAGCCAAACACTGCAGAGACAGTGAAAAACTTCATAATTTGCCTCAAGATACAGGTGAAGCTGTGCAATTTTGAAGGTGATTCTGACAATCAGAGATAAGGCGCTCCTCCATGTAAAAATCCCAGATCTAAAAGACAGATTATACCCGGAGGGAAATAATTTGATGCTTTACCAAAATAATTGATACACACGGCCAAAAAGATGTTCTTATTTTAGAGCCAAAATCCAACTCAAATCAAGCGTGTTGTAAACAAGAATCAAGACAAAGTCCAACAGTGCTATTCACATTATAATCGTGAAGCTCAAAGACATGAATGTATTAGGTGCTAATGTTACAGATATACGACATGCCTTCAATAAGTTTCCAGACTTTTTTTGTATGGGCACTTTTATTGATAGTACACACATGAAATTCTAGTCCTCTTCGAAGTAATCTCTCCGGCTGCAATGCACTTGTTGCACCGTTCCAACAACTTCTGGAAGGTCCCATGGAAGTCCTTTTGTGTGAGCATATCAATAACCTTCGTCACCTCAATTGTCTCATAACAACAGCCTCTAAGGTTTTCCTTGAGCTAAGGGAATAACCAAAAGTCACAGGGAGCAAGGTCTGGACTATAGGGAGGGTGACAAACTGTCTTGATGCCCATCTTGCTCAAATAGTCAGTGACAAGGATGGAGTTGTGGATTGGGGCATTGTCCAGGTGGAAATGCCACTGACCCAATTTGAAGAGTGCTGGCCTCTTTCAACAGAATCTCTTCCTGAACTCCCTTAAAACCTCAACATAGTAGCCCTAACCGTTTGGCCAATCAACTGTGGTGTATTGACTTCCTTCCTCCTTCCACACCTCTCATTATCCATCACAGATTCCCTGCCTTCCTTGAATCTCTTATCCCACTCAAAAACTCATGCTCGATTCATGCAAAATGGTTGAAAAGCAGTCTGAAGCATTCCATACGTTTCTGTGGCATCATTTTTTCCAAGTTTAAAACAGAATTTTATTGCATATCGTTCTTCTAAAGTGTCCTCACATCCAGATTGCATTTTTGAAATTCACCAGCTGTGACAATCAGGCTTTAGTAGGATGTATTCCAATTCCTGCTGTAGCTGTTCAAGTCTTTGGTATGAAGCGACCTGGGATTGAACCCAGATCTCCCGGAACATTGGCGAACACTCTACAGTGCAAACTAAAAATCAACCAAGATCCAAAACATGGTGATGTTAGATGGACAAAATAGTTAAAATAAAATTTTTAAAATGCAACCCATGACAGAGAGTAGGAAAAAATGCCCCAGCAAAGGAGTTTAGAAGTACGTAACTACCAGATAAACCATGGAGCTATTAAGCAGCAGATGGGAAATACAACTCATGTAAAAAGGATTGCTGGTGATACACCTTATAGAAACGACAACCACAGGGTACCGAGCAATGATCATCGATCACCTAACACAGATCATCTTATTCCTGATCCAGTCTCCCATGACCATTCTCCTGCAAACCTACCCCGCACCAACCAACACAACGACATCAAATACAAACAGGAGATTTCAACCAAATCACCTAGAGTTAGACAAGCACCAGCATGGCAGAAGTATTTTGTCATGTCTGAAGAAACAGGAAAACAGAAATAACAATGAGAAGATGTAGTATACTGAGACTCTCAAAGTGACGAGATCAGCGAAATCTCGGTAAAGCGAGATATAAGAAAATGGACAGAACCAAAATGGGGTCTTGAACTGTAAGTAGTTGGCGACCATAGTTGAGGGCAAACCAAAGGCTCCTCTTTCAATAGCTATGACACTGAGATGTAGGGGAGGGTACTACTCCTTTCCCGGACTGCTGTGGGGATTTAGGAATTAACAATAAAACTCCCAACCGGATGTTGACTCGTCAGCTGCCACATACAAAATGTATAAACGCATTGCTACGCATTGGCTCCATGCACCCATCTGGTTAGAAATCAGAAAAAAAAAGTAATAAAAATTAAAGCAGCGAATGGGAAGCAGTTGCACCAAAAATGAGAAGGATTGTGGAATGACGAGTTCAGAGCCGGTGGGGAGAGATAAATACTCAGGATTTCTGTGAACCAGGTCAGTGAAGACAAAAGAGACCCAAGGAAGCACATAGATACGGTGATCAGTCGAGAAGTAACGTCCGCCCTCGAGTTAAGAGCTGAAACTATTTTTCTGCTTGTTCCACTACCTGACCATAAAAGAAAGAAAAGAAAAGAAAAAGGAATAAGTACTCTTTAAAAACATTCTCCTCCTTTCCCCTTTTTTTCCTAATATCTGACTTTCCACCACTTTGAAAATTTACTACTTGTAAAAGGGAACTTCTGAACATTCAAAAGTTGACGCTTTATTGCTTTATAAAAATTGTTTAAATTCTAGATGTTCCTTGTTTGTCTTGTTTTAAATTAAGTTTTTCTCATTGTATGTTGTAACACTCCAAAAACAACCAAAAAGGCCACACTGCTCCACTTCACCCTTGATATGTACCTTATAAGGCTGAGTGTTAAGAAAGGAGGTATCAAATGCCATTTTTTGAGTTTTTGGTATGACCAGACCTGGGATTGAACCCCAGTCTCCCTCGTAATTGGTGAACACTAGACCAACAGTACACACCACTTATTGTATGATACTCTAAATAAATCCCTTTGTCAAGCGTTAACCTAACATTGTGCGTTACAGAGACTCACAAAAAAACTCGGTCAGTTTTTTTACAGGTGTACTTGAGGAACTAAAAAAATTATTTAATTAATCTAAAAATACCAGTAAAATATATAACTTTTTTCGATGAGAAATAGAAAATGAAACCAAAATAATTTTGTTTCTTTTATAGGCTTCCGTACTGTAAAATTAGGGGTCTTCGATTTTGGTCGGTGTCTAACAAAGAATAAGCGCTGATACTAATATAAAGACGCACATAAAATGAGGGTCTAGTTTATTAATATATCTCTATTGTAAATTGAACCCCCATTTTACAGTCAAATGACAGAACCCTTTTGAAAAAAATTAAGTTTTTAGAAGAAAATACACATGAAAATGAATATAAAGAAAATACGTTTTCTAAAAAAAAAAAAAAAAAAAATTCACTAAGCGACTGAGCCAAATTTTAAAATAAAACAATTTAAAACAAAGTCTTTCTCTACAAATGAAAATAAATAAGAACTTTTAATTGTAAAGAAAAGAAAAAGTAAATGGTGATACTTCTTTCTATATTAATTCACTGATTTCTTTTTTTTTTTTTTCCTTTATAGAAATGTAACATAGGCGAAAGGTGAAAAAAAATATTAACTTTTGAATAAACCAAATTTTATCTGCTTGAATAGAATTTTAAAAAGTTATTTTTGTGGAGACTAAGAAAAACTCTTTCAGATTTTTGTAGGTTTCATTGAGCAGATGAAAATATAAACAAAACAATAAATAAAGTCATTTTTTTTTAATTAGAAAATAATTATTAAATATATCATTTCGATCTTTTAGGGAGAAAATAGAAAATACAACTTAATTCATTTTGTGGGAGGAAAGGGTTAAGAGGGACTTTCGTACTGTAAAAATACACATTAAAATGAATATTAAAATACAAAAAGAAAATATATTTTTTAACAAACATTTTCTACGGGACTAAACTGAATTTTAAACAGAATAACAAAAACTCTTTCTGCACAAAAAATAACATGTATTTTCATTTTTAAAGAAAAAAAAATTAAATGATAACACTTACTTTTTTCAATATTGATTCGCTTGATTTCTTTTTTCTTTACAAAAATACAAAATTAGCGAAAAGTAACCAAAACGTTAAGTATTGGATAAAATTCAATAATATCCATTATTTACGATTGATAGATTTCTAAAGAGCGGAATTCAAGGGAGGTAATTCATAGAAATTGTAAAAGAAAAAGATTTGATATCGCGTGGTATAATATTTTGCAAATTACATTGGCAAACCATTATTTATCAGTTTGCGTCTCACTCAGGGGCTCCATCCTTCAGCCCTTGTATCATAGCTAAGCTTAGTGTAATAACTCACTCTCTCTCTCTCTCTCTCTCAATATTATATATATATATATATATATATATATATATATATATATATATATATATATATATATATATAAAAGATGAGTTAGGAATATATAAGAGGATTCTTATAAATCTCTAGGAGTGTTTAATGTATGATAATTAATATGTTATTTGCAAGTGTGTGGTTGCAAAAAAAAAATAAGACTGACAAGAAGATTTTGTTTGCAGCAGAAAGAACTTCGTATTTTTTTTTATTTTTAAAAATTTTTTTTGACGTGTAATTTAATTTGACCGTTAGGATCGCCGTATATTTTCACCCAATCAGGATGACTTATCCTATTCATCCCGGATCATCTTTCCGAGCAGCACCAAAAATTAGGGAAAGCCGCCAAAACCCTGTCTCTTCCTCAGAAATCTTCAATAAGAACAGACGTCTAACTGTCTGCTCTTCAATAACGGCAGCAGCATCACACCACCATGAGGAGAGTATAGGATACAAATTTCTTCTAGTCTTAAAAGAAGCAATAAAAACATACTTAAGAACATTCTAGAAATTTAGGATCAAACCCGTATTAACATTTAAATTACATTTTTATATTTTTCAACCAATCAGCTAAAAACATGGAATAGAACATTCTAGAATGTTCTTAAGTATGTTTTTATTGCTTCTTTTAAGACTAGAAGAAATTTGTATCCTATAAGAGCCATCTGATTTATGGACCCTTTGCGTCTATTCTTCTAGACCAAGGGTTCCTAGTTGAATATGAATTAGATGATACTTCATAACAACTTCCTTCCTTCTTTTCTTCCAACGAGACTTGCAGCATACTAGCGTAAACCCTTTATTTCATGCTGCCATTAATACCTTCATATAAAACCTAACGGCGTCTTCGTTCTTCTCCACCACCTTTATTTTCCATCAACATTTAACGAGGGGATAACAACCAACATAATATCAACATAACCAACGTAATACCAACACAAGCAACGTAACACCAACGTAACCTGATAATATTCCCATCGTTAAAAGTTTATTTTGTTTATTGAATAAATAAACAAGCGGATGAAATATCTGGCCGGCTGACTGGGGGTTATCTATTCGGCAACGAGCGGTTGCTTTGATCTTGTCGGATGGTGATGCCGGGTGAAACTCTTAGCACGGTCAACGATTCAACTGCCCGTGAGACCTCTGCTTGTCCTATTTATATGTTCCCGACTTCAAACACAGGCGTCAGAAAATAATACTTGTGGAAAAAAAATGATTGGTTGAAAAATAGACCTTTTTTTTATAACTGAGAATTTTCTGGGGATTTTGGATTGACTATGGGCGGAGCCTATGCGCAGAAGCCATGATTTTCTCAGTTTGACACTGGCCGTTGTTGGGTCAACACCCGGTAACTGTTATTTTCGTCTGCAGTGTCGATGTCTGTGGATCTGTATTTTGTGTGTTTTAGTCGTTAGGTATGTGAAGATTTAAGTGGGTAAATCCGAAGAGATTTGATGTATTTTACTATAACATGTAGCAGGAGGTATTTTGTTTTGGTGCACAATTTAATTCGACGCATAATTTCACCCAATCAGGATGACTTATCCTATACAATCCGGGCCTCCTTTACGGACAGCAGAAATTGGGTAAGTTGCCAAACCCAGCTCTTTGGCCGAACAACGCCGTCCAGTGCAGACGTCCCATTGGCCGTTCTTCAATAACAGCAGCAGCATGGACACATGAGGGAACCTATCTAATTTATGGATTCCTTGCGCCTATCTCAGACCAAGGAATCCCAGTTGAATATGAATTAGATACATTCAATACGCCACCACAGGAACAACTTTATGTCACCCCCAAAATTGGCTATGTCGATGCGATGCCTTTATTCCGCTCTCGACACGTAGCTCTCAATTCACCTCTGGGCCACTTTAATGGAGAGAACGCACGCCTCTCCCCCAAATCCACCAGACACACAAAACTCACGGTGACTCCAAAGTTCATTTCCTCCAACGGCAAACATGGCTTTCGCTAAACTACGGCGAACACAATCCCTCGCACGTCCCATGACACGTGCTGCCTTCTCAACTCTATCATATCTTCATTTCGTCTCCTTACTCACAATCTTTCCTACGAGACTTGCAGCACAAAAAGCAAACCCAATATTCCATGCTGCAAATAAAAACTATCCTTAAAAACACATTTCGACTTCGT